>JAQFVV010006234.1:8648616-8991739 GCA_028023455.1 Epiperipatus broadwayi
ATCTTTCAATATTAACGATTTTATCACTCTGAAATTTACATAGAACACCATTTCTAAAAAGAAATTTTCTAAAAAACCAGCCAATTTATAGGTAAGTGGAACATTTGAATTTGGAAGAGCAATTTTATATAGATATTTTTAAAATTTTGTAGTTTTATTCCAGTGAATATATATAAAATCAAAATTACCCCAAGTTCACAACCAACCAGACATTGTTAAAAAATAAACTCTAAAACACTACCAATAGTTTCACTGCTACAAGCGAACTTATCTTGTGTGAAGAATTACAAAATAACAACATATTTAAACTAAACGTTTACCCACACTTCCACTTTCTTTCCATACAACCTTATTACTAAAATAACTTTCAAATAAGTTAATAGTTTCAGAATCATAATAAAAAAAAATTGATTATTCTGAAACAATTAACTTATTTAAAAGTTTCTTTAATATTAAGGATGTATGGGAAGAAAGTAGAAGTGTGGGTAAAAAGTTTAGTTTAAATAAGTTGTAATTTTTGTAGTTCTTCATACATATAAAAAGCCTTTATAGCAGTGAAATTATTGGGAGTGTTTTTGATTTTATTTTCTTAACTAGTCTGGTTGAGTTGTGAATTTTGATTAATTTTGATTATCTATTGACTAGTTTAGCTTTATGTTTTTAATGTTTATATATATATATATATATATATTAAACCAACCTCCTCCGAAAACAATAAATGAGAACATGACTACTTATATTATTTAACACTTGTTTACTATTTACTACCTTCAAAACTCTTAGAATATAAAAACTTACTATTTAAAAATTATCACTTACCCTTGGGAATAAAAAACACTAAACATCAACAAATAAAATATTAACTAATATTTTATGATATTTTGTCCTCCTAAATTTCCCTTACAGAAATGGTTGGTTTTCAGGCAAAGTGTCAACTATTATCAATAGCGAACTATTAATAACATTCAACACTCAACTACCAAAATATATACTGATCAAATAAACACTTTATTATTATTTTTTTTAAAGAAGAAAGAAAATCCCTTGGAGGCACCAGCTAATTACATTAGAATTAGCATGTCCATCTGATCAGCATAATTGGAAGCCTGAAACGTCCGCTAGCTCAGTCGTTTCCAACCATCTACTAACAAACAAACAAAAGGTATCTTAAATGCCGCCTGTTCTAAACTGCTACTATTTCCTAAAACTAAAATAATTTTCCCCGAACCATTCTAAATAATACTTTGCTCCTTTAAAACTAATAATAACAACATTATACTGAATACTAAACATTTATAGATTTAACTTGGTGAATTTTTTTCTAAAATACTATTATTAATTATTGGATTTTTCTCCTCCAACTCTTATTAAGAAAATAAATATTTATACTTACCAACACATATCAGAAATAAACATAAATATTTTAAGAAAAATAATTTAAATGTTTTACTTTATTTTAAAATAAATGCATTGTTTTATCTTATAATGTAACACACATACACCTTTTTTTAAAGATTAAAATAAGCATTTTAATATATTACTTAAGCAAATAAATTATACACATTACATCATATTTTTTTAATATTTTTTTTTAAGTTTAAAATTAAAAATCAAATCACACATACGTTCATGCCAAAATATTATTTCATAGAAGCTGCTTTTACTTATTTTATTATTTCAAATATTATCTTTTGAAGGGTTCTAGTAAACTATTAACTGTGCAGCCTTTGGTGGCACTGTTTCTAGTTAAAACAGAGCGTTATAACATTACCGGGCCACTAGATTTTTTTTATCTAATAGATCGTATTTTAACATATGGCTGTAATATTTTTTTTTTTTAATATTTAATATATTATTGTTGTTTGTTTTGGACATAATTATTTTTTTTTGTTTTCATTTGATAAATTTAAAACTATAAAGGAGACTTTGACCTTTTTTTTTGGATCTCAAAAGTACATAATTTTTGACATACGTCTTTATTTGGGGTGGGTGGGGGTGGATTTCCATTCTAAATCTACTGTTTCTTTTTTACATATGTCTTTTATTTTTTGGTTTTGGATTCGATACATTTCAAAGTAATAAAGGACAGTTTTAACTTTTTCAATAAAACGTTCCGTATTTTTATTCTTTTTTAACAACAAAAATTAAATTCGGGTTCATTTTTAAAATCTACTTAATGTGCTGTTTATTGATTTAAAACAACAACAACAAAAAACCTCTTTTTGCTCCTAAACGGAACGAATAGGTATGTCAAAAGAAGAAGTATTTTTTTTTTTTTAAAAAAAAATCAATCAATCAAGAGATGTCCAACAAACTATGCCACCCCTTTTTAACACTGTCATTCTGGGTGTTAATTACATGATTTACAGATAAAAATAATCGCAAACAATACACAAATTCTTTCCAGAAAATAAATTTATTAACCATATATGACTGAACTAAATCAACTGTCTTGAATGGCAGGATGTTTTGGGCTTGAAAAAATGCAACTGCCTCACTTTCTCTGTTTGGGACGTCCCACAAATATAATAACATGGTAGACATTTTGTTCTTCTTTTTCAACTCTCGTTTGAGTCACGACAGAAACGGTATTTTTCCGCAAACAACTCCAATCGTCTGCCAGAGAGCTTGAGAAATTTTACTTTGTCTTTTTTGACCCCAAAAAAGCCAAAATTAGCCAAAAAATTTTTTTTGACCAATATCAATAATACGCTGAAAATTACTAGTACACAAAAATCTTTCAGTTGGGAAATACAGAAAATCATAAACATCAACAAATAAACACTTGAAAAAGAAGACAATGCTCACACTCTCATCTTAAATTCTAGCGAGGATACAAATTCTGTCAATATGCATAGGAATTCAACCCGTAATGAAATCAACGGCAAACTATACGATCATAGTATTGTTAGTAGATGTAGTGTTATTGATACACGGAAGTAATTGGCTGTGTATTATAACCATTACATATGATCTACTCATATATTAATTATTTATTAGCCATAGGTTCAGCCATGAAAGCGGTATAGTTCTGTGTTTTTACACAGAAACAGTGCCAACACAGGCTGCACAGTGAATAGTTTACTAATACCTTTTGAAGTTTAAAATTTATTTTTTTTTTAAAGTTTAATTCAAAAGTTCAATGTTTTTTTTTAATAAAGTCTATCTTTATTTTTATAGGAAATCGGAAATGTTTAGATATTAAAGTCAAATAATTACCTAGGTTTTATATACAACAGAAACAGTATAGTGGAATTATCTCTGAACTCATCGATGGCTGGTAAAATTCTTTTGTAGATCCTGTGTCCTAATATTTCCGTGGCTGGTTTGGCATTCCTGCACTCTGCTGTCCATTTAGTTTATTTCAATATGATTACTTTCTGAACTAATCGCAGATCTTATATGCATAGAGAGTGGCTTTCGGTCAACTGCAAATACGTTGGTTTTTTAACAATGCATAATTTTTGGAAATATTACTTCAAAAATATTTTATTAAAATGAGAAAATCCGAACCAAGAATGAACAAAATTGAGCTATTTATACTTTTTTAAACAATGGAAAACTTTATTTTTAGCAGCAGCATTCTTCATCTAGTGAAATAAAATCAGCTTCTAGCATCTACTTTTTATTAAATATTGCATACACACACACACATATATTTATTTATTTTATTATAAGATAAAACAAAATCTCTTTATTATTTTATTAAAATTCATTTAAAGAATATTAAATCATTTATTTATTACAAGATTTTTTCTTCTTTTAAACAAAAAAAAATCATTTATTTTAAACAGCTTGTTATTTTAAACAACTTATTATTTTAAACAGCGTTTACAGTTTATTTTATTCAATACAAAAATTCCCCCTCCCCCTTACTCTTTAGTTTTTACATTTTATTCTTTTAATATTAAACTTTTATAATTTTAAACATGAAATTCATAATAAATTAATTACATATCAATGTACTTTGGCACAATATATATATATAGTGATAAATAATATTTTAGTACTGAAATATAATATTATGTGAAAATTACTTGTCTATTTTAAATAATAATCGAACTGTTCTGTAGCTTTGAAATTTCAATACTTTTTTTTACAATAAGAAAATAAATTACTTCTTAGTTTATTTAGATTATTTTATTTAGTATTATTGAGAAAAATAACAGCCATAAAGAAAATTTCAATCAGCCTATATATTGTAATATAAATTTATTTTCAAGTAACTGATATTACATTTAGATAGCAGCTAAATTGCCAAAACTCTATAATAAATAAACATATCATATTTGTAATGATAAATAATATTTTAATATTTAATAATACTTTAATATTAAATAAATACAATGTCATGTGGAATTTGCTATGTCTATTTACAGTAAGAAAATGGACCATCTTTTATTGAATTTTAGGTATTTTTATTTAGAGTTATTTAAAACAATAACTGCCAAAGAGCTAACTTAAACCAATCTATATATTATAGAATTTTAGAAATAAGTGAGATATCTCTGATCTATAAACTCAAAATCAGTTATGTTAAAAATAACTTTACATTAAAATATATAGTCTGGATTAAGTGTCCTCTGATTGCTCTTGTTCTACATAACCCTAAATAAAAAAATATAATCTACAGTGGAAAATGGTCCATTTTCTTACCATATAAAGTTATTAATCTTGGAAACTAGAAGCCAGTTTAATTATTATTTAAAGTGCACTTGGAAATATTAAAATATTATTTATTATTACATATGGCACATGTGTTTATTTATTATACAATTTTAGAAATGAGTGATATATCTCTGCTCTACAAAGTTAATATCAGTTATGTAAAAATCAATTTAAATTAAAATATATAAAATGAATTAATCTTTCTCTGTGTGTGTTATTGTTTTAGATAACTCTAAATAAAAAGATTTAAAATAGGATAAGAAATGTCCATTTATTTACTGTAAAAAATTATGAAATTTGGTCACTAAAGAACAATTCAATTATTATTTAAAATAAACTTTGTTAATTTTTACTTAGTATTAAACCTGCAACATAGAGAAGATGGTAGGCCTTTTCACATCATCAATAAATGTGTAAACTTGTGATCACATCAAATAAACCCTGTGATGCTATCCAGTCTTCTATCAAAATGTGTAACATTAAAATTGGTATGGTAATGGAACATGGTTGTAGGATTAGATAATTCCATTCCTAGATGGCAATTCACTTTACTTACAGTTGGGCTTGCAAATTAATCTCTATAGAATGGGAAAACTAGAGCTTGACTTATCAGATAAAACTGTAATTGATTGGAATAACTATATGTGGGAAGTTTGTACCACTGCCATATATTTTGTTTTTTTTGTATGATTGGCCAGATTTAATTCTGACAACATCTTTAATGCTTTCAATTCCATTTAAAGCTATTTTTTATTTTATGTGCATTTGTAGTTTTGTTTCAATGATTTATTCTGACTATTGGAAGGTGTATGAATATGCTGAATTATGAAATGTTGATTACTTTCATTTTCAGATGAACCACAATTACAATCAGAGGTTAAGTATGTGTGTAGTTTGGGAAAAAATAAAAAAATACTTTTAGTCTACATTTTGGGAAAAATATCCATTTAAAATAAAGTAGAAATGACAATTTGATTGTCTGATTGTGTGTGTGACAATTCCTGTTATATATTACACAGGAAGCACAGTATGTATATATTTAATGGTTTTCTGTAATAATTTATGGTATATTCCAACTGTTGGAAAGCCTATAAAAATGCTGAATTACTAACTTCTGATTAAGATCATTTTCAGATGAACCACAAATACAATCACATGTTAAGTTAATGTGCATTGTGGGAAAAATTTGCTTTTAGTCTCCATTTTTTGGGGAAAAAATTAACCACTTAAAATAAAGTAGAACTGGAAAATAGATTGTTTCTTTATGACAATTCCTGTTATATATTACACAATAAGTATTACATGTGTATATTTTACTGTTTTTTGAGAATATTTTAGAATATTTTAGTAATTTAGTGATTGTTTTGTCCATATGTAAAGTAACATTTGGGAATTGCATAATTGGTTTGTTATAATTTACATATTTTTGTATGGCAAATCAATATTTTACTGTTGTTAAAAATGTACTTTTTATGATCGAAAATGTTTTGGTGCAATTCATATTTTTAGTATTGTTAGAAATTAATATTCCACATCACAATTTATATTTTGTGTTAAAGTTGTATTTTTAGTCTTGTTAAAATGCACAATTACATTTTTATATATTACATGGAAAGTGCGGTAAGTATATAACGTAGGGTTTCTTGGTAATATTTAATAGAAGATTTGTAATTTAGTAATTGTGTTAGTATTAGAACTGTAACATGATTCTGGCTGCTGATAACTTTGTAAATCGTGCTAAAATATCATGCATCTCTTCATACATCTTTGAGTGGTCTGAGGTATCTGTATTGCTCTTCTATCACGCGTCCAACTCTCAAATCCATAAGTAAGAACTGATAAAACACATTTATTAAAAACATTCCTTTTCAAACACATAGGCATATTTCCTTTTAGTATCAAGTTATTTCTACCAAAAGCACTCCAACCAAGTTTAATTCTATGATTAATTTCATCCATTATGTTTCCATCTGTATTAATAATTTGACCAAGATATTTGTAATTCTTAACTTCATCATAATCGATCT
This sequence comes from Epiperipatus broadwayi, assembly GCA_028023455.1. NCBI lineage: Eukaryota > Metazoa > Onychophora > Udeonychophora > Euonychophora > Peripatidae > Epiperipatus > Epiperipatus broadwayi. The sequence goes on from JAQFVV010006234.1 coordinate 8,655,312, forward strand.
TTATTTTCATATTTTGAGAAAATCTATTAAAATTATTATTATTTTTTTTAACATTTGTCTTTAGTCCTATGTTCTTAGTTTCATCTAGACACTCCTGCAACATTTCTTGCAGATCTAAAGCATTATTTGCAAAACAACTACATCATCTGCAAAATATAAATGACTTAAATAATCTCCATTTATTTCACACCTTTTGCTTCCCATTTTAATTCACATTATACTTCTTGAAGCACTGCTGTAGAACGCTTTGGTGATATGGAGTCACTCTGTCTTATACCCTTCTTAATGTTGACTTTCCCAGAATCATTATGAAATCTAATTGTTGCTGGTGCATTTTTATAAATATTTTTTAAAATATGACAATATCCTGATCTATATCTTGATGATCCAATGCTTTAATTACTGAAGAAGTATTTATAAAATCAAATGCTTTTTCATAATCTACAAATGCAAAGCATAATGGCAATTCATAATCATTAGTCCATTCTATAATTTCTCTCAATAACCTGGATATGATCTACTGTACTAAAACCACTTTTAAATCCAAATTGCTTTCTTAGTTGGTGGAAATCCAATGTTCTCTGTAGACGAGTTTGTATAAAACTGATATAAGGCTGATAGGACTCTAATTTCTAATAACTTCTTTATCACCTTTTTTAAATATTAATATTATTACTGAATTCTTCCAATCATGTGGTGCATCGTTATCTGTTAGACATTTGATATATAACTTTGCTAAAAAAATTTATTTCTTCACCTGCTTATTTTAATATATCAATTATAATTCCATCATTATCTGGAGCTTTTCCTTTCTTTATACATTTAATGGTATGTCTAACTTCTTCATTTAAAATTCTGGCCAATTCGGAAGATGTAGTAAATATAGAAGATACCTGTTCTTTATTACTATATAATTTTTAAGAAAAGTCTTACACCCAATTCATGACGTCATCTCTTTTTTAGTAATAATACCATCTTTTTTCTTATTGCAGATATAAATTTCCTACCAATACCAAAATGTTGTTTTACACTCTCAAGATTTTTATTCTCTTCTACAGTTTTTTCATAGTTATACTTTTTTATATCATTTTTAATTCTTTTCCCCATCGTTTTACAAAATTCGAGAGATTCAATTCTTTTTAATGCATCATTTTTGTATATCTTCATTTTTTTCTTTTCCTCATAAATACTCTAGTCTCAGTAGAAATTTTATTGGTCAATTGGTGCTTTTTTCTACCAGTTGTCTTTGTTGCAGTTTTTAAAATTGTATCAGTTATTTTCATATTAATTTCATTCAAATCTGAATCATGTTTAAAATCTGCTAGTACTTGAAACCGATTTGTAAGTTGTAATTTAAATTCATTAGATTGTTTTTGAAGATTAGGAATATCAACTGTAAATATTGTTTTTATAATAATTTGTGTCTCTAGTTTTGCATTAACATGGTTTTTACACCTATTAATCGATGATCACTTCCTGTGTTAGATTTATTAAAAACAATTCAGTCATGAAATGAGTATTTTCTGTTATTCAATATATAATCCAATTCTGCTCTATCTTCCTTTGGATGCTCCCACATTCATTTACTTTTAACATTTTTCTCAAAAAAAGTATTCATAATATAAAGTTGTTTTTTTTTTCTGCAAACTCCACAAGTCTATGTCCTCTCTCATTTCTATTATCATAACCAAAATTATCTACAAAACTTTCAGCTTTCATTTTTTACCAATTCTAGCATAAAGTGTCCCATAACAATTTAAAAATGTTGTTTACTATGATCGAAAGTCTTTGGTACATCCCTATAAAATATTCTATTACTTCATCACTATGATAACTTACTGGAGTATAAATGTGAATTATCTGCATTTGGTATCTTCTATTAAGTTGTATAACTAATCTTGCCACCCTATGCAATACACAATCAATTTCTACAATGTTGTTCTTCCATGTTTTATTCATAAGGAATCTTACACCACTTGTATTTTCAATATTTTTGCTGTTATAATAGAGTACCTGTCCACTTTTTAAATCAATTGTCTCTTCAACATTTATTCTAACTCACAAAGTCCAATAATGTCCTATTTAATATAAGACAGTTCTTCTAATTCTTGGAATCTTCCTTTAATTTAAAGTGATCTGCAGTTGTAAGTACCTAAATAAAAAGTCATCATTGAATGACAGCCTGGGTCCACAATCAGGAGAATACTATAAAAGCAAAGACAGAAATTAATTAAGAAATGCAATTAATATAATTTCAAAATTAAATTACATTAAGATTCTAATAAATACATAATAATAATTTTACATAAGTTTAATTAATTGTTAATTTAGAGAATATCAGGTCTTTAATTTTGAGCTAGAGAGAGAGAGAGAAAGAGAGGCAAAAGAAGAAGGGATTAGTTAGTTAGTTTACTGTAAGCTTCAGAAAGAAGACACCTCTTGTAGGTTTTAGTTGCTATACACTTATGGAAAAGTTTTATTGTAAAGGTTTAAAGTTGTTAAATTGAGTCACACTATGAGTGAGTAGAGAGTTGCAATGTCTCTGCCCACTTCTGATCTAGCAGAGTAAGGAGTTTCTCTCTTATTATGGAATGCTATGCTGATCCAGTCTTTGCCTGCATTTGACCATCCATATTATTGACATGCTATGCAGTACCCAGTATGTAAGTTCACTGAGTAACTAGTCAGCCAATTCTACTGTTTGTCAAAATGCTTCATGAAGATCGGCTAAAATAATAATTTAAAATAATTATAAATTTTAAAAAGATAAAAGCCTCTTTAATATTATCTTTCTTTGCTTTAAATAATTAAAAAATTAATCATTCTGTAAAATATATTTATTATCGTAAATATTCAGATGTTATATTGCCTCATTTAAATATTTTCTTGTAGTGTTAAAATGCACGCTTAATTAATTGTACATATTAAGAGAGTAAAAAATGAAAAGAAATGAAAGAAATAGAAATGATATGTAGTGGAGATAGATGGAAAGAGAAGAAGAAATGAAATGATTTGAAATGCTTGAGATGATAGAAGAGATGTGAAAGAGAGATGAAAAATGATGTGAAAATAAATGAAATGAGAGATTCTTAATGACTTGTCTCGGTGACGTTACAATAAAATTTAAGAAAAGACATGATGATTCAGCGATGTACAATCAGATAGAGACCAAATCCAATACTAGTGCAGCTATAACTATTATGGCATATTAATAATCTACTATTAAACCATACAAAATATTATTCAAAATCATTAATTAATAGTTATTAGAATAGTCTTATCAACAGATCACACAGACTCTGAATAAGAATAATGATACCTTGATTGTGAAAGATTATCTTACTAAATTATATTTAATAAGGCAACGAGAATAAATAACCTCAGGGATTCTAAAACTAAAACTTTTGTGCAAAATTAAAGTTTAAGTTGCCTATAAAATAATTGCTCGGTGAATAAAACAAATGAGTGATATATTAGCTGACCATAGAATAACTATATTATGTTCAATCTTAGAATAATAAACAAAACAAATATTAATTCACAAATTTAATGAATCAATTTAAATTTAAACTAATAATGGCCTATTATCCAAGACATTACAGAAGCAAAGAAAAGGGCAAGGACACTCTTTATGCCTTTTCCATACTCACAGACAACCTATTCAAAACCTCAAATACAGATGGATTTAAATTCTTTAGATATATATGGTTTAAGATAATGATAGACAATGTGCAGTTAATATAAGATAATATACAGCTTTTAAAATAATAGTAAATAAAATATTCTACTGATGTACTAATATTCTTAATCTCAAATTGCATAATGTTTAGTCCGAGATGATATACTGATAATTTAAAATAAACTTTTAACTAAGCATTTAATTACGTATCTGATAAAATGCAATTATCTGTTATTGTGATTCAATCTAAGAATCACTTACTTTAGCATGGCTTAATAATCCCCAAACCAATATCCAATATATTTAATTAACTTTATGATATATTTATGAACTTTTGAATTAAAGATTTAATACACTTTGGAAACTTAAGATTTTGTGAACTGGAAACCCCAAGACAATAATATTTTCATATAAAAGTAAAACAAACAAGAACAACTTTTTGAAATAATCATAATTTAATTTATTGAGAACAGTAAGAACGTTTATAATTTAAATGAAATGCAAACGTTGCCAATATAGTCCTGTAACCTAATACAAGTATTTTAACCTTAGAAAACTTTATTTAGTTTAAAATAATACACAACTTCTTTAGCTACTGTTATTGACTATCTCTCTTAAAACTTTTTTACAATGTTTTTTCTGATAAATAAACTAGTAAAATAATGTAATCATACATAATAGCAGGCAAAGGCTATTCGATACTGAATTTTAATCTCTCTTAAACAATTAGAGATTTGAAATCTTTGAACTTTAATTATAATGTCTGTATTTAATAATCACATATCTAATTTTTACTTAGCATAATTCATAACACTATTGTGTTATCTGGAAATTAGAATAACAAACAACTAGGTTTGTATTTAAAACCCTAAGCTTAACTTTATAATCTTGAGCTTAACAAATACTAAGCTGGAATAATCATATTCAGCATATTTTTGAAAAATATCATCAGTAGTTACACTATCATAACTAATATTATAGCTAGTGATATATTTAAATCAGACTAAGCTAATTTTAAAATTAAACTAAATTAAATATATGGGGCATTCATTCATCAGAGATCAGTTGTATACTTTTAAATAAATTTTGTCCACATAAAAACTATAACCGTCAATGTTTTAAAATGTAACAGACTTACAAATCCAGCGGCGACACTCTGCATGAAAATATTAAAATTAGTATGTGTGAATTGCCACTTATACAATATGCATAATTTAACATACTTAATAATAAATAGAACTTATTGTTGGTTAGCTTGTTGATGATAAAACTATCATATCAACACAATTCAAACATTGATATACCTATAAGCATTAAAAATAGCTATTACTACCTGAAGAAACAAAGTTCCTCAAACAAACATATCTTATCATCATTAACCTAAAACAAATGCAACATCACCTACTGTGGTGGAACTAGCATTAAGTCATCATAAATGCTAGGCCAAAATATAAAACATATAGGCTCCTCATGAGGTGGCTTTCAAAAATACCTAATTTGAGGCAAAAACTAAGATGTCTTGAACTTGTTTACTGCACATCTGGGAACAGAAAAGACACATCAAGAAAGCATGATATTCTCTCATGGGATTCCAATAATGGTAAATGTGATTATTATCACTGGAAAAATACAATATAATAACCCTCTTTTGGGGAAAAGCACTATCAAATCATGGAAATACAATACAATAAGGATGGATGACCTTGTCTACTCCATAAAGCATACTCAAAATTATTAACTAAGCCTAACTCTATGAGGCTAACAAATACTAACTGATAGCAAGATATATATTTCACCTGAATTAACTATGTTATTCCTAAGAAGTTTAAAAATACAAAACACATATTCAATGTTTGAACCAACAAAGCTCACTGTGTCAAGTGACTACTATGGGAAATACTTTAAAATTATATGCATATAAAATTCTAGGCAAGGCACAATGCTCACATAATAAAATATTCAATACTAAAATATAGTGACTAGAGGATTTTTGATTGCAAATTAAATGCGAGAATTTAATTCTCAATGCATATAAAAATATTTGTAGTTAATATTAATATATAGCGCTCATAAAACAAATGAATCAAAATTCTCTGATAAACTTCTTTGGTAGATTTAAATTTAGACTGATTGAAACATTCCCCTATAATAAACTAAGATGGTGATATTTAATTCTCTATAAATGAAATTATCAAATAGATATTCACTTATGAAACACTTAATAAATAAAATAATTTTAACTGAGAATAAATTTACCTAGTATATTTATGCACATATTGTTACACAAAATATATAGCATTAATATTTTTTTATAGTTTCATTTTTTTTAAACCAATAAAACAGACAATAAAAAAATAATAATACAGTAACTTAAGTTCATATTTCAGCTCCGTAATGATTTTTCCATTTAAAATATGTAGATAATTTATTCAGGTTAATTTATCTATCCAAGTTCGAAGCTTCAGTCAAAATATTTATAAACATGACAATGATTTCTAAAACAAAAATGTTCAATAGTTCTTTAAATAATACTTTCACTTTCTTTTATCTTTAAAGATAATTTTAAATATTAAAATAATAAAATAGGCAGACATTGGAAAATAAATTCTTCAGCTGAGTACATTTTTGCATGATCCCGGTTTCAAACACCTATAATATATTGCTTTATTAAATTTCATTATTTTCTTTTAGGCAAATGCATTTTTAAGTAGAGTTTTTTTTATTAAAAATATTTTTTATATAATATTTAAAAATGTGTTTTATTTTAAAACTTATTTTCTTTTACCATTTTAAATACAAGAGTAGACTTCCTTGATAATTAAAGATGTTCCTCAGTTTATGAGCTAAGATAACTTGTCACAAAGTTACTGATATGTAATGGCAAATATAACAATTTATGATGGATTTGACAGATATGAGAATTACTATTTTAAAATACATATTTTCCTCTGTTTACATTTAGCTAAAACGAATTATTTCCATTTCTGGTAAAAGTATAAATGATAACCTTTTAGTTAATCATTATTTGTAAGTTCATCCTTAATTAAATATAGCTTAAAATATTTTTCTCCAACAATTTCCAGACTAAGATAATTACTATCTCATATACAATAAATTTTAAAGTTGGACATTAAAAATATGGATGTTCAACTATAGAACGCTTTGCAAATAAAGTTCATTCTTCTTTATCTTAATATAATATATTGTTCTTTTCTAAATTTGCTTTTAGAAACAAGTATTATTATGGAAGAGTATATTTAAATATAGATATCATGTAATAAATAGTGAGACATCAAATTTAAATTCAATTCTAATTTATGAGGAAGTTGACACATTTTCATTACAATGTTTTTTTTTTAAATTATCAATGTCTTTTAATTTCTTCCTCACATATATTTTTAATTTAATAGGACAAATACTAAGTATCCTAAAGTTACAATAGTTCAGTGCAAAAGATTATTTAGCCTTAAAAATAATTAATAATTTATGCTTTAATTTTACTTTTACTTTTAAATAAAGAAAAATGAATAGATAAAATGCATATGAAATAAGAGATGCTAAATTTCTTTCAAACATTTTTTTACTATAATCTCTTGTTCCAATTTAAATTTGATTGTCAGAAAACAATTACCTTTTAAACTTTAACCTTCCATAACTGCAGGATGATTTTAAATAATTGTTTTAAAAAACATACTTTTATTTTTTAAAATAAAATATGTTTTTAAAAAAAAATTACAACTTTTTATTAAAGAAATTATAGGATCCATTCACATGCAGAAACAAAATAAGTAATCTCCCTGAATGAATCCTGCATTAATATTTTATATTTAATAATCTTTAATAAACCCACTCTTGATTAATTGGCTTGAAAACCAATAAAATTGTTTTTATTAACCTTTAACATTCTTGACAGTTCAGCTGTGGAATTCATTTACTGACATAATTGATCTACTTATACCAAACCAGTGACTCACAGCTACAAAGTCAAAAGTTCATTGTTAACAAATATTATCTAATATTCTTAGACAATATTTTATAAACACAATAGTAATAAATATAAAATTTAAAGTTATTCCTCTCTATAAACTTTTAAATTTTTAAGTTTAATAATTTTTATTCATTCATTTGCTTTATTATTTGTAAACAATATTGGAATTAAATTATTATTTTTTTATTCTTATGTTTATGTGTCTTTCTTGCATGCACAGACTTATTCTTACACATGGGTGACCTCACACTAATTGTTTAAAAATATTTTTAAACTACAACAATAAATATATTAATGAATATTTAATTCAAAATAACTTTCTAAGTGAAATGCTAATCTAACTTACATCCAATAAATATTATTACACTGTTTAAATAAAAACTTACAGATTACTTTTAAATTTATTAAATAATATTATTTAAAACATTTATTTACAATATCTATTTATTACAATTTAGACATTAAAATGAATTACATAATAGTTACTTTAAAATACATTTAATATTACTTATCAATTCACAACTATTTCTGATATTTTCTTTACTTTAAATTATTGTCTGACATCCCTTATTAAACTAACTCACACTATTGAAACATTTAGACATAATCCCATAAATATTTGCAATTATTATAATACTACATAAGATTCTCCTATTTTATTTATTAACTAAGTTAACTTCCATTTTTTTATCATTATTATTTTTTTAAAATCAGAAAATTTCAAACAAAAGTATAAGATAACCTTGATCACCTATTGGAAGTAAGTGAAACTTCAGTTAGGTACAATATATATATATATATATATATATATATGTACCTAACAAATATATATATATATATATATATATATATATATATATATATATATATATTAGTTTAATTCTTTAATACTTTTAACACAATGAAATATATTATCATAGGTTATTGTACCAATAATTCTGCATATCTGTAAGACTTATGGGAAGATCTCTGATTAAGCAGGGATTAATTTCTTTATAAAATCTTTTATTATATATCATAATTTGCATATGCCTTTATTTAGTCTATAGAATAGATATCTGCATATGATAAACTTATAGCATGACCATGGGTTGTCCAACTATGTATTATTTCATTGTATTCTTTAGCAAGCATATATCACCGCTTCAGAAAATTTAATTTGACGGGTTCATTCTATAAGTTCTATGCAAAATATGGGTGCATTTCTTTCATTTTCCAAGCCCAGTGGGTCTTATTCTTTCTTGTTACCAATGCAGTGGATAATTCCAGCCATTTAAATGAGATTCATTTATGGTTATATGAAGATGCTTATTTCTTCAGTCCATGACCCATTTATTTTATCAAAGTTATATCTAACTTTGCAACAGAAAAGCTATTCCTGTTGTACCTTATTATAAGACTTAGGTATGATATCATGGAGGTGATTATATTCCAGTTTACCTTGTTGTTTAATTTTTTATAACTTTAGCAATTCAGCACCACCTTCCTTATTCCTTTATATATATATATATATATATATATATATATATATATATATATATATATATATATATATATATATATATATATATATATATATATATTAAAGCTTGATATTTCAGCTTCTGTTGGTTATGATCATGAAAGTTATGCATTTATCTATTTAATGATATTTTTCTAGAGTTAATTAATCTTATTCTGCTTTACTTATTATTATGTTTTTGCTTGAGGGTTATTTGCCCTGAGATCAAAATAGGTTCATCACTTGAAGTTCATTATTACATATCTGTTATATATTGAAAGTTTTACATATGGAATCATCAATTAATATAATTTCCACTATTCTATAAGTCTAGCAACCTAATTAAGCTGTAGTCACTTCTTTTATTTATTTATTTGTAACATTAATTACTAATAAAGTGTTTGTATTATATATGATATATTGCGTATAAAAAGTGATTCAAGTGAAATGTTTGCTTTAAAATTATTAAAATAAAATTATCATAAATAATGCGAAGGTTTCAGTTTATGAAATTGTTGTTTATAAAAATCTAAAGAGTTTTTATTAGTCTAAATAAAATACAGTTCGATAAGAGAACATAGAATAAAAGTCTAAAAAATTTTTTTTAGATTAGTAGTAGTTTGAAATAAAAGTTACAATTAATTAATTGGAAGGGGGTAGAAAATATAACTTAAAAAAAACTAAAAGCTTAAGATATGAATCCTTTTACATAAAATTAAAAATATCTCTCTTTTCATTTAAATTATTAAAGAAATAAAAAAGAAAGAAAATTTAAAAACTAAATAATGAAGTGATTTTAAATATATATGTGCACTAATAGCAATTGTAAACATAATTATTGATAAAATAAATATATGCATGTTCAATGTTAAGAAATAATTGAAAGTTAAAAAATATTGTATAATCATAAGAGGTATAAACACAGAATTTGTAATGACTACAAATTAAAAATCCATAAAACAAATTTGCAATGGCTACCAAATAAAAAAAACATAATCAAAAACTTATCTAATAAATATATTCAAAAACAATGGAGGAATCCCAACAACAGATATAGCCGGTGGACATAGAAAACCAATTACCAAAATGACAAAAGGTCATTATATAAATAGTTAGGATTTTCATCAATCAACAGTTGAAATCACAATCAGATCAGTTCAGTTCAGTCGAACAATTCAGTTTATCAGTTCTTTAATCAGTATTTACCAAGACAATGTTGTGCTAACAACCACAGGAATCAGACAACTTTTGCTTCAGCCTGAGTCCAATAAAGCAGCCAATCTGCCTGGGAAAAAGTAATGCTTGCCTAACAACTTGAAAATCCACATTCAATATCTAACTTCATTAAAGAATAATGCCATGGAATAATAAGCATTAAACCTCCACAAACAAAAGATCACAAATCTGGCTGGTTGGAAATATTTTCATGTGAAGAAACAACCACTGAGAAGTCCATGTTCAAATCCTATAGGTAATGAGTAAATTTTATTATTTTCATTTCTAATTAATGTAGCCAATGCAATAATTTGAAGCCTCTCAGAATCAGTTAATAAATGAACTCTATAACATGCATAAAGAACTATTGATGTGTGTGTTTTTAAATGTCATGTATTTATTATTCAATGCTTTTGTTATATTCTACTTTAGTGTATGAATTCAGAGTATGGGTGTGGTCATTATATAAAAAAAAACCATTGATTATGTTGGTTAAGATTTACAAAAGTAATTAAAATTAGAATAATAAATGTTTAGTTAAAATAAATTATCTTGAAACATAATATTTGTTGGTCATTTCTTTACCACTAATTAAAGCAATAATGTATTAGATTATTCTTTTGACTCAGCTAGTCATGGAATATTATGAGCACTGGATAATGGGCCTACTATCCAAACATGTTAGTTCTCATAAGTATCTGGCACCTGAGGTTTACCTCAATACAAATAAAGTGCATGGATAGTGGGGTTTGAGGTCTAGCAGTTGAGGTGGGCCTTGGTCTGGAAATGTGATCATGTTATGCATTGCATAGCTTGGTTTGACTGTGGGAATCATTGATAGCTCTGCTATTGATAGTATTCATCCCTCTGCTTGAATGGCCAGTCCATTCATGTAATATTTATAATATAAAATTGTAAATTTAAGATAAAGTTTAAACCCAGTTAAACCTAGAAATAGAGTATGCTGGATCATCTTATAAATGTGCCTGGTACAATATATACATTGCATTGGGTGTCTTGTTTTGCTGCAGGGAAGTCATATATTTAATAAACTACTTTCAAGAGTCTCTACCTATCCCTGATCACCAATCTTAAAAAAATGGGGTAATATGTAGGTTGAAATGAGTCATGGTGGTTTAAGTCACCCTGGTGCTGATTATTGTGGCTATCATATCCCCTTGACTGTTACAATATATAAAAGCTTTCTGTGCTGGGTTTTTTACCCAGTGTTTGGATGGTCCCAAGATTTGCTTCAATGGGCCTGCATCCTTGAGAGTAAAATAAAAGGATCCTGCAAATGGTAGGATTCCTCAAGTGACCTATTTGGCTTATGCTATTGATATTCATGATATGATATGGGGATCCCCCCCCAAAGAACTGATTAATGGCCTATTCTGATTGCTCCCAGTACACACATTATTCAATAAGAATTTGGGACTATTTTACCCAGAAAATTTTGGATGTTCCCAGGAATTCTTTTCTAGATGCTCATCCTGAGAAATATCTCTCTGTTTCATCCATTATGGGTGCTATTTCCACACAGCTGACTGTCTACCATTATTACTCTTCTAACAACTTTTACTCTATTACTCCACCCCCTTCCTATCTACTCCAATTCCTCCAACACTTCTCACTTATACTAAAGATTATTTATAGTGCACTCAACAGTTTTACTAGTATATTCCATTTATTTTATTTATTTATACTTATTTATATTAACCCTTACAAACACTACTTTTGATCATTTATTTAATTTGCTTTTATTAATATGTGTGTGTATATAAAAATGTTTTATATTTGATTTTTTTCCCTTTGTTCCCATTCAAATTTCTGGTCTATTTACTACATATCCAAATTTTAAACAACTTTTATCTTACCTCTCCTCTTCTTATTACTTTCTCCAAAGTATTTTATTTTATTTTTCAACTTTATCTCCTATTTCATAGACCTATTGTTAATTTATTTTACATCACTACAACTCCATTCTGCTATTGTAGCCTTCCTATTATATATCTAGCAGATCCTTTTGATTTCTTATATATCTGCTTGGATCATGAAACTGAGAACTAGTCTGCAACCTAGCTTGGTGTTCTAGGCAGTTCTTTTCTGTCTCCCTGTGAGCATATGTACTATTCTTGTACTCAATTTTTCTAATGTTATCCCTTCTTTCATTTTCCCAGGTCTGAATTCTCTATTCTCTTGTCATTCCATTTTAATTTCCAATCTCTACTGTTTTATGTCTTCTATTGACATTTCTGTTAGCCTCTGGACTATCTCACATCATCATTTTGCTCTGTTTTTATTTCAAAATAATTATTTCTGGTTTTTAAAATTTTTTTAACTTTGTTTATTCAACCCACTGGTTCCTTTCTGTCTGAAATATCTATACCTTTAGACTCTCTCCTTTAATTTAGCTTTATTGTAATTTTTTCTTTGGTCTTCTTTCTATCTTACACAGTACACTACTTTCATATGTATAATGATGCCATTTAGTGTTACTTAAAAAAACTTTATTTTGAAACTTTTAAAATTGCTAGTAACTTCTGGCAGTTTTGCACCCATGTTAAGAAAGCCAATTGTACTGCATAGGAGTGGATTTCTCTGAATATATAATTAAAATAAATCTTGATCTACTCCAGATGCACTACTGTAGGTTGATAAGATCAATTGCACCTATTACCAGGCCAAGGCTATAAAAGTAAACCTGTCACCACATTTCTAGCCTATAGAACTTTTCAGCTACTAAATGTTAACCTCTGTCATCTGAAGCATTTTTTATTTGTTTTGAGGTAAAACCTCAGGTGCCAGCTAAATACGAATTATAATTAGCATGCTTAGATAACAGGTAAGCAATCTAGCAGTTGGTTAATCCCTAGATAGCTATTTTATTTATTTATAGGAAGACAAAATGTACATACTTGCCTAAGGTTTACATTTACTATAAACTATCTATTAGTGACATAACAATAAAAGAATATCCACCACACAATCAAACAAACAATTTATTTGAAAACAGTTCTAATTAAAAAAAAGTGATCTTAATAAATATAATAAAGAAAAACAATTGTTTAAACACACTTTTAATAAAATACATGATAATAAAGAATAATATAATTAAACCATTTAAAATCTGCATATGTACACATACCTTGAAATATTACTACTCAAAGGAAATCTTTGCAAATATTAATCAAAATATATTATGAGAAGATTAAATATGCATGCAAATACTAGGGTTTATTTTATATGTTAATTATGGTAGTCACACAAAGTTGTTATGGCTATCAAAGTCTAACAAAGTTTTTTATTCAAACAGGTTTAGTTCATGAATGGGAATAAGGAAATTCATAATTACCAAGGATTTTGCACTTTATATTTCTGAAAATATGACTCCTTTTCTTCTTCTATTGTACTGATTGCCAATCAGTTGAATTTTTTAATTTCAATAATGTTTTCTTCTCCTGGCTGACTTTCTGCATTTATGAGATAGATATAGTTTGACTGTTCTGATTATTAAGTAGGCATGACCTCTATACGGAAGGTTTCTGATGTTCAGAGGGCCAAAACTGGAAATTGCCCACATACTCTGGTGACTGTATAACACTTCATTCTATTAGATGGTTCTTTAATAAATTTGAAAACACTTAACCACATTCTAAGGATGCTAATGGCTTCTCCTGTCTTCTCTTACCTTGAACTTTTCCACAATAGTAATATGAGTAAAAATTTTAATCTTAATAATTGCTATGAATGAAACTGAATAATGGTCAAGAATTTAGAGAGAATCAAGAAAGACTAATGAGGAATGGGGTTTTAGTTCTTTTATACAATTTATCATTATTGTCTCTACTTATCACTCCATTAAATAATTTTCAAATTTTACTATTTATATTTCCATTGGTTTTTAATCTGCATACTTGTGTAGATTAATTTGGCCTTTGATGAAACATCATCTGAAATTACTTCTTATTGTTTTCATTTATATTTACTATTCCCATTCTTTTTTTGTTAGGCTGAGCAATCTGGGAGGGGATTTAAGCTTATACACTTCCCTTTTTTCTTATTTTATCTCAACTTTCCTTGTTTTACACCATTACTTTTATTTTTTTTTTTTTATGTAAATGAAAAGAGAGAACTATAGTTTGTAAATTTTTTTTAAATTTTTATTTAGTCAAATTTGTTCCCCCTTTTCCTACTCACTCTTTAACTAGTAGATTTTTTTATTAAACCAGATGACACAGCATTTTGTCCTATGATGACCCACATTTCCAAAAAAAAAACAATATTTAAACTCTTTTTAAATTATATTTGTTTCTTAAACTTTTCTACATCATATTTTTATTTCTTAAAACTATTACTTATTTCTTTTAATAAGATTTACTTAAACCATTTATTGATAAAATCTTCTCACTTTGTTTCTTTTTCTTTAACATTTATTTTTGAAGAAAATCATTAAACAATGTCATAATTTCTGAGTATAAACAAGGTTTCCTCTTAAAAGTTGAGGATCTTTCATTGAAGTAAAAAGGGTCTTTTTTAATTTCAAACTCAAGTTCTTATATGGATTTAAACTTAGAAAGCAATTTTATACAAGTGTTGAATATGAAAGAATAACACCTTTGTTGACATTCTGCAAATAATATTTTTGGGTTTGAAGTAAAATAGGACACATTTTACTTCAACTAAAAGCTCCCAAAAAAGAACAACTATAGGTTTATGGGGGGAAGTTATTTTGCCTGAAGAATTGTCAATCATTAGTAATTAAGAATTTTTTGGAAACATCAAAAGTTTAAGATTATCTATATTTCATGGATATTACATCCTCATTTATATTTATTATTATAATAACAATTCATAGAAACATTTAATATATATACTAAAGTGATAAAAATGGTGATGCTGAGAAAATAATCAATCTAATCTGAATAGAACTTAGCCCAGCTATTCATCACCATTTTGTAAGGAACAGTTGATTATAATATGAAATTTTATTAACAAAAACTTTGCTATATCTCAGAATTAAGATGTCCTTCATAAATGTGGACAATCTTTTTGTAATAGCCCTAAAGTTGATTTGACAATTTGTATAATTGCCACATGTACATGATCATCATAGGCTAGCATTTGGTATCTACTTTGTCACACTAATAAGGTTTTTTTGTCTCACTATCTCTGCACATTTGTTCAGTCAACATTTGTCATATAGAAATGCTTATAAGATTTGTATTATTTATCACATAGCAAAAACACCCATAAACAAATAGTAACTCTGTTAGTATCTGTACAAAATTATCTAGCTTAGTTATTGATCACAGAAGGAAATAACAACATGCCTCATACATAATTATTTGTCTAGTACACTTTCATAAAATACTAATAATTTATATTAAAATGTAATTTAGTCTGATTGAATTTAAACGAAAGAAACCAAATGAGATCATCAGTTCAGACATCAACAAGTCTATTCACTATTCCAAAGTAAACCACAAGAAGCAGCAAAATTATATATATATATATATATATTGTAATGGTATACATTTTTTCAACAAAAGAAGTTAAGGCAATCACATCCCACTATAGTCAGATTTAAGGTTGTCATATAGGATGCCACAAATGGTGTGATTTAATTTTGATATAAAACTATATTTGTTCCCAATAAATAATTTATTATTAATAAATTACTATATCTAAGCCACATCAAATCAATTTTCACCTTAATTGACTTTACTGTTATGCTCAGATTTCAATCTCAGGGAAGTTTAACAATTTACTCTCTTCAGGGGTTCCTATCAATATTCTAAAGTAATATTAATAACAAATCTCAATAACACTTTAAATTAAATAAAGTAAAATTGAAGACTTCATTTAATTTAATATAAAAACTGAATAATTATTTATTTAACAAATAAAAAACTTAAATTTTACAATACATAAAAATTATTTACATAACTACTTCCTTATATTAAAAAATATAAATATTATATTTACTTACAGTAGATATATTTTCTAACTTATAACACTATGTGATTTTATAAAGTATATAAAATATAAGTATCCAAACATTGGAACTTTTATATTAATACTCTTATATATCAATTAGATTATAAAAATAATAATCCAATTATTTATATATAATGTTTTCATTCGTTAAAATGATTGTACATAATTTATGTTTACTAATATAAAAAATATATATTTCATATCAATGTTAGTCATTTATCCATTTATCATACATTATCATTATTAAATTATTTGGATTAGTATAAACAATGTAGTGTCATGACATAAGAAATAATAGTATGTGAATTTAAAAATAATTTAATCTCTTACCTCCAAGTTCACCTTATCTCTTTATATTTTTACATGTCTTTCCCAGATCAATATTTCTTAACCTATATCTAAATCTATTAATCATGAATAAAAAAAAAAAAAATTAAATTATTAATTCTGTTTTATTATTCATTTCTTTAATGAAATGAATATGATAATAAAGGAAATGAAATTAATCTTTCCAATTATAATTTTTAAAAACTTAAATGGTATTTATAAGAGTTAATACAATAGTCTCAGATGTCCTGGAATTTGTGAATGGACATCCTTTGAAGATGCAATTTTTAATTCCTTTGTTGTTAGACATTAAAGAAAATAATAGGATATCCCAAGTTGCCATATAGTTTCATTTTTGTATGTAGATTTCAACTTCTTAATACACAGTTCTTTTATTAACAATTATAATTCCATTTTGAAGATGTAACTTTTTTATAATTTTATAGGCACCCAGCAATAGATATTATTCACAAATATATATTTGACAAGGCAAGTGCATTTTATATATACCACAATAAATGACTCTGCATTTTTTTTATGATGTAAAGTATATTAAATTTAGTTGAAGATTTTACAAACATGTTCTTTTTAAAATTAAGTTTACAATTAGAATACTAACTAGAACGATTTTTATAGAACACAAGAATATATATTCAGATTACTTTTTTTAAACAAATATTAGAAATTTCTTCTAATAAGTATTAAGTCATTCAAAATATAGATTTTATACTACACGCTGTTTTTTTAAATTGAACACAGTATAAGTTTTTATGAGGATATAGCTGACAAAAATAGAATCCTTAATTTTCTAATAAAAAATAGAATATCTCACTCCATGAGATTGCTGAAGCATAACACATTCTACATTGTTACAATACAATTTGATATTAAAACCCTAAGATAACTTCATTTCCTTTAATTCGATAAAATGTATGTGAATCCATAGGTCATTCATTACCTTGTCAACTGTCTTTTCTCAACAACGTTTTTTTCATTTTAAAGAATGAAAAATATTAACTTAGTAAATTATATATTTATTTTTATAAATATAATAAGAATACAAATATAATGTATACATATTGATTATATGTATTTATAGGTATATATATATACTTCTACATTTCCCCTCGACTAAAAAAATTAAAATAAACTAACATTTTATTGTAATTATTTATCCTTGTTATCATTCATGCATCATTACAATTCATATATATATATATATAAACAAATATATAGTTAATCATATATATATATATATATAATTTTCCCCTCAACTTAAGATTTCAAATTCTTCATCAATTATTAGAGGGAAAAAGTATTATTAATTATTATATTTAATAATAATTAAATTTATTTATGGGAAATTGGGTTTTTTTAATGTCATAAATATGCTACATCTCATATAATTTGTTTTGACCAAATCATAGATTAAATGTACTGACTACTTTATTTTAAACTTATTACCTATTAAAGTTAAATAACGTAATACTTTATTATGCAAAAATCATTATATAGATTACTTTCTTTTTATTCACTTCTTTCAATTAATTTCTATATAATGTATCCTTATCAATATACTAAGTATTTGAAATGCTATATCAAAATAATTATATGGTAGAAAACCTGATTATTTTATAAATAAATTTTAATTACTTAGTTCATAAGTGTTTTATGTATAAATCAATTTAAAATGCCAATCCTGCTCCTTATTGAGACTTACTAGACTATCACTGACATCCAATACATGAATATACATAAACTTAATTAAAGGTGCCAATCCTGCTCCTTAATTTTTGAGACTTACTAGATTATGTTTAGCATCCATAAATATATTAGTTGGAATTCATTTTGAACTTGCCAACCTACAAGTAACCAGTCTTCTGTGTCCATATTAATGATGTGATACATCTTAACTAGACAGAATTATATATTGTCTTTCCTTCTCTTTCATACCTTAATCCTTTACATTTCTTCAATATAATATTAATAATTATTACATAATTTTGGTATTACCTAATTTCCGATAATTGTTTATTTAAGACAATTATTGTATTTTCCCGATAGGGCTTTAATATATGAATAAATTATAATTTATTAACATTATCACCATCAATCAAATTTGATTCAGCAATTTTTGATTTTACAAGTGTTACTGATATGTTTGAAATTATACCACCAATTTCAAATAAATCACACATTGGAGATAATGTCATCATTAAAACTTCATCACCAACATTAACTATCTTATTTTTAAAATCAATCAGACATTTGTTCAGATGTAAAAAGTCTACTCCCAATATCATTTCATGAATAATCCCAGTTAATATCAAAAATACATGATAAATACATGTTTTATCAATAGTTAGTTTGATCAAGATTTGCTTTTGAATTAATTTTGCCCCTTTATTGTTAGCTAGGGTAATCTGTACTGATTTTAGAGGGAAGGTTTTAATACGTGGATTTTTATCCATCAAACTTTTACAAAACTCCTCAGATATTACAGATATTAGGCTACCACTATCTAATAAGGCTCTAATTTGCAAATCTTCAAACATAATATTAATTAATGGACAATTTTGAAAAGCATACTTGGGTTCATCATATTCCTCTGAACATATTATGTTGGTGATTTGTTTAACTAAAATTTTATTTTTGTTCCTCGTTTCAAATATGGGTCTTTGAGGAGAGGAACTATTTCCGAGAACCCTCTTTAATTTAATTTTACTGTTGTTTTGGATATATTTTTATTATACCCTATTTTACTTTTATTTAATCCACTAATAGATGCTATACTCTTAAGTTCTGAAATTTGATGTGTATCAGAACTTAATTTAATTTTTGCATTATTATCACTCTTCGTTGATTTACTTTGTCAATAATTAAAAGTCTTATGTTTTCTTTTTTTTTTAAATAATAGAAGTTACTTGAATATTCTCTTTCTTTCTTTCAAAATAATTTTGATTAACATTTTGGTTATTTGAGTTAATATTTTTAAAATATCTATAATTTGTTCGATATTTTGTGCATTAGAAAATAATAAAGACTGCTCAATTTTCATAGGTAAGTTATGTTTTACAATACGAATAATTTGATTTTGGCTAAAATAATATGTATCAAGGGTTTTCAGTTTTGATACTTGTCTTTTAAAAAATATAGTAAGGGTTTCACCTGGCATATTTTTCTATTTTTCCTGAAGTATTTGATATAATAGTTATTCTTGACGATCATTATTCCAAAAATTCTTTATCAATAATTTTTGATATTCTTGAAAAGTTTTAGGTATTTGGAACAATGATTCCCACCATGATAAAGCAACACCTTGTAACTGACTTTATGCTACTATCAATTTCTCACCTTCTGTCAAATTACTATTTACTGAAAAATATAAATTTAAATTGTTTAGATGCTCTATTGGAGTTTCATTTGTAAACCCTTGGAAATGTTTTAATTTTACAAAGTGATTTACAACATTAGATTTTAATGTGTGATTTGTATTGCTAACATTTTCTTTTTGCAGATTTATAGATGACTGTTGATTGTGATGATAAGCAATGTCTACTACAGAATAACTAATATTATCATTATTATTTTGTTCGCTTTGCATGTTTTCCATCTCAATGACCATTTCATCTTGATGTTCCCTTTTATTTGGATCTTCATTTATCCTATTAATAGCTTCTAATATTTAATTAAATTTATCTGAAGCAGTGTCTTCTTTAATATTAGATAATTTAATCCTTTTACAAGTGTGTGTATACTTTTCCATCATTATTTTTTTTATTTCTCAAACTCATCCTTTAAAACTTTTATGGTTTCATCTACGTTGATATTTTTATTTTCCAATTGATTAAATATCTCAGATTGATTCTCTAATAATATTTCATTATTATCTTTATTTAATTTTAAATGTAAATCAATCAAATTTTGTTTCACATTTAAACATTGAATATCTTTTTCCATAGACTGAATTTTATTTTCTTGGTTATTAATTTCTACATGGACAGCTTTTATTTTCTCTTCTATAATCTTTTCAGTCTCTTCTTGGATCTTATACATATCAATTTGGAGATGATTGTATACAGTTTTTATTTCTAAAAACGTGTTTTCTACTTTCCTTTGTATCTTTGTTTCAAGTTCAAAAAATCTTTTTTGACACTTAAGATCTGCTTCTTCAATAACCTTTTGAATTTTTTGAATCTCCTTTTCCATATTCGTTTGTATTTGTGATATCTCCTCTTTCACATCTATTTTTATATTATGTAATTTATTGATAATTCATTTGTAATATCTACTTTCATATTTTACATCTTGGTATCCATATTTGCCATGAAATCTGCTTTTAGATTTGCATTTAAATTTTCCAACATTTGTTTCATCATTAACATCTTTTGACTTAAAGATGGATTACTTTCACTGATTTTATTTTCTATAGGTTTGTCAATAATATCCTTAGTATCTGGAACATAAATATCTAACATTGAATTACTTTCAGACACACCTATATCTATTTGTTCATTGATACTATTTATAGCATCATCAGCTATATTTGAACTAAGTACCTCAGTTTGCATTTCTATATTATTATTAGTAATAGAAGAAAATATTTTATACTTCTTTTTCGTAATCATAAAACTAACTTCATTTTAATTATAACTTTATTTATACGATAATATATTATTTATCTTAGGATATTAATGCGATGCCTTTTTCTTTTTAAAATATATATGTGTTCTTATTCTAATGCCTAATTTTAAAATTATATTTTTAAGCAAGTGATCTATTTATTCAAATTTTAACTATTTAATTTTCAAAGTCTCCATTATTTTATTATCTACTAATTTACAATACATTTAATATATGAGATTATTATTAATAATATTTATCCCTCAAAGGTTTGTATTGCTATACAAACAATATAGAATCTATGATTCAATGCTGGAATCTATGATTTAAAGCCATAATGATATGGAATCTATGATTCAGGGCCCCAGTTGTGTGTGTCATATGTAACGATATGCCTTCTCTCAACAAAATAAGTTAAGGCAATCACATCTCACTATAGTCAGATTTAAGGTCTTCATATAGGATGCCACGAATGATGTGATTTAATTTTGATGTAAAACTATATTTGTTCCCAATAAATAACTTATTATTAATAAATTATTATATCTAAACCACATCAAATCAATTTTCACCTTAATTGAATTTACAGTTGTGATAAGATTTTGAACTCAGGGAAGTTTAACAATTTACTCTCTTCAGGGTTCCTATCAATATTCTAAAGTAATATTAATAAAAAAATCTCACTAACTCTTTAAATTAAATAAAATAAAATTGAAGATTTAATTTAATTTAATATAAAACATAATTATTATTTATTTAACAAATAAATAACTTAAATTTTACAATACATAAAAAATATTTATATATCTACTTCCTTATAATAAAAATAATATAAATATTCTATTTTCTTACGGTATATATATTTTCTAACTTAAAACAGTATATAAATTATAAGTATCCAAATATTAAGACTTTTATATTAATACTATTATATATTAATTATATTATACAAATAATAATCCAATTATTTATATATAATGGTTTCATTTGTTAAAATGATTGTACATAATTTGTTTACTAATATAAAAATATATATTTCATATCAATGTTAGTCATTTATCCATTTATCATACTTTATGGTTATTAGACTATTTGGATTAGTATAAATAATGAAGTGTCATGTCATAAAAAATAATTGTATGCTAATTTAAAAATAATTTAATCTCTTACCTCCAAGTTCATTTTATCCCTTTATATTTTTACATGCCTTTCCCAGATTGGGATTTCTTAACCTATATCTAAATCTGTATTAATCATAAATAAAAAAAAATTAAATTATTAATTCTCTCTTATTATTCATTTCTTTAATGAAATAAATATGATAATAAACAAAATGAAATTAATCTTTCCCAATTATAATTTTTAAAAACTTAAATGGAATTTATAAGAGTTAATACAATAGTCTCAGATGTTCATGGATTTCATGAATGAAGTTCCTTTGAAGATGTAATATTTAACTCCTTCATTGTTGGACATTAAAGAAAATAATAGGATATCCCAAGTTGATGTTTAATTTTCTTTTTGTATATAGATTTCAACTTCTTAGTACACAGTTCCTTTATTAACAATTATAATTCCATTTTGAAGATGTAACTTTTTTATAATTTTATAGGCATTCAGCAAAATTTGTTATTTCCACATATATTTGACTAGGCAAGTGCATTTTATATATCCCATGATAAATCTGTGTTCTACTCACTCTGCATTTTTCTTATAATGTAAAGTACATTTAATTTAGTTGAAGTTTTTACAAACATGTTCTTTTTAAAACAAAGTTTACAATTAGAATTCTAATTAGAATGATTTTTTATCAAACACAAAAATATATTCTAACCAAGTAATTTAAAAATTACTTTCTTTGAAAAATATTAGAAATTTCTTCTAATAAGTATTAAGTCATTCAAAATATATATTTTGTACTATACACTGCTATTTTAAATTGAACACAGTATAAGTTCTTATGAGGATATATCTGACAAAAATTAGAATCCTTATCTTCTAATAAAAAAAATAGTTTTTTTTTATATCTCACTCCATGAGCTTGCTGAAGCATAACACATTCTACATTGTTACAATACAATTCAATATTAAAACACTAAGTTAACTTCATTTCTTTTAATTCGATAAGCTGTATGTGAACACAGAGGTCATTCATTACCTTTCTCAACAACATTTTTTTCATTTTAAAGAATGAAAAATACTAACTTACGAAATTATATATTTATTTTCATAAATATAATAATACAAATATAATGTATACATATTGATTATATGTGTATGAGTATATATATATACACTCCTACAATATATATATATTTATATATATTTTGAAACAGTAAGATTCGTATTCGAATCTTAAGTTTCACCTTTTTCTGTCATCTCTCACTGACCGGTCTATCCCGCCCAAATTTAAACTTTTTGGTATCGAATTGTGTGTGTAGCAATATTAAAAATGTATAAATATATGTAGAATTCAGCATAAACACGCACACATTTCGATCTCAAATTAAAGGCAATAAATAGGGATAAAATAATATAATTTAGATTTCTTTTAGTTATATAATTTTGTATAATTTTAATCATTTATTTTGGATTATAAAGTTCATATTTATTGCTTTGTTTAAATTTCGTTTAAATAATAATTTTAAAAAAATCTGATGTAATATTTAATTAAAAGTTAAAATAATCTTATGTTTCCTTTTTGTCTTTGAAATTTAAAAGCATCGGTCAGTGATAGATAATAGATTAATTAAAGAAAAATTCCCCAAAATGTAATTAGTAAATGTAAAATGTAAACAATAGAATGGCAGCTTTCTTTAATTAAAACCAACAAAATGCATTGATTATCCTCAGAGCAGATTAAGTAGAACCTAAAAATACCTTAACATAAATGTGAAAGATCAAGATAAAAAAAGAGGCCATCTTAGACTTGCTGGAGACATTCACTTCAACTTTAGCTTTGCTCTCAATCACTGAGAGTCTCCAAAATATAAAAATAAATTGTTCCTGCCAAGGTATGACCAAGTAAAAGCACCTAGATTATTCTCCATCGGGAGATGGCCTATCGGATGCTGAACTTTCCATTGCCCATCATAAATTCACCATGAAGATCTGCTGCCTGAAATAAATGAGAAAGCTGCTGCTGCTGTGAAAGTAAATGAAATATCTAAATACAAGTAAGAATTGCCACTCGTGAACTTTTTGCTGCTAAACTAATGGAATCAGAAAACTTCTTATAAAACAGGTACCTGTCTTTGTTCAAACTCTAGAGTACTCTAATAACATGCTATAGCTTTCCCCCCCCCCCCCCCCCCCCCCCCCCCCCCCCCCCCCCCCCCCCCCAAAAATTTCCCTAAACATTAGTGTGTGCTTAAGATATCTATTTGATTAAAAATTGCATAAAATTAAATTTGAATGAATAAACAATTAAATTCGGACATATTTTATTAATCTAATATTGTTTATAGTAATGCAAAATTTACTTTAATATTTAATGACTTTCTACTTTAAATCAATTAGTTTATAAATAATTGTAATTACATTTGGAAAACTTTTCATAATTCTACACATTATTTATAATGTTTAAATGAAATAAACCTTTGTTCAGTTTCATATCTATTTGACAAAATACTAACCTTAATATTAATATTTTGGTGGTTGGGAGGTCTACCTTGCATTTGCAGGCAGTTGCCCGAGTTGTGGGTTTGCACCCTGGCCAATGCTATGACACTTAAAAAAATATTAATATTTTGTTCACTCATTGCATTATATAAATTTGTAATTCTTGCTTAAGTTATGTTCAGAAATGAAATACTCTACCAGAATTTATTATTAATAAAACCAGTAGATGTTTTCCCAATTTATAGTACTCAATCTCATTATATAAAATATATTGTTGATTTCTATTGGATATTTACTGACTTGCAATTACTGATATTACTGATCTACATAAATCTTCAATTAATCAACTATAAAAATGGATTTTGTAACAATAAAATTATACATGATTATAATTGGCAGTTATCTAAGCCATAGATAATACTAAGTTATACTAGTTATTGAAGTTTATGATCCCCACTTCAAAAAAGTTTAATCTAATTAAGACAGATCATTCTGAATAATGACAGAAGAAAATTTATTAAGATTTTTGTAACCTGACAAGATATGCAAACAAATATTTCAATATAATGACAAATATCATAATTATATCTGATTGGACTTAACAGTAATGGTAATATATAAGGAAATATACATGAATCTAAATAGATTTCACTTTTCAAAATGGGTTTGATTGTGGATTAAATTTTAAGTAGCAGATTTATCTTGCACATTAAAAAAATGATTAGACAGATTCACCAGACTTTAAATCAACTCTAATTTTTTTGGTTTATAATAAAATTTTATAACAGTAAAATAATAAAAAATATACCTAAACAAAATATTGATGTTTGCAATAGACTAAAATCAATTCAATATTAATAAAATCTATGTGCATGAAACTACAAACTTGGGTTGGAGACAATAATACTATATATAAAATGGAAGGATAGATATTAAATATCTTTTTAAGATTTTAAATAGTATATCCAATGATAAAAAGAATGTGATCAAATAAAAAATGACCTCTATTTATTCATTAATATAATATCTAATCAATTGAACAAACATTAATAAAATCTGTTATACTATACGAATATCCCCAACTTAAACCTTGAACATAAAAAAACTAAATATTTGAAAACATCAGATTGGATCAACTTATATCATCAGATAAAAGTTTAAATAATAAGAACAAAAATGAATGTCTTTGACCTTTTCATTAAATGAATTCTATCATATCCATATATATATATACTATTTATCTAAGTTTTTAAAATAAAATGTAAACATTCCTTTACATTTATATATATATATATAATGTAACCTGTTGGTTACATAGCGCATAATAATATATTATAATGGAACCCACTGCCTAAAGTTGATGGTGCCAGATTTACTGGAACTGCATGGTATACCATAGATGAGGTGAACACAACTCAGCAGTTGGATTTTTTGTACACCAACAAGTCATTCTATGACCATGATTCGACAGCACATTTGGGTATGTCAGATGTTATTGAATCAGGAATGGCATATAACATAGGGAAAACATCTCACTA
The DNA here is from genome assembly GCA_028023455.1 of Epiperipatus broadwayi. Classification (NCBI taxonomy): domain Eukaryota; kingdom Metazoa; phylum Onychophora; class Udeonychophora; order Euonychophora; family Peripatidae; genus Epiperipatus; species Epiperipatus broadwayi. The sequence continues at coordinate 8,681,804 of JAQFVV010006234.1, forward strand.
CTGTCAGACCTAGACCTTCAAATAGGATGCTAAAGATGTCACAATGAAATGCCTAGTTCCAATCATATCTACTTCAATATACTAACTTATAATTAACTAAGAATATTTTAATGTAATTTAGACCAGTGCATATTTATTACATCTCCCTTTTAGGCCCCATTACACCATGGAATTCGAACTCAGGAGTGCTTGCAGTCGACTCTCTTCAGAATGGACTTACTCAATTATTAACCAAATATTGATGATGATCAATTGTTTATAAGAGTAATACATCATGATGATGATCATCAAACCTTTAATGGTGTAAATTCTTAATGTGATGGTGGTGATCAAACATCTCATTGTATCAATGCACAGTGATGCTGGTGACGATCACCCATATTTCTGTTTTTAAGAGAATCTATATGCCTTGGGCAAAATAAAGCATTCTTACCAACGCTAATTAAGAGAATTTTCATTAAATGTTTTGTCATATAATCAAATGTAATTTTGAAATGTGTTTTACTTATTTTCACGACTGTAATGGCTTGAAAATAGTTTTCTTATATATGTAACGAATCTCGGAACGCTCCCTGAAATAATGTTAGTCACCATGTTTCAAAACTGTAATCCAAAGCGTTAATAGCAATATTCTTCTAATAATCGATTTGCATCTTAATATTGGACCCACTAAAGATGTGTGTTGATGTATAGTATATGTTATATAAATAATAAAGAGCATATGAGAAATAATAGTGTGAAGGACACTATCTAATCATCTGCTGCTTGCTCATTCATGCACATACTAATGTTTGAAATTAATTTATAAATGTATGTAAAAAATTTGTCAGTATATTAAACTATATTTTATAGTCTAATTTATTTGAGTAGTTCGAATTCTTCTCTTCTCCACTTCCAAACATATAGCCAGGCTTATATGTATTTTAGTTTAGTCATAGTAATATATGTCTCATTGTCTTCTCACTCTTTGCTATTGGGTCAGATTAAAATTAATTCTCATGTGACATCGTTGTTATGTTATCTATTAGGTGTTTGATCTGGGGCTTAGAGAGTGGGTTCGAATTCAGGCTGGTTCCTGACCTAATTCACGGGTTTACTTGGTTTGAAGTACATTTTGTGAGTTCCAGCTCATGTTAGATGCACATGACCACAGGTTTATATTTATTGTAACTATAACTATTTGAAAACATTCTATAAGTAATGTTAAATAAATTTATTACTTAATCTCAGACTTCTATTAGCTTAAAACTTATGCTTAATTAAGTGACTGAGTAGATTATCATATTATATCTAAAGGAATAATAATAAAAAAATTATGATTTCATACAATACATGGATGTCTCTATTTATGACATTTCATTGGGCAGGTTTTTTTTGTCAGTATCTATTATTGTCCAAATTTCTTTATGTACATAAAATCATTGTCTATTTACAAAATCATAATGGGTTCCATAGTTATTTTGTGTGTTCCAATGATCTGCAATCTTTGAAGGTCCTTCCCTAACATGTGCTTTTTCTTTTAAGCAATGTTATTAACATTCCTATTGTATATGAATGTGCCTTTGTATGTAAACTGGGTATCCATTTACTTAATGGACCATAACATGATGGTTTGCCTTTCCTTCCTAGAATTTTTCATATCCAGATCATCATCAGGATCATAAAGAAGTTTAGACTTCCACAAAGCTTGACTAAGATGACCAATGATTTAATTTTTAACCAGAGAATTAAATTTAATTTTTTTGAAAATGTGTTTATCTCTTAAGATGGCTTCTTGAACTACCAATGCTTCATTTTTGGCACCATCATTATGACTATAGATTTTGGCTTGATGGCTTGCCTTAAATTTCCAGCAGTATTTATTCAACTCATTCTGAGTTCTTTGAATGTAAGATTTAACCGTTTCCACACTTATTGTGAATGGACTCATTGTGTGAGCATTAGTGCCACCTTGATTCATCTTTGCTATCAACCTTTCTAAATTAGGCTTGTAGGAATAATTCTCAATGCCAATTCTAAAAAACTCTGATGTCTGCTCAGTGTAAAATTCAGGATCAAGTGAGACTTGCAGAAGTCTGATACTTTGAGAGGATTCAAAAATGAAACCACACAAATCATTCCATAAGATAATGGCTTGTCATCATTTTTCTAATCTGCAAATTATAATATCTATTTCCTTCACAGGTTATAGACCATTTTCCCATGGTTAAACATGTAGAACCAGATGAGAATAGAATAGGTTGACTAAAAGTGTCAAGCTAATCTTGACTGTGTGTACTCTGTAACTTTTGTAAATACCATTGGTGAGCTTTTAAATCATCTGAGGCATCCCACCAGGATACATCATAATAAATTTCCTATTTATCATGAACCTCAAATAACCAATATCACCATCGGATAATACTAACGTTGTGACATCACTTCAAATATAAAGGTGATGTTGAATACATGCACTGACCAGTTACACTTACAATAAGATTTACTCAGCAATATCTCTCTTCCATCTTTAATCATAAGTTCTTCTAATACCTCTTTACTTAATACTGGAGTGGTTACTGAGATCTTTCCTTTATGTTTCATTTCCATGGTGTTTATTTGTGGGGTTGGTAATGGAGTAATTAGATTATTATGATCGATGTTCAGTACTATCTCTCCCAAACTAAGATTTATAATATGCTCTTCTATCTCATCTTTGGAAACCTGAGATATCCAACCAACAGAAAATTTGGTGACAAATAAAATTTTACCAATAAAAGAATATTTAGTACCATCATTGGATTCAACTTTTTTATCCCCTGCACTCAAAAGATGATCCAATTTGATATGAATGGCTTGAATTTTCTCTTTGACTTTATGTTTGTGTTTTTCTTGGTTCTTTTTTATATCTTTTCTGAATGTTTCATGGGACGTATAAACATCTTTAAGTTTCATATCTAGCTGAACCACAATACCATCTGTAAAGACTGTATACTGCCCATATAATCCTTTCAACCATCTCTTCTCTCTCTCTCATTCTATCCATCTTTTGTTTTAGTTCAACAATATCTTTCTGAACATTTTCCAAACCCAAGTGATAATTGCCCCATGTCCTTGATCAACTACCTCTATTTCTGCTTTTATTCTTGCTTCTACCTTATTCACATCACTTTTCAATTCTTCTACCAAAACACATATATCTTCTTTTAGTTCTGTTTCCAATTTGATCACATCATATCTGGTTGCCATACTCACTAACTTCACATTTATATCTTTCCTCATGGCATCCATTTTATTACACATTTTAATCTCCATGTTATTTATGCTATATTAGTATTGATTTTTACCTCCATACTATTTATATCTGCTTTCATATTATCAATCTTGCTGTTCAGATCATTTCTCATGCTACTGATATCAGTTTTCACTTCTGTTTTCATACCATCCATCTTTGTCATCATGATATTCATTTCTGATTTCATTTCTCGAAGCATTTGCATGATGATCATATTTTCAGTTTTATGTACTACTTTACCTCCAGATGTTTGAATGATGTCATCAGTGGGGACTTCTTGTACTTGAAAAGGAATTTGGCTTTCTCCCAGTCTCTGATTCATTCTCCTCCATCATACCGCCCCCCAGGAGTTTAGAATGATAAAGACCTTTTCCCATTACTATTATTAATATCACTTTCTATTTCAGCAACACTACTATCTAACATCTATTCCATAGTCTTTATACTTTTACTTCTAAATATCAATCCACTATTAATAACATCTAAATAATTATTCAAAAATAATTTATACTTACAAATATCAAAATAAAATACTGTAGGACTTCTAACCATTTCATGCCATTATTTATTTATTTACTGTCTATTTTTTAAACTGGTGTTTAAGTTTGCCTAATTCCTCTATTTGTAATTTCAATTATTGTTTATTGACTTAAAAGTTGATTTCTACTTGTTCTCTCCATCAAATGTTAAATTCACCACTTTCAATGTTATTTACATTTAATATGAATTTTAAATTTCCAAAAAAATAATTGACATATCTGATCACCATCATTACTATCAAAAAAATTTTGGTCTTACATAAGAGAGTATGTCCAATATGGATTTAAAATTTAAAGCTTAAGGGTAAAATAAAATAAAAATATATTATTTTTTTTAATTCCAGTCCAATAGCTGAACCTCCCTTGCATCTAAACTACATTCATGCCTAAACGATTGGGCACCAGATATAATTGAACTCACTACCCTGAAGTTGATGGTTCCAGATTTACCGGAACTGCAGGATACACCACATGACAAGGTGAATACGACTCAGCAGTTGGAAGACTTGAACCCCATGTGTCAACCAACCTACAACAAGTCATATTCTACATCCATGATTCGACAGCACATTTGGGTACATCAGATGTTATTCAATCAGGAATGGCCTATAACAAAAGGAATGCATCTTACTACTGTCATACCTAGGCCTTAGAATAGGATGCTAAAGTTGTCACAATAAATTGCCTAGTTCCAAATCATATCCACTTCAATATACTAATACAATTAAATATCAATAGTTTAATGTAACTTAGACCAGTGCATATTCATTACATCTCCCTTTTAGGCCCCATTACACAACAAATTTCAACCTCAATGAATTCTTGCAGTCAGCTTTCTTCAGAGATGGACTTACTCAATTATTAACCAAATATGCCTATGTATAAGCATAGATATAGGAAAATACTGATGATGATCAATTGTTTATAAGAACAATACATACTGATCATTTTCAAACTTTTAATGGTGTAAATTCTTAATGTGATGGTCAAACATTTCATGATATCAATGCACAGTGATGATGGTGATGATCAAACAGAGATCAGATTGATAAAAAACAGCTTCATTTATTAACAACATATAAAATAAATATTTACAATTAAAAAATAATGAAATAGATAAATATTCGGTTATCAAGAATGGTTTTTCTAACAATTTGATGGCTTCACACAAAAGAAACAAAGTAATTTGAAGTTTATTATATACAAAATTATACTATATAATTCGTTAAAATATATATATAAAATAAAAAAAGAAAAGCAAAATGAGAGTTCACTAATTCTAAAACTACCCCATTAATGTAATTATTGGAATGATATTTTTAGACTAGGGTAAATATATCATAATTTAACTATTTGTAATATATATCGCCACCCCCCATTTATTTGTGTTTAAGTCACAGTAAATATTAATGATAGATACAAAGAAAGACCTTTTACTCAGTGGGTTAATTGTGCATTCATAAATAAAACAACATTACAAATAAATATTATTAAAATTTATTAGTAACAAATTAGGTTTGTTTGTCCTCAAGTTTTCCATCAATGTTAAATATATAAAAACCTTACTTGACCTGTCCTTGATGGAACTACATTGAATTTTTAGAGGAATGTGTAAATTTACTTTTATTAAAAAAACTAATACATATTAATTGAAGTTTTTTGGTGGAACTCCAGAGTAGTTCTGGAATCTTAACCACCAATAAGAAATCATCAAATTAAGGTAGAACCACCAGTATTCCAGCAGCCATTTGATTCATGACTGTGGAATATAGCTTGTCTGACTGATATACCAAAAGACAAACAGTTCATTTTAAATAAGACTTTATGAGTTATTATTGACAATGCTTTTGCTGACTGATCATCAACTGGTAGCAGCAAGTATGCATGTTTCAAGTCAATTTTAGTTAAAAGCCTTCCACCTGATAGTGTGGATATAATTTGCTTAACTGTTGGTGGTGGATAATTATGCAATGCTAGCAATTTGCTAATTATGCATCGATAAACACTCCATATTCAAACATCACCATTTTCTTTGATGATTGGGATTATTGGCCCATTCTGAGTACAATATGGGTACAATATGGGTTTTATTACCCATCTGCCTCCCACTTTTTAAGCTGTGATTTTACTTTAGATTTCATAGTCAGTGACAGTGATTTGTACTGACGACTGATGTTTTATCTCTTTATTTAGTGGCAAATGAATTGGTTGTTCTAATGCAGACCTAGAACATTCTTGAATACTTCAGGGTAATCATTATTTATTTTTGTGTCTTTCTTGATCATTGTCACTGCAAACCCTAAGTGACTGAAGCAGTCAGAGCCTAATAATTTACCATGATCACCTGATGCCACTACCAATGGTAGATATATGTAGTTTGATTAGATTCACTAACTTTAACTCAATGGAGCTTATATAGCCCAGATATTTTTTGATATAATGGACACTACTGAACTACAGTTCTTAATATTGTTTGTAGAGGAAACTGGTTTATTTCATTGTGGTGGCCATTGATACATTTTAGAATGGGTTTTTTCATTTGCATATTATCTACTTGTCTTTTCATTTTTAGACAAGTATGATGGTGTGGAAATTCCAATTGTGTGTGTTTCAGTTCACTTATCACTCACTTTGATGATTTATCTGAGTGCTTGAATGATACAGTCTTCTGTTTTTGCTTGGTAAAATTGATTTTCTAATGGCCTTGCTTTAGATGTTATAGATTCTGCCAGGGTGGCTTAAGCTATAGCCATTTCAAAATCTATCCAGTATCATTGATAATTTGAGTCTTAAATTATGATCATTCATCTCAGAAATGAAGCCATCATGACATCCTTCATTTAAGAACTTTTTGAAATAGCACATGAGAGTTAATGCCTGGATTCACATTACAAACTCTAGCTTTTTCACCCACTTGGACACAAAGATTGAAATAATATTTCTGCATTATTGTTATTGGTTTTGGGAAGAAATATTCTGTGAGAATTGTCAATGCCTTTACAAAATTCATGTCTTTTATGTCAGCCAGTTTTTCTGACCCATCATGAGACTTTAGAATAGTATACATATGACACCCTATTATTGTCATCAGTGTGGCTAATTTTATTTCAGGATTTTTAATCTTATTAGCTTGCATATAAAATATTAGATGCTCTTTGCAGCTTGACTAGTTCTCAGGGCAACCTGAGTCAAAAGCTTTCTTCGAGTCAATTATATTAGACATTCTTTTTTTTCTGTGGTATATACCTTAAGGAAAATATTTATTTCTTACTTACCATGAGACACCACTTGATACTGTTATTTTAGCAGAAAATTTACTCCACTAGGGTAATCTTCTGTCTTTTTAGAATGATCAGTTTTGATTGGTCAATGAACCACCAATCATGTTTGCGATCAATTTTATTTAACTGTCTTTGGCAAAACTTTTTCTCAATATGCCAAATCTGTTTTTTATTTGGATTACAATGAGATATTTAATTATTTCCTTAAAATATGACAACTGCATAATTGGGTATTCACATATTTTATTTTTCCAGCCATGGGGAAAATATTTTAAATGTAATTGCATCAAATATACCTGGACTCAACAGTATTTTTTTTTTTTTGCAAATAATAATGAATGTCTACAACCCTGTACACTCACATATTTTTTCTTTGTTATTTTCCTGGAAATGAGGAAAATATAACTTGGTCTGACTGCATCAATCTCAGTTAGCTTGGACAGTCTGTTGTGTTTTCTTGGGGAAAAATTATTTTTCTGACTGCAACAAATTCTGTTGTGCTCATTCTGGAATACAGACCCAACCTACAGAAAATAATACTAGCATTAGATATATACAATACATAATAATATTTATAATGTGAGCTCTTGTATCTGAGTCTTCACAATTTACTGCTTTAGGCTACATGTGATAGCTTGCCTCTTGGATAAAAAGAATGTCTCTTCCAACTGTAACAGACAGCTTGTCTTGAGTCAATAGTAGTTTTAGAAGCATTTGACCCTTATGTAAACTTGCCTAGCTGCATAGAAAAACAGCATGTTGCTGTTGCAAGAATTATTACTGCTGTTTAGATTAGCAGGGCTTCTCCTGGAGACTGCATACTGTCTCTGTCTTTCCTTCAAAAGGCTGACCATTTATATCCGATCCCTGATCTCACTGGAGCATTTGGGTTTATTGCATAATTATTGCTTATTGGATAGCAGAAAACAATCCTCAATCCACTCAAGGAGAACTATAACAGTTGAATAAAAGTCATCTCTTATAATATATTTGTCTTTAGAGAGATAAAGAAATGTAACCTAAATAATTGAAAATATAAAGCAGCTAAAGAAGTTGAAGACTTAATGTTTCTAAATTTCATAACAGATTTATAGTAATATAAGTACAAGAATAGATTTCATATTATAAAGAGAAATAATGAAGGAAAATGATAAGCTCAATAAAAAGAATTTTTAGACGTTAGTCTGTGATAAATTCTTTGTTTCAAATGTGTTCGCATATAGGATTACAATATTTATGTATTTATAACTTAATGTAACAGTGTCTTAATTTTTATATATGTTTTATTGTATATTATTTTTTTGTTATTGATTAATCTTGTAAATTCTTACCATTTAAATATAATAAATAAATTTTGTAATAGCTAGTGAAATAAGAGTCATGGTGATGGCAAATATTCTCCTATAGGTTTTAAACCTAATATAAATTCTTAACTCATAGAGGATCTAGTATTTCTTTAGTTAATTTAATGGTCTTAAGCTGACCTTACTCTATAATATTTTTATGGTTATGGATAAGTCTGACCATTAGTATAATTTATGATTTAATTAAATTATATATTTTTAGTTTTATTATTGAGCATCAAGATTTTATATCTATAGAATTATTGTAATCTGTGCTTAATTTTGATGATCTCTTGAATAAATAGTAGGATAATTACAATATGTATACTGAGATAGTATTTTAGGCCATCTCATGTGTAAATATGTTAATATATAATTTATTAATTTCCATTATTTTGTACTTTAAAATTTAATAAAAATCTAAAATGTGTATCATATATATATATAATCATTAAAATTTCTTTTTCCCAAAGAATCAGACTTTGATGTTTGATTTTTAATACAGTTAATAATTGTATTGTACTTAAAATATTTTTGGTACTGTTCTATTAGATTGTGTCAGCCACTTGATAGTGCTATTTGTATGCAAAAGCATATAAATATGCTGTTTACATGGATGTCACCTTCTAGTCTCATATAACTAAGCAAAAGCACAGAAAGAGACCATTTGTAAATGCATCCACCACCACTGATGACATTATTTGTATGCTAAAGCCCCAGAAAGTTGATGTTTTGGAGTCTGGCCTGCTTTGTGTTACACTTTTTATCCCAGTGCTCACAGTTCAAAGTTCACTACATTATCAGATGAGGGTGTCTGGATTTCAACCTGCCACAACTTTTCAAATATGCATGTCACACGAATTGACTTACAAGTCATCTGACATACTATTATTTCTTAATAATTGTCAACCTGTCACCATGCTTCCCTACTCAATGTGGAACCTTCAAAAAATTCGGAAAGAGTATGTCCAGAAAGATTTTGATCAGATTACACAAAAACTCACATTTGCATGAGAACATGTCTGCAACAAATAAAATCTGACCTGAAAATGGACAATTTGAAATTGGGGCAACTGTTGTCTACAGAAGCCAGTGTACATGGGAAATTAATTAACTCTTTTCTAATAGAATCTTTGAAATAAGGTATACCAATTGATAAAGGTTTAATTCTTGCATATGTGAAAAAGCCCTACATTGCAGGACTAAGAAAATTTTTGGCCACTTGTAGTTAAAGCTTTTTAATTTTTTTTTTGTAGTGTAAAATTGTTCTCGACTAAATTACAGGAATTTAATTAAGGAAATAAATTAATTACATTAAGCCTTTGGATAAAATGTATGACTGGAAAATTTCTCATAGTTCTATCCAGTGACAAAAAGAAATTGTCCAAGGAATACATTTATTAATATTAAAAAAAACACAATAGATTTCGAAATTATTAATCATTAATAATTATACACATATTATTTCAATGATAGCTATTGTAATAAATCAGTCGATAAATAAATAATTTTCTTTTTCAAAAATGACCCCAAAAGTAAAATACAGTTCAGTAATTAAAGCATTATCAACATTTTTTCCACCATTATGTAGTTAGTTATCTCTCAAGCAATGCTAGTAAAATTTGTAAAGCTTGTGGGGAGGCAGATGATGGTTTTGCCAGACATCGGAATTTTACTATTATAGAATATTTGCAATAATCTATCTTTACGTAAAATTGTTCCAGTAAATTTATTAAGGAAATAAATAAATTGTTATCTTGTAGGATTATTTTTCTTCCACAAATAACAAAATGGGTGCAATAATGTTATATTTGTGTTTTTGCATAACAACAACACCATCAAGTAGCTGACATGATCTAATTGAACACTATCTTTTTTCTAATTAAACAGTTTGTAAAAGTTTTTTTTATTTATAAATTCAAATTTTATTTTAGGCTGGCAAAATTGGGGTAATTATAAAAATGTTTTAATTCTCTATTGTTGAATATCAGTGCACACTAATTTAGTAAACTAAATGTATTGCAAGTGAGTCTTTATTGTATTTTTGTTTAACTATTCAGGATATTTATAAAAATAAAATTCTGTAAGTAAAAGTAGGAAACAAAAATACAAAAGATTTAATTTGATAATATTTCTAAAAATACCAGAATGGTGAGAAGCCTATTTCAAAAGGTAAATTAATTATAAGTGTAGGGAAGGGGTGAATAAAAAAGTATAAATTGAAGATATTTCTTTTGTTTTGGGAATTACTATAATTATTTTTGAATCTGACAGTTGGTTAATTTTGGAACAGAGAGAAAAGGAAATATTCTCCAGCTAGAAAATTCAAAAATATCTCTCATTGAGAATCCTGTCATCCTAGTCACATCTGATGTCATCTGATGAATTATCACTCTCAAAAATGAATGAGAACAATCAGATAACTGGTGTCACATGACTATGAAGGAGGATAACTTCTATTCATGCAAGAAACTGCTGAGGAAAGAATGTCAAACCTATGAACTTTGCATTAAGAATTGAATTTGATACTTTGATAACTGCCAAATAATTTTGAAATAGAAAGTAGATACCAGTTTAATCATTTTAATAGTGTTGTAAAAAGTGTAGTAAATATAATCTGATTTCTAAAGTTGAACTTCATGTTATTTATCTCACGAAGTAGAATTAGTGAATGACTGAGTTATAATAGTATAAGCTATATTTTAGTGTAACATTTCAACAATAGATCATGGGGTTTGTTTAATTAATATATTTAGTTATCTATTTAACAATGGACTCGAGTAATTTTGTCATAATTTTAGAGGCAAGCTTTCTTTTTTTTTTGTTTTTGTAATCTTTATTAGTATATGGATGTATGTGTATTGGGATTTTTGGAGACTAGCTTTATTAATTAAGGGTAAGATAATTGTAAATTGTGGACATAAGGCACAAAATGCCATAGTTTAGCAGACAATAAGCAACTTGTATAACATTCAAAAAGTAGAGGTTTTGAATTGATAAAGAAATAGACAACACAATATTATAATATTTTTATATCTACACTTCTATTTGAACAATATTCCAATAAGAAAGTTGTGCCTATTTTCTTTGGGGAATATATTAAGAATTAGTTTTGAATAAAAGATACTTGGTAGAAGCTACTCAGAAACCACAGGCTGTGGGGATTATGCCATCAAGTCATTTTTCAACTTTGTAAATAGATTGAAGAATGTGGCTTCAGAGTAAAGTACACAGATGACAGCTCTTGATATTGCATAATTGTACAGACATATTGATAAACCTAAATCCATAATAATAGTAAAAGAAGAACTCACCAGACATGGCATGAGTCAGGATAATATCAATTTGTCATAGCTCTGTTAAGCTGGGTAACAAAAACATGCATGCCGTGTTCAACCAAGAATGGTACAACATGCTCAATGGTTGGCCAATAAGTCATCCAATGAGTGGAATCATAGCCAGCATTGTAATGAATGCATACAAGTGAATTATCATCCTGAGATAGGTGAGCTGTAATTTATTGCTATACACTAGGTACGTGGACAATACTTTTATAGCTGCACCTAAAAAAATAATAGAAGACATTAAGACAGATCTCACAACAACATCAGGTCTACACATAAACACAGCTCAAAATGAAGCTCTGAATAATATTAAATATCTAGATCTACAAGTGAGGATGGAGGTCCATCACTTCTTTTATAGAATAACCATCAAACTGTTTAATGTTAGGGGCCACATACACCAATCACCAAACACTCCATATACATATAAAATGGCTGGTTTGAAATCTTTCTTATACTGAAATGCAAATCTGAGCAGCTTTGAAGCTGATAAAAGGAAGAACATCAAGATGTTCAGAAATGAATTAACAAATGCAGAATATAACAAGAGAGCAATTGATAATAATATTAGAAATTTTAAAAACCAACCCATTCGAGAAAATAAACAGAATAAACTTTGTATGTTATTGCCATATATCAAAAATATACATAAAGATTTATACACAATCTTTAGTAATGATTTTAGCTGTGTTACTGCTCTCCCCCCAATTTCAACAGATGCATAAACAATACTAAAGACTACCCCCCAATATATGCCCAGCAGACTGTTTACAAAATGGCAAGTAGTAACAATAATTGCCTGGTGGCATATTATGGTGAAACTAGGGGATTCATCCACACAAAGTTTGAACAACATGTATACAATACAATAAAGCTTTGGCTGATCCATCCCACTCTTCTATTTTTTGCACATCATGCAGCTTCTACAGGACACCAATGCAGGCCAGGCAAACCTCATGTGGTGTGCAGAGAGTACCACGAGTTGCAAAGGAAAGTTAAAGAGGCATATTATATCATCTCTGTTGTCCATGCCATGAATAAAAAAGAAACATTTTATGCCATCTCCAAGAAGTGGCAAATCTAGTCCATCCTAATTTTCATATTTTATTCCAGCTACTTCTTAAAAATGAAGGCTTAGATCTTCGAAAGTGCTTGAGTAAAAAAATTATTTGTTACGACAGTTATTGTCTATTTAATATAGAAATAGTTTTTATATATTTTAAAGTCATTTTTAAGGATTGCCTCATTCGGATTGTTTTCCACATAACAACAATAGAGAAAGGAAAAGAGAATGGGAATCAAAAACTTAATAAAAAATATTACTCAGTAATAACATTTTATTTTAGTTATAAAATAATGGTTTTATAAACTATTAGAGTCTGCAAGACGTTATAATAAAAGGTTTTATTGCCATATATATAAATAAACACTGTGATCTGAAAGTGTTATCACAATCTAGTTTTAGGCTATCTGCCTAATGATGCCCTTGTACTGGTTATTTTAATACTATATAATTTTGTAATCTTAGTAAATAACTGTGTAAAATAAAAAAAAGTCTGTTATAGAATTATTAATATGGTTTTTATAAAATAAGAAAAAGTTTTTGATACTTCAAAATTTAAGGCTGTTCTGTCATATATAAAGGGATAACTGATAAAATCGACATTGTTTAAAAAATAATATTCACACAATTTATACTATATTCATAAATATTAATAAATTATTTACATGTCCTGAAACTAAAATGTATGTCATGATATATATGAAATTCCATGTGGAATTGGTTTACATTAATATTCTGAAGAGACCAATCAATTAATAAACATAAAAAAGAACTCATTTTGACAATTAGAGAAAAAACTCATTCGCCAGCTATTTATTGACCCATTAAATTAACTAATCATGACATCAGTATTAATCAAACACATATTCTGGAAAAAATTGAACAATCAGACCAGAGACTGCTAAAGGACCACTATAGAGATCTTTAAGAAACTTGAGAGCAGTGGTCTTCAACCTTTTCACACCTGGGGACCGGTAAAAATAAGGATAAGTTTCCACAGACCAGCAAAAATAAGGATAAGATTTCACAGACCGGCAGAAGTCTATAGATAAATTTTCTTAAAGATAAGCATAATTGTTATAACTGATCAAAACAACAATGTTAAATATATAAGATAAAGTTTTATATATATATATATATGGAGTTTATATAATAAAAAACTTTTTTTAAAACTTTTTTAGAAAAGTAATAAAAAATTTAATTCTACCCCCTCCCCCCATAAACATCTGTGATAACTAGAAAAACAAATTAATTTATGAATGATTGATTACATTTTGTTTTCGTTCTGTTTTCTTTTTTTTTAATTGGGTAAAAATGAGATAAATAAAAATTGGCTATATTAATTAAAAGTTTAAACTCTTATTATTTATTATTACAAACTTTTTACTGCCTGTCTAGCACACGGACCTGCAGAAAAGTTCCATGGCCAGGCACCGGGTCGTGAACCAAGGGTTAAAGAACACTGCTTTAGAGCAATAATGGGTGAAATAAAGAAAATTAACAATATTCAGAGAAGGCTATTGGAGAATAAAAAGAAAAATTAAATTTCTCAACCAATAAAATTTGAGAATATGAAAAAAATTACAATGAAAACAAATAATGATTTTAAATGTGACCACATACATTCTTGTGATTTGAGAAAGAAGAAGCACTGAGGGAAGTACTTGTTATTGTATTGAAATGTCAGCCATTTAGCTAATATATTTTTTACATAGAAGCTCAAGAAATAACACAATGATATATATATATTGTAACGGTCAGAAAACGTGTGACTCGTAAACATAGTGCAGAATTCGACCACCATACAGAACAGCAGCACCATCGAGTAGCGAAGCCACCCGTGGTACTGAGTTCGAACATAGTTTATCGGTTCCACAATACAATCCACGAAACAACGCATCTGATGCGACATTAGTAAATATTTCCTTAGGCACGGTGGTCAGGGATATGCAAAAGACTCATGATTTTATTCTCGAGTTAGCCAATAATCAAACTCATATTAATTAAACATTCATATTTACATAATTGAGGAAATATTATATAGAATGGGTATCGAATAAATGAAACGTAACTGCAGACATATAGTTTAAAATTATTTATTAATACATTTTAATAAAACATTTATTAATAATATTTAGGGATTCAAAGCTTCAGTAGCGGAATTTGCGACATGATTATATTAAAAAGAATACATTTATTTATTTAGACATTATTTTATATTGAGAATTTCAGTAGCGGTATTTCCGATACTGAAATGTTTACAAAAGGAATTCACTTATTTGAAGGCATAATCTAGCTACCTAAAATTCTCGAGTAAGTATTTCTAATGCATGCCTGGAGGGATTTATACCTTTGCAATGCAAGAGTCTAAAGTATGGGTTATAAGAGTAATGGCAGACATATATTTATTTAATTAAAATATTTATTTATAACTAAGGGCAAACATTTATTTGAGAGTGAATTATGCAGATAATGCAGAGGCGGAGTGATATATAGAATAATAAGATTAAGTGAAGGAACACGTGGTACGCTTTAGAAAGGTGATATGGAATGGCAGTATATTGAAACTGCAATGCCGCGAATGAATTTATAAAACTGTCAGGCTGGTCTCTGCCATGGCCCGACAAAGTAAGGTGTCACATAAGCATAACCAGGGACAAGCGGTACGTGTCACAATTTGCCGCTGGCTGCATGACAGGTCAAATCCTACGGGAGCATTTATTATGTCCGCTTGTGTAGGACGACGGGGGTTAATTTCAACCCTGAAGAATCCGGAATATTTACGGCGGAATAGATCATCGCATCTCTAAAACGTAACACATGTATACTTATAAACGATTATAATAAGATTTAAATGGATTTCTAATTCGGCCCGACATTATCAACATTTACTAAAGAACGTTGGTGACTCTCAAAGAAATGTAATTCTATGGAAAATTCATGATGATTTAATATATACAAAACATATATAAATTGGGAATTATTATAACTAATACGTCAGCCATTTGCGAAGTTGTAGACCCCTGCATTACAATAAATGAAGCATTGAATGCGTGTCGATTTATATGAAAGTTATTAAAGAAAGTAAATATTAATGAAAATTTGCCACGCATTCATTGTTTTAAACGATCATAGATTTAAACTTTGAAAATAGAGACAATTGTGAGCATGCAATAATTAGATAATAAATATAGATAAAATGTAGATTTTAGAAATACGCATCCCAGATAGAGTGAGGTAAGCTAGATTATTAGAGAAATTTACATATTAAATTAATTATTCAATTTAGTTATACAAAGGGTAGTTTTTACATTTTATAATTTAGATAAGTAGTATGAAGAAGAGCTATAGCATATTATTAGAGTACTCTAGAGTTTGAACACAGACAGGTACCTGTTTTATAAGAAGTTTTCTGATTCCATTAATTTAGCAGCAAAAAGTTCACAAGTGGCAAGTCTTTCTTGTATTTAGATATTCATTTAATTTCATGGCAGCAGCAGCTTTCTCATTCATTTCAGGCAGCAGATCTTCATGGTGAATTTATGACGGGCAATGAAAGTTCAGCATCCCATAGGCCATCTACCGATGGAGAATAATCTAGGAGCTTTACTCGGTCATACCTTGGCAGGAACAAATTATTTTTATTATTTTTGGAGACTCTCAGTGATCGAGAGCAAAGCTAAAGTTTAAGTGAATGTCTCCAGCAAGTCTAAGATGGCCTCTTTTTTTATCTTGATCTCCCACATTTTTGTTAAGATATTTTTAGGTTCTATTTAATCTGCCCTGAGGATAATCAATGCATTTTGTTGGTTTTTAATTGAAGAAAGCTGCTGTTCTATTGTTTACATTTTATATTTACTAATTATATTTTGGGGAATTTTTCTTTAATTAATCTATTATCTATCACTGACCGATGCTTTTAAATTTCAAAAACAAAAAGGGAACATAAGATTATTTTAACTTTTAATTAAATATTATATCAGATATTTTTTTAGAATTATTATTAAATGAAATTTAAACAAAGCAATAAATACGAACTTTATAATCCAAAATAAATGATTAAAATTATACAAAATTATATAACTAAAAGAAATCTAAATTATATTATTTTATCCCTATTTATTGCATTTAATTTGAGATCGAAATGTGTGCGTGTTTATGCTGAATTCTACATATATTTATACATTTTTAATATTGTTACACACACAATTCGATATCAAAAAGTTTAAATTTGGGCGGGATAGACCGGTCAGTGAGAGACGACAGAAAAAGGTGAAACTTAAGATTCGAATACGAATCTTACTGCTTCAATATATATATATACATATATATTATAACCAATCAAGTATTTATACCTTATTATTAGACCTATTAGACCTTACAAATGACATCTCATTTCAAGACCAAATATCAATGGCATAATTATCATAAGATTCAGAGTAATGCTGGTTATAAAGGTATCATGTACCACTGTTGGAAGCCATTTTGACCAAACAAACTATTATTTCATTGTTATTGTAACTAAATAATTATCATTACTCTCTTAAGACTCCAGACATTGAAAGTCATTGCAGCTATTCAAAATATACTAGCCAGTTTAACTAATATCATCAACAAATACAGTGAAATTATATTTATTTCTAATAATATAATCTTTCAACAAAGAATCATCTCTTTTTTTTCACATATATAAAACTCATTCATAGTAGCACACTAGTGCTACTTGGAACTGATCAAAATATCAAAAGTTAAATACCATCAAGCTTGGAAAAAAAAGAAAATCAAAACACTTTACTTCTATCTTATTCAGTTTACTTATATGTATGTGTTTTATCTGGGCACCACTAGGCTGTTTAAATGTAAATAAGTTTATATCATATACTTATTTGTAAATGGTTCAAACCCAATTGGTACAATATTTATAATACATGCATTTTTATGAAGGAAAAATGGCATCCTTATACTTTAATTGTGCAAATAAAAACTATTAGACTTCAATATTATAAATTCTCAGTAATATTTTTATATATGATATCAACTCAGTGTAAGCACAATAGATTTATCAGATTTACAGATTTATAAGATGGTGGATGGTAGTCATGTCTCTCTATATATCTCACAAATAACATAGTGAGAACCATTATTTCTATATAAGGCAATTAAATTCATTTATTTGATCTACTTATTACTAATAATAAAACAATAATGATGATGATAATATTTTAAAAATAACTCCCAACAATAAAATTTATATTTTATAAACCTATAATTATTCACCTAAACATTATTATATTTAAATTATGAGCTGATTAATATTGATTAGTGATGATGAATGATCGTAATTAATAGGACAATGATAAAGCTATATGCCTCTTAATAAAAACAACAAATTAACATTATATTAATGAGAGGTAAAATATACATGATATTAAAACGATATATGTAAAAAAATTATACAACTAGAAATGATCAAATGTTTGTATTTAAAATCATACTATTAATACTGTTTCCCATTTCCCTTTAATGACACATATTCAGTGTTTATATCATAATATAATGTGTACACATTAATTTCTACAGTGAATAAGTAAAATTTTATATCGTAAAACATTTTTAATATTTTTAAAAAATAAGCATTCTATGTACACAAACTTACCTATTACATATAACATATATAATTCACCTTTATAAGTTTAAACATTATATATAATATCTAAATAATAATAATAATAATAATAATAATAATAATAATAATAATAATAATAATAATAATAATAATAACAACAACAACAACTACAATAATAATAATAATAATAATAATAATAATAATAATAATAATAATAATAATAATAATAATAATAATAATAATAATAATAATAATAATAATAATAATAATTATTATTATTATTATTATTATTATTATTATTATTATTATTATTATAAAAAGATAAGAATGCTGGCATAAATGAGCTTCAAATTACCTAACTCCCTTTTTACCAATGGAGGTCAATAAGCATTAGTTTCAAAAATTCAACTCTCTTAATAATAAACTTTCTACCAACTTGTGACACTCATACACAACAAACTATACATGTAAGTAGGCTTAATTATATGAATATATGTCTGTGTTGATCCCCATTATGAATAAAATATTATTAAACCCTTTTGATATACAATATAAATCAACATTTCATAATTTTCAAATTAATATACACTAATACATTTTATAACAATAAATATATCAATAAATGGATAGTGTAATAATTTCAGAATACATAATATCAATCAATAAAGCAATAACTATTATTACTGAAAATCTTCTTTGTAATTAATTTTCATTTTAAGATTCAGAGATCAAAAAAAATAATAAAGAGATATGTTATTAAAGATTTGTTAATAGTCATTGATACATCAAATTATAATTAAAATTCATATTACCAGATCTTTTTTCAGGCACAATGATTTCATAGTGTTCTATGATTTTAAATCCAGCTTCTTGAAAGTTTATAATTGGACAGCAGTCACACACCAATCTGTAACACATATATTTACCAAATAATTTCACTGGTTTACTGAAACAGTCCTACTCTTTTCTTCGCTTGCAATTCTTCTACTGCAATGATGATCAAATCAATTGCTTCTATGGAAACCATTTTGCACTGGAAATGTTTCCTCATTCTTCTCAGTATAATTATTTTAATTTTAGTAGAGAATCGATATCTGCTGTTTTTTTTTATATATTTAGCATTCTGCTTTGGGTTTAAACTCAGAAAATGGCAAAATTAAGTAGCATGGTTTATAAAATTTTAACATTTTCACACCTTATCTTTATTTTAGATTTAAGATACCAGTTAGCAATCTATCTCTTCTTTCTTATTTTTAGCAATCAGTCATCAGATGTTTAATACTTTGGGTTCAAACTCCTCAGATATGCATAGGTGTCTTGGATGGCCTGACGGTCCCCAGATAAAATAAATATCTTCTCTACACCCTTATGCTAATGTAAATTTTTTTCAAAACAAATCTAGTTTATTTCTCTTTAAAAATTTAGGCGATTCTCCCCTGTAATCTCCTTCTAACAAACTTGTCAGCCTTTTAATAGAAGTTAGTATGTTTGTGACCTTTCAACGAAAAAAAAAACATATGGCTTTTACCAATTAAATCATCTAATTAAAGTCTTTCAAAATTGACAACTTTTTTAAAATTAATTGCTAAGTCTAGTCCCCAAAATGATCTTTATTTCTAGTTAATTTCAATGGCTGATTAATGATTCCTTGTTTATAGATTACCACACGGCCCTTCTTAAGTCTAAAAATGAACTTTATCTATCTTTAATTAACCTCTGACTGAAAGAATGTCAGCTGGACATTTTATGTAAAATTCTAACCTTTTTTAGCCAAAATAAAAAAATAACTTAAATAATATAATTCTTTATAAAGAATATAGCTTTTATAAAGAAATTACAAAAATGATTTAGAATAAAACACTTTCTTTTAATATAGGTCTGCAAATACAAGCACACACCTATATACATACAAACATACAAAACCTGCCTATTACAAAATAATCTGAATTCAAAATTCAGAAAACAAATTAATAAGATTAGTAGAATTCAATTATTATAGAAAAAATAGAAGAATTTATTAAATATAAATTAATTAATTTTAAAGGCTAATAATCAAATTTGTACAAAATGTTTATTGAGTAGTCTGTATCCACAGACACTGTTTATATATGCTTACTATATAGGTAATATATATTTAAAATATGTGTTGTCTTTTTTGGTTTAATAATCAAATAAGGAAATATTTTTCCAGCATTCTGAAGTATTTCATGGGAAAACAGTTATGTAGGGTTTTAATTCAATACCTTACAATATATATATATATATATATATATATATATGTAAGGTATAGGTATATGAATAGTACTATATATAAAAGAGTACTATATATATATATATATATAGTACTCTTTTGTTTAGGTTATGATGAATTGTTATATCAATTTGTTAAAAATTTTAAATTTAAGAGGTATACTAGGAGTATGATGTATATGTTATATTGTCGATCTTTTTAAAAGTCTAATTAGAGTAAATAAAAATATTTAATGTATAGAATTGTGCTAATATTTAAAGAAAAACAGTCAACTAAAGCTAAATTATAATATAGTATGATTTGGAAGGCTAGCCATAACAAATAATGCATTAATAGGTATTTAGAAAAAGTGTTTAAAATTGGGTTTTAAAAGTGGTGATTTAAAGTTAAATAAATAGTATGTTTAATAATAATAATAATAATAATAATAATAATAATAATAATAATAATAATAATAATAATAATAATAATAATAATAATAATAATAATAATAATAATAATAATAATAATAATAATAATAATAATAATAATAATAATAATAATAATAATAATAATAATAATAATAATAATAATTGTATTTAATAATTCTATTTAAAAATCATTTACTTAAAGGTGATAGTTATGGCCGACAGGTGTATATTCAATTTTATAATATTAAAATTATTTTTCTAAATTTTGCTATATTGTTATTTTTTATATAATATTTTGTAAATTAAATCATTTATTTTGTTTTCAGCTAAATTGTGTTTCATCTATTTTTGTAAGTCATGTGACATGTAGATATTCACACGTGTGCTTGTGGAGTTTTTTGGTAAAAGTTGCAGAATTACTTTAAAATTATATTATAAGATTTAAAATATTATATTTATCTATTCCAATATAAAAAAATAAAATTAGCTGTAATAAATATTAATTTGGGTTTTTAAAACAAATGTAATAAGTAAAATTAGATTTTTATTTTTGTTTTGAAGAATAACTACGTTTTAAAAACTAAAAGTAATATAATAAGTATTAAATTTTTAAAAGTTATTTTGAGGTGTTTAGTTGATGTAAATAAAATATGAAAATTAACTGGTAATTTAATAATGTAATAATTTTTAAATATTTGATGAGTCATTATTTATTTTTAAATTTTAATTTTACACTTTTAGCTAGGATGTAAGCCAGGTGATTAACTAAGAAAGTGATCATCCAGTAATAAAACCTCAATTGTCGGTGAACAACCGGTGCACAATTATTTTTTGAGGTACATCTGTTATCCAAGGGTGTTGTGTTAATCAGGTTAACTTCTGTTACTTTACAATCTAAAAATTAAGAGTACCATTAATAAGTCAATTATAATAATTTCTATTTCAAGAGAGTACAGTAGTAAATTATAAGATGCACAATATAGAGATGGCTTGCTAAAGTTAAGTAATTTCTTATTAATTGCTTTATTAAGCTTAATCCTAACGTAATGTTAAATATGAAAGGATCAATGTTAAATTTTGATTTATGTGAAAAATATCAAAATTATTATTTTTCCATTAAGCATATAATTTTGCCTGTATTAATTAATAATCTTAATTTGCTATTGAGATTAGCAGATAGGATATCACGTGGGAGGTTTAAAAATGTTCATCAGAAATCAAAAGTAAAAAAAAAGAAATACTTTAATTCGGAATATTTTTTTTAAAACTGAGAGTAGAAAAATAAGATGATAAATTTTTTAAAAACTTTTGATTTGATAAGAATAATTATTTTGAAATGCATAAATGTTTCTTTATGAAGAAATATTTTAATAATGTATTTTTAAAACTATCGTAATAATTTTAAGGATGGAAAACTAAGACAGTTATTGGAATGTCTCATATCTTATGGAAAAAAAATCTTTTAAATAGGGAATAAAAATATCCTATCATTAAGTTGTGTATGCTGGTCATACAAAAAGTTTTAAAAAATTGTTTATGGAATATTTTAAATGCATAATAAGTGTCAAGGGACACTGAGATGGTGTTACCATATCAAAGATAATACAAATCATCACATAATCTTAATGAAAGGAGCAGAATTTGGAAAATTATTTTTATTGTATGATATCAAAAAATACTTTCAATAATCATTGTTCTGAATAATAAGAACTATTAACTATTATTTTTATGAACTTTTAAAAGCAGATCAGTGGTTATTTTATGAATAAATCCAGATTTTTTAAAAGTCAACTTACCTTATTTTTTATATTGAAAGTTGTCGTTCATTTTGTTTTTAAATGGAACCAACAGAGCATGCATGATTTTGGTGTCAGTAAAAATTTTCATCATTAATTATGAAGACAAACAAAATAGCAACAAGTGCTTGGAGTTGAAACACATGAGGGAGAAAAAAACATTTTTCTTTTAATGAACGTTATGGAATAATTTTTTATTAATCTTAATGTTAATCCTTATTCATGTATTAGAGATAGGAAAAGAACATAAAATATTAAATTACTTACTAACATAACGTTTTAAAGTTTAAAAAATATTTAAAATTTTTTTTAAAGCTTAATATTTTAAGTGTAATAATATTGAATGAATGATATACTATGTAATGTTTTATTTAGTTGTGAACCACAAAACATCATTTAAGTGGTCAATCAGTAGAAAGATCACTTATGGTAGTAATTATAAAAATATTAATAATTTTATGATGTACTTTTATTTCAGATGGTATTATGTCATGGTTTTTTTGTAAGAATGTATGAGAATGTGTAAATACACTATGCATAGACAGAATTTAGAAGTATTTATTTATTTTAAAAAAACACGCTTAGTTTTATCTTATATTATAAATATATTTTAACATAATTGTAATATAATTATATGATTCTATCATGACTGAACTTAGTGCTTATTTTGAGTGGTTGAAGAGTTGAAGTAATCTTTTCTTATTAAGCAATTAGGTCATTAATTGTATGGAAATTTATTTATTGTTGTAGAAATGTTGTAAGAATTTTAGTGATGTAGAGTGATAAATCTCTAAAGAAGTTATAAAGGTAGTGACTTGGAAGTAAGTTAAATGAAACCAATATGGTGTTTAGGTAAGATTTATTAATATAAAAACAAGGATAATCGATGATGATGATTATGCAAGTACATATAACTTAGCCCTGTAGTTTGTATATTTTCCATGGCAGTGTTTTCTTTGTGTTGAAGTTAAATGTTCCATAGAGCTGAATAAATAGCCTGGACATTATATTTTGTGGTGGAGGTTACTAGACAGATAAGTCATACCTCATTTTCTTATATACTGTTATCATGATGACTATTTAATGTAAGTACTATTGAATTAAAACTAGTTATTCCATATACCTACACATCTGGTCGCTATCAAAATTTCTAGTATGACATCGTATAGGATGGTATTTAAAACAGGAAATGATAAATAATTTTGGAGGTGTGGGATCATTATTGAAAAAGATAAGATAGGTTGCCTTGCTTGGAGTGAGAATAGAAACCAATGCAAATGATAATAAGAACATAATTTACAAGGAAAGAATCATAAAATATTTTTATATTTTAAATTGATTAATTTTAAGAAGGTGTGTAAATGATGATTAAAGTTGGTTTGCAAAACTGATGAATAACTTTTAAGTATTTTAAAACTTACATATAATGCATATTTTTTGACAAATAATATGATGAATTTCAATAGTGCAAAAATGATACAAATTGTTATTTTTTGTAAATGTTATTCCGTAGTAAAGATATACACCAACACATGCAACTATTTGATATTAAATTAATATTTAGTAAGAAATGTATTTTGATCACTATGCTTTTAATTGAGTCTATTCATATTGTTATTAAGGTTGGAATGACTACATAATATATTAAATTATTTTAAAATAACTACATACAAGTTAATAGATGAATATTAGATTGCTTCTTTTTTCATTTTTGTATTTTCAGTTTACTAAATTAATGTACATGTAGCAGAGATACATTATAATAATATTTTAATGGGAAATATTTTTTTTGAAGAGTATATAAGTCTATGAAGAATGTTAACTTTCATAATAAAATTTTAAAAGATGATTTAAATAAATCATTGATTTTGGAAGTCGGAGTAAAGATTTTTTAAAAAATGTTCCATATCTCATTTATAATTTATTTTTGAAAAGTATAGAGAATGTGATAATGTGAAGTTCATTATTAATGTAAATAGTGTATATAAGTTTATTGTTGAAGTTATAAATAAAACTTGTTAAACTTGTTTTATAAATATTGGTATTGACTCAATTTTTCCACATCACAGATGGTTTAAATTACAATATAGTATTTGCACAACATAAATAAGATTATTATTTAAGAATTATAATATTTTATTGATATTATTTCTTCAAGAAATTTCATTTTTCATATTATTATTATTATGGTCATAGAGTAACTATAAGATATTTCCACAGAATTATAGTATTATTGGTTGCCACATATTGTCAGATTATAAAATTATACCACATATTTATTTAAGATGCCATATGAAGGATTAAAAAACTATATCATATTATTTATTATTATTATTATTCATGATTAGTGTTATAATGTGAGACTAAATAAGATTAAATTATACATTGAAGATTATTATTATTTATTTATTATTAGTATTAGTCAGATTAAGTTGAGAATTATATTAAAACTCCTATCATGCTTACTTACAGAAATTATAATTGCCTAGAATTATTTTAAAAGAACCTGAGATTATTTGAACTAGATTATTTAGATAAAGAGATGGAGATTGTTTTATTGGGATAATTTTAATTAATTAATTGTGATTGAAGACGTAGGAATGCTATAGATTTATTGTTAGAGATAATAAAAGGGAGGATAGTATTCTTATGCCATTGAGGTAATATCCTGTGGGATATTGGCTCAATGTATTCATATTGCCACCTATAATCTCACTTCACAGTCTCATTATTTTTATTAGATATTTATTTACTTAATTTATGAAACCGAACCTTATTATTATGTATTAATTAGAGCTAGTTTAATAATATACAGTATTGTACAATATATTTCTTATTGATTAGGGACATTTTAGAGGAGCATAACTATTTATTTGAGCTAGACCAATTTATTAGCATTATTACATATTTTCTGGAAGTATAGTACTATATCATCATCATCATCATTATCAATCATTATCAATCCACTGCAGGATGAAGGTCTCTCCAAGTTTAGTCCATCTTCTCTGATCGTTAGCTTCTCTTTTCCACATCACCCCTGCAAACTTTCTTATTTCATTCATCCATCTCACATGTGGTCTCTTTCTGGGTCTTTTACAATCTCTTGGAATCCAGTTTAAAATATCAATTATCCATCTATTATCATCTCTTCTAGCAATATGTCCAGCCCAACTCCACTTCAATCTCTTAATTTTTTCAATGAGGTCAGTAACACCTGTTTGTTCTCTTACACATACATTGCATTTTTGATCTCTTCTTGTTACTCCCAACATACATCTCTCCATACTTCTTTGAGTGGTTCGAAGTCTCTGTATTGCTCTTCTATTGAGTGTCCAAGTCTCAGATTCATAAGTAAGAACTGGTAAAACACATTTGCTAAAAAAACTTTCTTTTCAAACACATAAGCATATTTCCTTTTAGTACCAAGTTATTCCTACTAAAAGCACTCCAACCAAGTTTAATTCTATGATTAATTTCCTCCATTATGTTTCCATCTGTATTAATAATCTGACAAAGGTATTTGTAACTGTTATCTTCTTCTAATTCATAATAATAAATCTTTATTTTCATATTTTGAGCAAATGGATTAAAGATTACTTTAGTCTTTTTAACATTTATCTTTATTCATACTTTCCTACTTTCATCTGATAATTCCTGCAACATATCCTGCAGCTCTGAAGCATTATTTGCAAAAAAAACAACAACACTACATCATCTGCGAAATCTAAATGACTTAAGTAATCTCCATTTACTTTCACTCCTTTAGTTACCCATGTTAATCTACAAAATACTTCTTGCAGCACTGCTGTAAAAAGTTTTCGAGATATGGAATCACCTTGTATTACACCTTTCTCAATGTTGACTTTCCTAATCTCATTATGTAATCTAATTGTTGCTGTTGCATTTTTATAAATATTTTTTAAAATATGACAATATCCTGGATGTATATCTTGATGATCCAATACTTTAATCACTGAAGAAATGTTTATAGAATCAAATGCCTTTTCATAATCTACAAATACAAAACATAGTGACAACTCATATTCATTTGTCGTTTCTATAACTTCTCTCAACACCTGGATATGATCTACTGTACTAAAACCACTTTTAAATCCAGCTTGTTCTCTTGGTTGGTGGAAATCCAGTGTTCTCTGTAGACGAGTTATAATTATCTTGGTAAAAATTTTATATAAATCTGATAAAAGGCTGATAGGTCTGTAATTTCTAATATTTTCTTTATCACCTTTTTTAAATATTAATATTATTACTACATTCTACCATTTGGTATATAACTTTGCTAAAAAAAATTATATTTCTTCACCTGCTTTTTTTAATATATCAATTATAATTCCATCATTACCTGGAGCCATTCCTTTCTTCATACATTTAATTGTGTGTCTCACTTCTTCATTTAAAATTCTGGGCAATTCGGAAGGTGTAATAGATATAGGAGGTACTTGTTCTTTATTACTATATAATTCTTGATAAAAATCTTATACCAATTTCATGATGTCATCTCTCTTTTTAGTAATAATTCCATCTTTTTTTCTTATTGCAGATATAAATTTTCTACCAATACCAAAATTTTATTTTACATTCTTAAGATTTTTATTTTCTTCTACAACTTTTCTTACTAGTTCACAATTATACTTTCTTATATCATTTTCAACTCTTTTCTGCACTATTTTACAAATTTCGAGATATTCAATTCTTTTTAATGCATCATTTTTGTATATCTTCATATTCTTTCTATTCTTCATAAATTCTCTAGTCTCAGTAGAAATTTTATTGGTCAATTGCTGCTTTTTTCTACGAGATATCTTTGTTGCGGTTTTTAAAAGTGTATCAGTTATTTTCATATTAATTTCATTCAAATCTGAATCATGTTCAAAATCTACTAATATTTGAAACCGATTTGTAAGTTCTAATTTAAATTCATTAGAATGTTTCTGAAGATTAGGAATATCAACTGTAAATATAGTTTTTCTTAATAATTTTGGTCTCTCTAGTTTTACATTAATATGTATCTTACACCTTACTAATCGATGATCACTTCCTGTGTTAAATTTATTAAGAACATTACAATTTTGAAATATGTATTTCCTGTTAGTCAAAATATAATCCATTTCTGTTGTACCTTCATTTGGATGGTTCCATGTTTATTTTCTTTTACCATTTTTCTCAAAAAAAGTATTCATAATATAAAGTTTTTCTTTTTCTGCAAACTCCACAAGTGTATGTCCTCTCTCATTTCTATTACCATAACCAAATTTACCTACAACACTTTTACCTTTCAGTTGTTTACCAATTCTATCATTAAAGTCTCCCAAACAATTTTAAAATATTGTTTACTCTGATCAAAGCCTTTTGTACATCCATATAAAAATCTTCTACTACTTCATCACTATGAGAACTTGTTGGGGCATAAACCTGAATTATCTGCATTTGGTATCTGCTATTAAGTTGTATAACTAATCTTGCCACTCTGTCTGATACACCATCAATCTCCACAATATTGTTCTTCCACTTTTTATTTATAATGAATCCTACTCCACTTGTATTTCCAATATCTGTGCTTTTATAATAGAATATATGTCCACTTTTTAAATTAAGTGTCTCTTCACATTTTTCTCTAACTTCACAAAGTCCAATAATGTCCCATTTAATATAAAAGAGTTCTTCTTCTAATTCTTGCAATCTTCCTTCATTTGAAAGTGATCTTCAGTTGTAAGTACCTAAATAAAAAGTTGTCATCAAATGGCAGCCTGGGTCCACAATCAGGGGATTCTTAGCACCCTCTGCCTTGGTCCACCAACTGCTGCCTTGATTGGTGTCGTTACAGCCTCCTGTGAATAAGGGCCATGTTTATTTTTATCTGGATGGTAATATATATATATATAGTAATGGTATATAATATTTCATTAAATTAATTTAAGATTGTTCGTAAATAAAAACTAAAAGCTAAAAAATTAAAGAATTGTTAAATGTATATATATTCACACAGATGCAAAACTTTAAAAGTATTTTTTTTAAATAAAAAAAAGTATTTGAACATACTTTTTTATAAAAAAAACATAAAAGATCTAAATATAAAGTATTTTATTAAAAAGTAAAAGTAAAAATAGAAACAGGTATTAATTAATTGTTGAAATCTCAAATTGGAAATGATTGTATTAGTATTTATCGAAAAGCAAACTAACCCTTGGGGATCTTATATAATTAAAAAGTCAGATGAAAGATATAGATAAAAATTAAAGATTGTTTCCTGCTCTGAAGCAGAATGTCCAATAGAAGCACAAATCAATACTTGGACCCTAATGAAAATAGTTGATTGTTCAGTGAATCCGGAAGATATGTATAAAAAATATTGAAGTTAAAGACAGTTCCTAACTTGATTTTGTGAGAAGAGTGATAAGACACACTTGTCACCCTCTCTCACTTATTTCAAATAAAATGACTGTTGAATTATGAATGGTAGTGTTGCAGCACCATATATGGGTTCTGCAATAAAATAATACCAGTATTGAAGCAGCTAAGGCCACCTCCAGAACAATAGACCAGACTTCCATGAAAGACTTCACAAAAATTGGCAGCAGGAACTGGGAGCTCTTCTACTGCAAGATATGAACTGAAAAATTTTTAAAAAAAATAATTAAGAACTTTCAAGACTTGACAAGCTAAACCTAATTTTTTAAAAATGAACTTTAATCTGACTTTTCAAAATCAATTATTGATGTTTAATTTTATTATATTTGAGTTTGTTATTTAAATCATTTCCATTTTTTTTTATTAATATTTATGGAATAAATTATATAAATGTTAAATTTAAGTCATGAATGAGTGGCTGCATAGATTTGTAAAGTTATATTAATTAATTAAGGTAGGATTAATCTTAGTTTATTTGTTTCATTGTTAAATTGGGTTAATCGATTGGATATATTGGTGTAATTAGTTAATGTGCATAAGATTCACTATATGCAGGATCCTATTATATGCCACACTTTGGCAAAATAAGTCTCATATCTAACTGACCATTGGAAGCAGATGGTATTCCCTGCTCTTTGGATCACCCTTTTTAGCCTATGGAATGGGATAGTAAGACGGAAAATGCAGTCCCTTCCTATGGAGTTTTTTTATTGTTCTTCTTGCCAGACAGATGTAGTATTGCTGTACTGGATGAGAGTCGATGTCTTCTAGATAACTATGCTGTTGAAATGTACATTCCTGACAGTATGGTATTTGTGCTGTCGTATTCATGCTGCATTGAATACATCGATATATCAGATGGATTGACTTCGGTTTGACTGTGACCTTCTGGCCTATGGTTAAATAAGGGATAGAATAATTTCTTTTCAAATGCAATCTATGTAGTTTATTAATACTCGACACTTTTAAAAATATTATTAAATTCATCTGTGCTGATTGCTTAAAATAAAAATTTAAATTTAAAAATTAATAACCAACCTAAAATAATAAATTCTATTCCTCAATTTTATTTATATGTGCATTAATAAATGTTTGTGTGTGTTATTACTGGCAGTGGCTTCTTTTATGTTTGTTAATATTGAAAAAATATTTTAAGAATTTATATTTTATAAATCTCTGTGTCTCACTGAGCTACTGGAATGGGCTGATGGTCAGAATAAAATATATATAAAAATTTTGAATCTTAACTTACATATCTGCCTACTATATAAATTTTCCAAGTTCAAATAACCTGGTGTTGCCCTGTATGGCAGACATGGTAAGACTCAACTTCCATGTCATCCCCAATCGTTATAATTGGCCACTCAACCTGGACTGATACACTTTAACCATGAGTACCCTGAGAATTTAAAAAATAAATCATGCCAGTAACATTTTTTGGAAATAAATATATTATTTGTATTAATGTAAAGTTATAGTTTGAATTTTGTGTAAAAAGTACTACCAGTAAGAAAAATTGTACCTATATAAAAATAAATGCGAGGGATAAAAATGTAATAATTAATATAAATAATTTTAAAAAAAATCTCATTTAAAATCCAACCAGTTAACTTGCCTAAGTAATGCTTAAAAGTAGAAGAAAAGAATCTTGGAAGGTAGGGGGCAGAAATTTAGCTGGTAGCAAGGAATCAACAATCAATAATTTTTTTTCTTCATTATATTCATTTTTGTAATTAATGACCAAAGTTTTGTCTTTTTTTAAAAAAAAAAGTTTAGTATATAATTAATTTGTGTAATGTAATTGCTAACACTAAATAAATTCTTTTCTTTTAAATGTTTTTGTTTTTTGAGGAAATTTATTGATATGTAACGGTATATAATATGCCATTACATGAATTTAAGATTAAAAGAAAAACTTAAGTTCGTAAATAAAAACTAAAAGCTAAAAAATTAAAGAATTGTTAAATGTATATATATATATATATTCGCACAGATGCAAAACTTTAAAAGCATTTTTTTTTAAATAAAAAAAAAGTATTTGAACATACTTTTTGATAAAAAACATAAAAGATCTAAATATAAAATATTTTAGTAAAAAGTAACATAAGTAAAAATAGAAACAGGTATTAATTAATTCCTGAAATCTCAAAATGGGTGTTATTAATTATTGAAAAGCAAACTAGCCCTTGGGGATCTTATATAATTAAAAAGTCAGATGAAAAATATAGATAAAAATTAAAGATTGTTTCTTGCTGTGAAGAAGAATGCACAATAGAAGCATAAACCAACACTTGGACCCTAATGAAAATGATAGTTCAGTGAATCCAGACGATGTGTATAAAAAGAAAAATATTGAAATTAAGGACCGGCCCAGCTTGATTTTGTGAGAGGGGTGATAAGACACACTTGTCACACTCTCTCACTTATTTCAAATGAAATGACTGTTGAATTATGAATGTTACTGTTGCAGACTCGAATCATATGGGTTCTGCAATAAAATAATACCAGGATTGAAGCAGCTAAGGCCACCTCCAGAAGAACAGACCGGTCTTCCATGAAAGACTTCACGAAAATTGGAATTAGGAACCGGGAGCTGTTCTACTGTAAGATATGAGCTGAAACATTTAAAAAAAATAAATAATTAAGAACATTCAAGATTTGACAACCTAAACCTATTTTTTAAAAATAAACATTAATCTGACTTTTCAAAATCAATTATTAATGTTTACTTTTTATACATTTGAATGTGCTAATTTAACCATTTCTATTTTTGATTAATATTTATTGAATAAATTATATAAATGTTAAATTTATGTTGGGCATGAATGGCTGCATAGATTTGTAAAATAATATTAATTAATTAAAGCAGGGTTAATCTTAGTTTATTTGTTTTATAGTTAAATTGGGTTAATCAATTGAATATATTGGTGTAATTAGTAAATGTAGCATGAGATTCGCTACATGCAGGTTCCTATTATACACTGCACTTGGGGGGAAAAGTCCCATATCTCACTGACCATCAGAAGCAGAAGGTATTCACTGCTTCTTAGATCACCCTTTTTAGCCTATTGAATGGGAAAGTAATGGATGAGAGTCAATGTCTTCTATAATCATGCTGTTCAGATGTACATTCCTGATAGTCTGGTATTTGTGCTGTCGTATTCATGCTGCATTGAGTACATCATTGGTTTGACTGAAAACTTTGGCATAAGGTTAAATAAGGGATAAAATATTTTCCTTTCAAATGCAATCTATGTAGTTTATTCATAATCGACATTCTTAAAAATATTAAATTTATCTGTGCTGATTGTTTAAAATAAAAATTTAAATTTAAAAATTAATAACCTACCTAAAATAATAAATTATATTCCTCAATTTTATTTATATGTGCATTAATAAATGTTTGTGTGTTTTATTACTGGCAGTGGATTTTTTTATTTTTGTTAATATTGAAAAAATATTTAAAAAAATTATATTTTATAAATCTCTGCATCTCATTGAGCTAGTGGCATGGGCTGATGGTCGGAATAAAATATATCTAAAAATTTTGAATCTTAACTTATGTATCTGCCTACTATATAAATTTTCCAAGTTCAAATAACCTGGTGGCACCCTGTATGGCAGACTTGGTAAGACTCAACTTCCACGTTATCCCCGATCATTATAATATATATATATATATATATATATATATATATATATATAGTAACTATTCAATCAAACTTCGTTTGGAAGAAACTCAGTGAATAAGAGGTTAACTGTGCTACAATGAAAATCAGAGCAAGAGAAAATGCATTTTCGATTGTATTTTGTGTGTATTGAAAACACATCCACATATAATTGAGCCTTTATAAGACTCTAACCCATAGGGGTACATTCACTTCAGATTTCTAAACAAAATAAATAATATGAATATATAATTTCTCAAGGATTTAAATACTTTACTACCAAACTTTTAAATTATAATATATAATTTAAATAATATTTCAACAATTACTGGTTTATTATTAAATGATTGTATACTTATATGGTTTTGTTTTATCCATTTCATTAACTACATATTTTCTATTTTTATTAATAAATATTCATTAAGACTTATCATAAAAATTAGCTCGGGTTTTTTTTCTTTAATAAACATTTACTACTATCAAAATTAATATGAATATTAGGAATTTATAGTAAACATTCTAATTTTCACTTATTGGATTTCAATAGCAAATATAATGAAAAATATTTAACTAAACTTAAATGAATCAGCAGTGTGATATCTTGACCAGATTTTAAATAGTATCAAATGATAACAAAATTGTTTATTTTTTGTAAATAGCAAAATAAAATAATAATAAAAAGTACAAATCATCACAACATGATAGCATATATTGAAAATAAATATTTAAAATATGACTTTTTCTCTGTATAATAAAAATATTAAAGTTAAATGTTTTGGGCTTTTCTTAAAGGTGTATATGCTGTATTGATTATATCTACATTTCATGTATAAAGTGATGGTATGTGTGGTAGTACTGTATACATGTTACAGAAGATGGATTGCAATATTTCTACACAATTTTACTTGGAACATGTAATCAAATTAAGTATCTCAAAATATATAGTTAGTACTTACACCTTTGTCATTTTCTTTATCCACTCGAGTTTGGATTTAAATTTAATTTAATGTAAGGCTTATTTTACAAACATCTATGTGATAGAGTATTTCAATAATTTTTCACCATGCTAGTGAAATTAGTATATATATTATACCACAGCAGCAGAAGTCAACTCCTAATTTTAAATTAATTATAGCTTATATTTTAACACTTAGTATTTATAAATCAAATATAAATAATCTTTACCCTGGAAAGATACTATTTATTCTAGATATTTTTACACAATCTTAGATAGAAAAAATAAATTTAAAAGAAAAATTAAAATATATGAAATATATTTATATTTCAAATAAATTTAAAATAATGGTTAAAAAATGCAATCTCTCTCCACTAACAAAGATTTATTTATCATACTATATTCTTATACACAATCTGGATTTCCAACGAACCTTATGGTTAGATATGGTATATTTACTTCTTTAATAATTTATTCAAATATTCATAAAAAATATGTATGGATACATTACACTACCAATAATTGTCTTTTCTCTTGATGGTTCATTTTGTTGTCTATTTATCATTTTCCTAATAATAGCTGATGGATAACCATTTTTCATAAGAGTTTGTTCTATATAGATTTTTTGTTTGTTGAAATTTCTGGTTTCTAAACAAACTTCTTTTGCTCAGTTCCATAAGGATAATATGACTCCATGTTTTGTGTCTCTGGTGTGATTGGATGTATAGGCTAGGTATTTTTCTGTCTGTGTAGATGGTTGTGTTTTGATCTATTGTATCAACCATTTGATGGCATTGATGCTAAACAAACACACACTCACACATACACACATATATATATATATATATTCTAATAGTTTCACTGATAAGAGATGTCATATTATTATTTGTAAGATATTCCATGTAGTGCAAAAGCTAAATGCTGATGTTTCTGTACAATATCAAGTATCTTCCTCAGAGTGACCTCTTTCTCAAATTATAAGAATGCATGGGAGATTTAAATTCATTTTACTTTCTCTTCTTATTTAAATATGAGGAGAAAGAAAATAATAAAAACGATTTAAAATCTCACACTCACATGCATTCTTATGATTTGAGAAAGAGGACACTCTGAGGAAGGTATTTGATATTGTATGATTTGAGAAAGAGGATGCTCTGAGGAAGGTACTTGATATTGTACTGAAATGTCAGCATTTAGCTTTTTCACTACACGGAATATCCCACAAATAATATATATATATATATATATTGTGACCTTTCAGATTGGCACCTGGGAAGAAATGTGGGAAGTTCACATTGTGCCAACAGTGATAAAGGGTATCTAACAAAAATGAATTGTAATATAACTTAATGTTTCAAATTTGGTTGAACAGTTATCAGGATCATAATATGGTGTACCAATCATTAAAATTCCTTTAAATGATTATTCATTAAATTTCTAACCCACTCTATTGCCATTCCAAGATCTAACTTGTATGTGTGGGTGCATATCCATTCACATCATATCACCCTCCATACCTCATTTATATATTTAGTCATCACTCAAAATATCCACCTTGTAATAGCATTATTTATTTGCCATAGAAATTGTTAATAAATCAGTCATTAATAGACTTCTGGATTAACGAAAAAACAGATGCACACACTCACCCATTAGTTAATGTGATTTTTTATTAATTTATTTATTGCACAAAATTTTGCATTAAGAAAATTATAAAGGTTATTTTATTTATTATTAATTTATATTTGGAACAATATTTTTTTATTATTTCAAGACTTTATTCTTAACGTTTTCACAAGCAATAAATTCTTACATATTGTTAAGTTCATTATAAAAAGAAGAGGTGTGGCTAAGTTACAGACGACTTCAGAAAAAAAAGTTTTGGAGAAGACTTCAAAAACCATTTTGAATAAGTTGGAATAATTTTTTAAAAGGAAATATAATAAAACAAGTGAAATTAACAGCCTCATCGTATTCCCCATTACCTCTCTAATAAGGAAACTTCATCTATACTTAAGAATAAATGCCAATGTATAATTCTGAAGGACACCATATGATATTTTTTAAATCAGAAGGCTAAACATTCATAGTTACACCAGTTTCTAACTTTTTATCAACTAACAGTTTGAACTTTTTTTATTCATAATGCATATATACTACTTAAAAAAGCACTAATACCAATGTATTATAATATATTTTTAATAAATAGTGTGACTTTGGAATTATGTAAAGTAATCATAATAATAAGAATTGGAAAACTTATGCTGGACTATGTAATGGAATATTTGCATGACTCTTCTGTAATGAATTTCCTATTTTATTATATAAACAAAAAGGTTGAGACAGAAAATTTATTCATTATAGTATTCTACATTATTATAATAATTATGTACATTAAATTACCTAACCATTCATACTCATGTAGGAGTGAAAGAATGTGTGACAATAATACTTGATAATTATTTACTAGAAGGATATAAATGTAGATGATTAAGTAATCTTGATTTTGATCATCATTAAAGATGTATTAAATGTTGGAATTTTAGACAAAACAAGGTTTATAAAAAAATAATAAATGGATTCAAATACTTGCAAAAGTTACTGATAATGTCAATTAGGAAATCTTAAAAACATTGGAAGTTATTACTGTTCTTTTTG
This sequence comes from Epiperipatus broadwayi, assembly GCA_028023455.1. NCBI lineage: Eukaryota > Metazoa > Onychophora > Udeonychophora > Euonychophora > Peripatidae > Epiperipatus > Epiperipatus broadwayi. The sequence continues at coordinate 8,718,435 of JAQFVV010006234.1, forward strand.
CCCAATTTATGTTTAATGTGCAGAAATAATATTTGTATGTTTTAATGTTTGTTATTCATCTTACCATTGTGAGTTACACATGCATATTCATTTATTCAAAGTTTAAAGTATGAATTAAAATATAAAAAAGTAAAATAATTAAAGATGAAATTTTTTATTTTTTTGACAGAAGGTTTGATATGCATTTCTTTCTTGCATATGATAGATATACAGATGTATTTATTTGTTTATGTTTATTTTGACATTAACTTTTATTATTATTATTATATTTGTGTACCCAATTTCCTCTAGAACTTTTCAGAGAGTTTGGTATTAGTTATACTAAATGGGTAATATTTTCTTATGTTGTATTACGTAAATATTATATATTCCCAAGCTCATATTATTAGTGCAAAATTAGATGCTTTATCGTTATTCATTAATTAGTAATAGTAAGCAGGTACATGAAAACATTTAGGCCACTATTGCTGAATGGTTAAGCTTATTTAATAGTATTTACACTAATTTGAATTTTGATACTCATAACCTTTTAAAGATATTAGACTCATTCATAATCTAGTTAATCTAATATTGTCTGATGTAATTTACAAAGAATATTACATGTGTGTGTTTGCTTTCAGAATATATTGTATAAGAGTTAAATTTATGCTTATTTGTTTCTTATCAATTTCAGTTTGGTGCTATATGTTAAAGGAAGATGAAGAATTAAGAGTTTGTCTGCTTATAAATTTGTTGATGTATGAAATGTGTTGAGTACATTTGGATGAAGAAGCGATCAAAGGAATGATTTTTGCTATGTGAATTGAGTAATACTCTCCTTGATTACTTACTTGTTAAACCGTGGGTGATAGTGTATTTTTTTGTTTGATAGGATATGATGAGATAGATGTATTTCTTAAATAAAGTGGCAAATGTCAGCTGAGTTCCACAACATTTATGTCTAAAAAGTTGGTAGATATTTATTGAAGAATTAAATTTGAATTTGGAGTGTTGGTTAACCCTCACGCATACATGTGAATATTTATTTATTGTTATAACCCTCTCCTTTTTCATTCCAGCATAATTATCATCAGATAGCATATGTTAGTTATATCAGGTAAATGTTTTATGGATTTCTATAATATGCTTTAAATAAGAATATAAATTTAATGATTAGCTTATTGTACCATCTGTATTGTGAGGTTTATTCATTCCTAATGTAAACTGATAGAAATATAATTCAATGAATGCATTGTGCTTGTGATCTTATAAATGTGCACACATTCTGAAATATGATAAACCTAGAGATATAGAAGAAGATCAACCCTGGAATTGTAAGTTCTGAGTAATTTGTCAGATCATATCATATATTATCATTATTTCATTCATTATTATTGTTGGTAATTAGTCCTCCCGGTATAAATGTAATATTGTATTACAAAATTTTATTTTATTTTAAGGCCAGTTAATAAAATGATTACTTAATTTTATATAACAGATATAGATTTGTAAGCATACATAAATAGTTTAAATGATGTTAATTGGTTTATTAAGAGAACAGAGTGGAAGTAAATTATATGTATATTAATACGTAAATATAGAATCATTTTGAGTTGCTAATAATTTAACTAATTGAATTATAAATATTATTGAAACCACATATAAAAGGCAGAGCCTCCAAATATTAAGTGTTATTTTGTGCAATTTAAATGTTATTTTATTGTATCCAACTGTTATTTAGTTAAGTTTGTAATCAACATAAGTTACTGTTAAATCATCATAAATGTGTCATAAATGAATCTGTCTTATAATAAATGTTTTGTTGACGTAGATTCCCTCTTAATTATTTTAGCATATATGTTTGATTGACCATTTCCACACACACATATGCTCAACAAACTATAATTATAACATTTATCAATTTCATGGTATGTGCAATCTATCTCAATATATAATTAATAGATCCAAACATTGTATAATACCAAGATGGAATTTTACCTTATTTAAAATAGATAGTGATGTGGGATAAAAATGTACCCGATTCTTATCATTGTCTATCCATTATTTTATTGTAATAGATGTCAATTCACAATAGTCCTCATTGATTAATAGTCATACTATATTAGGATTGACTTGTTGTTCCTATAGCAGAGCCCTGAGATTATTTCATTATTTAATAATTATTTTGTTCCTATAGCAGAGCCCTGAGATTAGTTCATTATTTAATAAACATTATAGCTGTTCAATCTAAATTGAATGCCTGTAGATTGATTGTTACTGTAGTGATTCCCAAACATATTAGATGAGTGGCATGATTGGTCTAGCATGTACTTGGATGATGAGAGAATTGAATATATCATGGTTTAAGTTAATCCATAAATTGCTTTCTTTTGATAACTTAGTATCATGTATAGAATTGGCACCTGGTCATTTATTTGTGCATAAAGCAATATTGGTGAAGAGACAAGAGATTACAATATATATATATATATATATATATATATATGACAATAGGTGGCGCTCTACCAAAAACACAGTCAAGCATGTTTGTTTACATAAACGTCCGAGCAAGCATTCACTATCTAACTTAATTTCCACCTTCAGATCATGATTTCAAGCTATTTGCTATCATCAGTGAAGGACATAAATAATCTATTCTCATAAATACAAGTGTTAGCAAGTTTTAACTTGTGTTTTTGTTTTTCATATATATATATTGTAATGGTATATAATATGCCGTTACATTATTTTAAATTAAAATAAAAAGATCGTAAATAAAAATTGATTGATTAAAAAAAAAAAACTTAATTTAAAAACTGAAAATTAAAACTTGTTTAATGTATATAATATATTTCACAGATGGAATGAAAACTTAAAAGTATTACTTTTTTTAAAAAAAATAAGTATTTGAATGTACTTTTTTATAAAAAAAAGGTACAAGATCTAAAGATAAAATATTTTTGTTAAAAGATTCCTATGTAATCTCAGTAATTGGAAATGATAGTTTTATAAATTAAATGAAAAGCAAACTAGCTCTTGGGGCTTTTATATAAAAAATTCAGATGAAAGATATAGATAAGAGAACAAAAAATTAGATGTCCAATAGAAGCAGCAATGAATGCTCGGACCTTAATGAGAATTTGGAACAAAAAACCATGTTCAGTGAATCCGCATGATTAGGTATAAAAAGGAAAAAAATATTTAAATTAAGACAGTTACAGCTTGATTTTTTTGAGAAGGGTGGTAAGACACACTTGTCATGCTCTCTCACTTATTTTAGATGAAATGACTGTTGAATTATGAATGACATTATTGTAAACCTGAATCATATGGGTCCTACAATAGAATAGTACCAGGAGGGAACCAGCTAAAGCCATGTCCAGAAAAACCGACCGGTCATCCATGAAAGTATGATCAATATAGACTTCATGGGAATTGGCACCAGGAACCGGGAGCTCTTCTACTGTAAAGTATGAACTATAAGATTTTAAAAAGTAATTGGGAACTTTCATCAATGTTTAAGTGGCTTCTAATAATATGCTAAACAGTACTTTTAAAATGAACTCTTATTTTACTTGTTCAGATTTCAAAATAAGTTATTATTGTTAAAATTTTATATATTTGAGTTTTCTAATTTAGATAAATCATTTCCATTTTCTTTATTAATATGTGTTAATTGACTAAATTATTTAAATGTATTAAATTTAAGTTGGGTGTAGATGGCTGCATAGATTCATTAACATTTAATTATTACTTTTTATTTGCATATTGATTAAAATATATAATATTTGATAAATACAATACCTCATGTTGAGTATCTAAAAATGTATTTATTCATATATCTTTAAGTTATTGGTGTCAATGCAGCATCTTATGAGAAGGTCATTGGGTTTATTGTAAATTTCCCTCTGCAATTCCATCAATAACTTTATATTTTAATCATTTTTATTTTAAAGGGTTTTCATAATTAGGTCGATGCTGGTGGAGGGATATATGGATTTTTATATTAATGTAATGTGAAGAATGTTTAGCATACTGGGCAATGTACCCAACTAAATGTGTGACCCAAAGATGTAGTCACTGCATTGCAATGGAAGCATACATATTTCCTGCACCATTGACCCTTTTTTAGCTCTATGGATAGGGACTATAAATCAACAGATAGACCACTCTCCTCCATATGTAGCACCTTTCTTTAATTATTTTATATACATGATTCCTTTACCAGACAGCCCACATTCCTGTACTGGACAAGGATCATGTCCTTCAAATAATATCACACTGTCAGATGCACATTTCTGTCGGCATGGTTTTATGCTAGCATCTTCATATTACATTAATCGTGACTATATATCTGGAAGCAGGCATTAGTTTGGCTACATACTTTTAGTCTGAGATCAAATGATTGTTTTGAAAGGTTTTTAACTGAGTAATCTATGTAGCCTATCTATACTCAACAATCTAAAGTAAAATTTATTAAAATATCCATCTGTGCAGACTGTTTAAAAATAATAATTTAAATTTAAAAAAAAAAAATAACCAATCTAAAATAATAAATTTTATTCCTCAATTTTAAATGTGTGTATATATATATATATATATATATATATATATACATATATATATATATATAAATATATATATACACAAAAATACATATATATATATATATATATATATATATATGCATTAGTAAATGTTTTTTGTGTGTTATTACTGGCAGTGGCTTTTATGTTTTGACATTGAAAATATATTTTAAATAAGAATTTATATTTTATATATCTCTGTGTCTCCATGAGCTAGTGGCATGGGCTGATGGTTGGAATAAAATATATATGTAAAAAATTAGATCTTAACAGCATGTATCTGCCTACTCTATAAATTTTCCAGGTTCAAATAGCCTGGTGGCACCCTGCAGTGCAGATATGATAAGTCTTTATGATCACCCTGACCATTATAATATATACATTGTACCAGGAAAACCTCAACCCTGTTCTAACTTTTAGCATACATATCAGGCATGAGGTGAGAGTAGCTCTTAGGGTGAGATACATTTATATTAATTTTAATAAAAATATACGTTCAATAATCTAATTTATATTAATAGATTATAAATTAAGCAAGATCTTGAACATGGTTATTTCATTACCATGCCAACGAACATCAAAAGTTAATGGCTGCATACCTTTGAAAGAGTGTATAATACACTTCTTTGCGTGCCACTCCCGGAAAGAGAAAATTCCTGACTGGAAGGATATACAACCCCCAACTCATTTCCTAACCTATAACAATTTTCTAAGGCCTGATAAAGTTGTATCCCTTTTGCTAGGCTTAGCCATCTTGTCTCAGATGATATAAAAAAAACTTAAAAATTCGCTCATGGAATTATATTTACTTGAGTCATATTTTCAGATATGAAATAAAATGGACATAACACATACTTGTAAATAAGTTATAAAATATTTATTACACATATCAATTAATATGTTTTAAATCCCATTTTCCCATCAACAATTACATAAATAAAAGAAAATAAATTATTTAATCCGTTTCCCTTAATTAATTAAAAAAAAATGTTTGGATGAAGTGGTCTGAGTTCTATACACACATGTAGATATTAGGCAATAATAATAATAATAATAATAATAATAATAATAATAATAATAATAATAATAATAAAATAATAATAATAATAATAATGATGATATTGATGATAATAATAATATTAATAATAATAATAATAATGATGATGATGATGATGATAATAATAATAATAATAATAATAATAATAATAATAATAATAATAATAATATATAATAATAATAATAATAATAATAATAATAATAATAATAATAATAATAATAATAATAATAATAATAATATGAGATCATTAAGTATTTGGTTTTACATGTATGCTCAGTTCTACATTCGTTCCACAGTTTAATAATATTTTAAATAGTGTATTAACATAAACTTAAACATATCAAGAAATAAAGTAACACCATCATCTTATGCCCATTGACTTAACTTAATGTATATGCATTTAAATGGTTTGATCATAATTACTATATGATGTAAGACACACATGCTCATCTTACAATTTATATACCTTTTCAAAACAAATGTGGATGAATGACTGTTTAGGAATCCTGCAGGCAGATAAATGACTTACATACATGCACTAACAAAATATAAATTTAATCTGTAGAATAATTAGATTTTAAAGAAGTGATATAATGTAAATATATAAATAGTAAAAAAAAATATAATATTAAAAAGGTTGAACAAATTTTAAAACACAAAAAGAAAATAATATTATTGAAAGGTTGAAACAAGTTTTATTTTCTGGTGTCTTGTGACTTCATCCAAACTTGGATCTCTGAACATGCTATATACCATTGTTCATCAGTGTGGCAAAGACTTCTTTACTTTAATATGTGGTTTGGTGATCTTCATAATGAACATCTGCTGCATCTGTTTGGCTATATTTTAATGGCTTTGGAAGGATCTAGATGGATATACTGAAACTGGCTTCTACCCCATAATCCTCTTGTTGGTTGCTATAGTAAGGGTGTTCATTTGGTAAATATTAATACTGTGGAAATTAGAATAACACTGCTATTTCTTTGAAATAATTCCATGAAGACTCACCACTAGGCTCTTTCTTGACATTTCATGTCTTTTAAATTGTGGCCTGGATGTGAAGCGATATCAGCATGCAACTGATGGTGACAGAAACTCTTCAGCACTGCAAGATTTTGGCAACTTAACTCTCATCCAAACTGATTATGGCTCTCACCATTTAATTTTAGGTCTGTACTCCATAGCTATGGTATTCTGTGTAAGTAACCTAAGCTTTAGTTGGGGGACATGAAATATTGGCAGAGACTAAAATATAATACTAGTTGAACTGCAATGGCCATATCTTCTACAATGGCTTAGCTTGCTTTTTTAATTTATCTAGTTAAAAAGCATAATAAGAATCATAATCTCTTGAAGACTTTTTAGAAAGATGAATTAAAATAAGAAGCAAAATTATTTCTTGAAGTTTCTCATTAGGAAAATGAATCAGAACAAGCAGAGGAAGAATTAGAGAAAAATGATTTCCTGCACTGGGTAAACATTATGTATAGCACTTCCATTACATGATCAATTGGTTTACCTCCTTATGGATCATTGCCCCAAGCTTATATCTTGGTGGCTAATTGATTTAAAAATAACTTACATAGTTTCTTTCTTACAGAATGTTATTTTTAATTTAATTTTACAATATTTTTAATTTAACTTATCTGAGCAACACAGACCACTAATTGATAACAGCAGCTTCAAATTTACATACAAAGAAAAAAAATGCTATTTGATTAAAATTAACAAGATTTTTTAACTCTCTTGGCATCCAAAGTCTTTGCCCTTTTTTGTTAGTAAAAATAAGAGTACAAATCAGAATAGCTAAAAATACATTAGTGCATTTTTATATTTGATAGCACAATAGCCACCTGATTTTTCTTAATGGATTAATAGAAATCTGTTAATTAAAAAAATATTTGGACGTGGTGGAACATTTACAATTACTTTCTAATTATTTTATCTATTTTTATTTTCTTTAAAACATGTTCCAACACATAAACAACTTTTTACAGAAAAAAATCAAAAAACTATAATATCAAATTATAAACGTAAAATATTTACAATTATTTAAAAAAAAAGGATCAAAAATGCTGTACACATATATAATATAACATTATTTGTAAATTTACATTCTGTGAAGTTAATCTTCTTGCGTGTGTGTGTGTGTGTGTGTGTGTGTGTGAGTGGTTAAGAAATATATACACAGACAACTTCATCCATTTTATACAGTTTATATAATAGCTAAATAAAATTAATGTATATAACTGAGCTGTAACTTCACTACAGCCACCTTGTGTGTGGTTACTCATGAGTGACAGACACGATATATATATAATGTTTCTGGGCCAGTGACTGTATATAAATATTGACTTTATTTTGTTTATAAATTATTTCTAGAAAATGTTTTTATTAGAACATCTGAAAAATTCCAAGTTTTTTTTTTTACTTTTTTTGACAATAATTCATGAGAGACTGTATTTATTTTCCTTATGTTGAAATTCAAATTTATGTTAATTTTGTAAAATTTTATTGACAAGAATTAATGGGAGAAAAATTAACATTACTTTTATAGTAATATAACATCTGCATCAAACATATTTACCCCTAAATGAATAATTTAAAGAATAGTTTATCAAGATCATTGACAGCATGCTGTATGGTCATCTCATCATGGCTCCAGTAATGAAGGAACTGTAAGCATTTGATGAAGGGCATTTGGAATCGCTCAAACCAGCTGCCTTTATGATGTGAACATTACTTACAGATGAAAGTCCACAGATTTTTATGGACCTCAATTGCCAGCTTCAGTGTCTGGAAATTGCCATAGCTTCAAGTTTTCATAGTTCAAAGTAGCCATCTTATTTGTCTCAAAAAATTACTCACTAAAATGTGACTTTCAATGTTATCACCCAAATATAGCACTACCCCCTCCTAAAAGCTAATTTAGTAGGCTTACAGCTTTATGATGGACCAATCACAAGAATCTTAATACTGTTAAAATATACCAGTATATCAATTCACATGAAAAAAAGACATCATCTCTGAAAATTTTAATTATTTAGACACAATGTAGTTAACATACCCTCGTACAATTCTATAGCAAAAATAGACAAGCCAGCATTATGATAAAGTGCATAACACAAATAACTATATCAAAAAATGAAGACATTTTCTTCTGCTTTTAACACAGAAAAAAGCTACAGCAGTATCCATCAGCTGAGTAAACCAATTCTTTTTATGGTAAATCATAGAAAAAAGGCAATCTGCTTGGCTGCGACTGTGGAAATGAAATATTTCTAGCAATTTAGCCAAAAATAGCACCATCAAGTGGCTGACATGATAGATCAGAACATTTCCATGTAGGTTTTCCATAAACTGTAGTTTTGATATTACCATGAGAGAGTCTTGTCACAAGGACATCAAAGAATGCCAATTTTTGTTTTTGTTATGATCCTATTGCTAATTTAATTGAAAGGGATATATTGTTGATGTGTTTCCAGACAGTTTGTAGCAGTGATTCACAATGTGGTCATACAAAAAATATATCCACATAGGGAAGCCAAACTTTAGGTGGATATGGAGTAGTTTTCTGGATGTGGTTTCAAGTACTTCCATGTAAATATTGCTTATCAGAAGAGACAGAGCTTAGCTCCAAATCTATGGGCTAATCACTATCTTCCCTGATTAGGCTAAGGCCTAGCCACTGTCTCTCCTGATTAAGAATATTTACATAGAAAAACTTGAAAGCACAGCTATAAAAACTACTTCATATCCACCTAAAATTTGGCATTGCTAGGTGGATTATACATTTGTTGTATGGCCACATGATAAAGCATTGCTACAAACTTTCTGGAAACACATCAACAACATATCACCTTCAATTAAATTCACAATAGGATCATAATAAGAACAAAAATTGGCATTCTTGGATGTTCTTGTGACAAGACTCTCTTATGACAAAATCAAAACTACAGTTTACCAAAAACCTTCACAAACAGAAAAATACCTAGCCTATTCATCCAATGACACCAGAGCCATCACTATGGAACAGAGCAGAAGTTTGTTCAGAAACCAGCAATTTTGACAAAGAAAATATCTATATAGAATAAACTCTTATGGAAAATGGTTATACAACAGCTGTTATTAAGAAAACAATAAATAGACAACAAAAAGAAACATAAAGAGAAAAGACAATTCTTGTTATTGTAGTGTTCCCATACATTCCAAAAATAGAAGACAAATTTAAAAAAATATGCAATCAGTATAACATCATTCCAGAGCAATACCACACTATGAGGAATTCTAACATCTACAAAACCTAAACTTGAAATGCTGAAAAGAAAAAAAATTATCTATGAAATACCAAGTGAATGTGGAAAAACATATGTTGGTGAGACTAATCATACCATTGAAAATCACTTGCAAGAACATAAACTGATGATTAGAAGAGAGAATACAAATGTCTCTAAGGTAGCAGACCATGCATGTACCAATGAAAATATGTTTGTACAAAGCAGAAAATTTAAAGTAGCTGCTGACATAAGAATGACAAAACAACCCATAAGCCAAGCTAGTGTGACTACACATAATGTATGGAAACCACTAATCAACTTTGCTCTTAGGAAAAAGTAGAGAAATCAGGAGGAATGTCATAGTTTAGTATATGAAATTTCTACTAACTCTTGCCTTTTCAGAATGGATCAGTTGTTTAGAATGTTACCTTAAAATTAAATAATCAATAATCTAAGGACCCAGATTTTAGTATTGTCACTAGTCAGGCCAGAAACAACTGATTAAGAGGGGAGAATAATATATGTCAAAATGTTGTACATATACTAATATGTTTGATTTGCTATTACTAATAGTTGAATGTATTTAGAATATATAAATAAACTTCCTTTTTAAATACATTCAATAGGCATATTAGATGATAGAAATAGTCCAATATAAAAAATGCAAGTAGATTACCATCATCACAAACCTTCAAGAAAACACATTTCATAACATCATCTTTTTTTTACCAATAAAGAGGTGTGGATTTACATTTTCATATCTTTATTGATTTCTGTACCTTATTTTAGTAATTCATAATTATATTTATTTGTATCTGTATTACCATATTTTCTACCATTTTACAAAATTCTAGATATTCAATCGATCTTATTATAGCATATTTATATTTTTCGTATTCTTCTCTTTTTCATAAATTGACCTGTCTCATTAAAAATTGTATTGGACAAGTGCTGTTTTTTGGACCAGTTATCATTGTCAAAGTTTTTAATATATATTAGTTTTTTTTCCTCTCGACTTCTTTCACATTGACGCATCTTCAGAATCCTTTAATATTTTTTAAAACGATTTGCAAATTCTATTTTATATTTATTGGGAATGTTCTGAAGTGTACAATTATTAACTGTGAATATTATTTTTTTCAATATTTTTTTTATCTTTCTAGTTTTGCTTTAACAAGTATCTCACTTATTATTACTTTCTGTTTCAATTTATCATGAACTTAAACATCTCTTGAAATACATATTTTGAATTATTCAAATATAATCCACTTCACTATCACTCATTTGAATGCTTCTACTTTGTTTACATTTTACTATTTATAATATTAAGTTATATTTATTTCTGTAAACTTCAAGGGTTTATTGTCACTCTCTTATTTTTTTAACAGAACCAAATATTTCTTAGACCATTTTTATCTTTCTATCGGTTACCAATTCTAGCATTGAAATCTCTCATGACAAATTTAAATTTTGCTTTGTCTGATCAACACTCTTTTGTATACTTATATATGGATTCTCTACTTCTTTATTACAATGAGGACATGTTGCTACATAATCCTGAATTATTAGAATATTCTGTTTACATTAACATGAATGACTAACCTTGCGACTCTATCTAATAAACCATCAATCTTAACGATTTTGTTCTTTTATTTATAAAAAATTCTACTCGTTTGTGCTTCCGATATTTGTGCCTTTATATTATAGTAAGCGTCCCTTTTAAACTATTTATCTGCTCATTTTTTTATTTTAACTTCACTAAGTCCAATAATATCCCATATAGTATTACAAAATTCTTCCAATTTCATCAATCTTCATTCACTTGAATGTAATCTGAAGTTATAAATACTTATATAAAAAGTTGTTATCAAATGTCTATCTAGGTATTTTTGGCATTCTCAGCCATTTATTACCAACTGATGCATTGTTTTGAAACTTTAAACTCTCCCTCAAATAAAAATTATAAGCTAGCATGTTTAAATTTCTATATGCCGATATGAGTGTTTTCTCTGTCTAGAAATATTAAAAACATAAACTATTTATCCAAACTAAATTATACATGAATTAATGTGCATATTTTAAAGGCAAATTCGAAAACACTAGGTAATATAAAATGTTATATCTGAAATACTATATCTTAATTTACATACATTATGAGATTTTGGTGAAACATCCACTGAAGTAATCAACCTGTCGCAATTAAGAAAAGAAACATTCCATTCTTTCTCAAGTTGTTATATGGGTACCCAGTCACACATCAACAATGTATAGCATAGTATTTACATCAATAGAAATATCCTTGAAATCTCATTAAATTTAGCCTATATATAATTGCTACTGAATTTAATAATTTTATAAGCAACAAAAATAATGTGTTTGTTTATATTAAACAATATGAAATATAATCAGGAAGATAAGTTTGTACTCTGTAACTTAAATGCATATAATATTTAATTGCCCTCTAGTATCAACTTCTATCTTGATTGTTGAATTAAAAGCCGATTTGAGTGAAAGCTGAGACCTTTTCGGGTTGATGTAATGACTAATATTAAATTTGGTTTAAACATCAGCATTATAACTTGGGAATAAACGAAAATATTCATTTTTGCTTTGTGTCACGAAACTTTGATTTTAAAACATATTTAACTAGAACATAACTGTAGTCATATATATAAAAGGACATATCTTTGCCTACATGAACACTACACTATATTTTAATCAAAAGATTACATTTTACTTGCATTATATATATATATATATATATATATATATAAATATATATATATATATATATATATATATATATATAAAATTTAGAATAATGCACGCATAAAAGTATTATAAATCTTTACTTACTGAAACTTTTTTTTTTAGTTATAGACGAAAGTTTGACATCTTCAACGAGCTTTATATTACCTCTTGTAGTATGCCTTATCATATTTGGATTAATGGGATTCATTTTATTTGGCGTTTTTTACTTACGCAGACGACAGCGGAGACAGATTGGATCACAGTCTACAATTGATCTTCTAAGCAATAAATATTCTTTCTCAAATAAACCCAGTGGTAGTTATTCATCCGTTGTTACTTTACTTGTCGGTTCAACTAAAAGTAACCTTAGTGATTTTGATACATTTAGCAGTGATTTCTTTCCAACTGTTTCCGGTTTTACAGTTTATAGTAAATCCGAAATTGGATTACATCCACAAAAGGCAACAAGTGGAGTAATGCATGAAAAATATTTATTCACCTCTGATGTACTATTTACTGAAAAGTCAAACCAAGGACAATTTGCATCATTACAGAAAACATTTGAAGGTCCTTTCAAATCCAAAAAAAGTTCTAGTGATTTTATGAAACCTTTTATAAGCAGACTGCCTTTTGGTAGACGATTTAAAGGCAAAAAAACACTATCAGACGGTGCTGTAAGACCAGCTAGACCCAAAAAGCTTAGGTCATCATTGCCTGTTGAAAAGTCTAAAACTTCTTCTGATATATTAGACGACTATAAAGATAGTGAAAAACGTTTTTCAGAACCTTCATATTATTCAATAAAAACAATAGATAGTCATCCACAATTGGATGTAATAAAAGAAGATGAGGAACCTCAGGATAGTCAAGTCACATTCAGTAAACCAGTTATTACTTTTGATGTACCCCAAGAAGATACTTTACATGATGAAGTTGACTTTCAAATAGTCAAAGAAGATGATAAAGTACATTTAGCTTTACCACGAGAAATGTCCTGGCCAGACTGGTCTTATAAAGAAACAAAAGCTGAAGATACTATAGAGCCAGAAAAAATTGCTGAAGATTTACCAGATGAAACCAAGTTTCCAACAACATTAGAATCCCCAGGAAAGGCAACTTTACTTGAACAACCATTGGAAGAATTGGATTATCCAGTAGAATCTGAAGATGTGGCAGATATACACCCTTCTTCATTGGAAGAGTCAGATATTTCAGTGGAACTTGAAGATGAGGCAGAATTACAAAGTTCTTCAAAAACAGATCACCAATCACCACATCCAGAAACCACTGAAGAAAAGGAAACAATGTCTTTTCCATCACAAACAACGCAAGATGAAGAAAGTGATTAAGAAAATTGAAAATCAAATTGAAAATATTTTTAAGAAAATTTATCTACTCCCAGTAAATAAATTGATTAATACAAAATGGAAAAATATGAGCCAGATAAATTAAACAATCCTCTTTTCGTGATTATGATTAACCCTTAAGAAATTTGTAAACACAAAGCACATATAAAAAAATCATGGTTATGTCAAAATTGAATGCTATCACTTGAATAAATTAAATAATAATAAGTAATAAATTTCATTGCTCTATGTTTTATGTATTTATGTATCTACACTGCTACATATACCAAAATCGTCTATAATATAATTGATTGAAATTAAGTCCTTCCACCTTCGAGAAATGATAAGTTTTAACTTGTGGTCTATGCAAAAAAGTGAAGCTTAGAATTATTATAATAATTACCCAGCTTAGACCTTTTAGGGAACTTAGGTATCCATAGTCATACTCTATTTTGGGATCATTGATTTACATTGAGATTTTAAGCAAAGCTTGGTAGTAATTTATGCAAAACTAATTCAGATTTTTTTTTATACTGAACACCTTCTGGAGATTGCAAAGCACGATTTATTTGAGTTTATTTCATAGTTGTCTTTTCCATTTAGCATGCATTCTTTATTTTTCATTTTGTATCATACTCTCAGTGCACAGTGCCCTAGCCAATGTGGATTCAAACATGTGGCCTGTTGTTTTTTGGTATTTGAAGAATATACATTTGTTTTCAGTATTATTTAGAGCTCTCCTTTATAAATAGTGGTGCTGAGATGTTCTGGTAGAGATGTTGACAAGTGTCTTTCCATAATATGCTGCTCTACATCCATTGGTTCATGAAATTTTATAAATTGCTTGGACTATTTGGTCAGAGAGTCATGACATGTGTATGGTAAAATGTAACAAGATGGCAATTATTCCAAAAAAATCAGGTAAGCTAGCAGTTTAATCAGCTATTGAAAGATAAAGACTGATATGAATTGCCATTCTCATTTGTTATAATGGCCAGTCTGAACTCTGACATTCATAAAATTCACTAAATACACTCCATACATTCTTGTCGCTGCAGCTGTTATTACTATGTGAATATTCATATAGTATACGAACATGGATGGGCTGCTCACCAACACGCATTAGCCAGCATGGTGAGTTTATTGGCTTTTTATCTCTGAGTTTAGATCAAGAAATTATCATGGTCTTTCTTCTCAGTGCCTGATAAGGCAGAATGAATGTTTGTGTAAATAATAAATATTTTTCCAATACATATATACAATTATGACAGACAAAAATAAAGCATGGCCCTTATTCCCAGGAAGCTGTAAAGTCACCAACCAAGGCAGCGGTTGGTGGCCAAAGGCAGAGGGTGCTAAGAATCCCCTGATTGTGGACCCAGGCTGCCATTTGATGACAACTTTTTATTTAGGTACTTACAACTGCAGATGACTTTCAAGTGAAGGAAGATTGCAAGAATTAAAAGAAGAACTGTCTTATATTAAATGGGACATTATTGGACTTTGTGAAGTTAGAAGAAAAGGTGAAGAAACAATTGATTTAAAAAGTGGACATATACTCTATTATAAAGGCACACATATTGGAAATACAAATGGAGTAGGATTCATTATAAATAAAAAGTGGAAGAACAATATTGTGGAGATTGATGGTATATCAGACAGAGTTGCAAGATTAGTTATACAACTTAATAGCAGATACCAAATGCAGATAATTCAGGTTTATGCCCCAACAAGCTCTCATAGTGATGAAGTAGTAGAAGATTTTTATGTGGATGTACAAAAGGCTTTTGATCAGAGTAAACAACATTTTAAAATTGTTATGGGAGACTTTAATGCTAGAATTGGTAGACAAATGAAAGATGAAATTGCTGTAGGTAATTTTGGTTATGGTAATAGAAATGAGAGAGGACATAGACTTGTGGAGTTTGCAGAAAAAGAAAAACTTTATATTATGAATTCATTTTTTGAGAAAAATGTTAAAAGGAAATGGACATGGAAGAATTGGATTATATTTTGACTAACAGGAAATACATATTTCAAGATTGTAATGTTCTTACTAAATTTAACACAGGAAGTGATCATCGATTAGTAAGGTGTAAGTTACGTGTTAATGTAAAACAAGAGAGACAAAAATTATTAAGAAAAACAATATTTAGAATTGATATTCCTAATCTTCAGAAACATTCTAATGAATTTAAATTAGAACTTACAAATAGGTTTCAAGTGTTAGGAGATTTTGAACATGATTCAGATTTGAATGAAATTAATATGAAAATAACTGATACACTTTTAAAAACTGTAACAAAGATAGCTGGTAGAAAAAAGCAGCAATTGACTAATAAAATTTCTACTGAGACTAGAGAATTTATGAACAAAAGAAGGAATATGAAGATATACAAAAATGATGTATTAAAAAGAATTGAATATCTCGAATTTTGTAAAATGGTACAAAAAAGAGTTGAAAATGATATAAGAAAGTATAACTGTGAAATAGCAAGGAAAGTTGTAAAAGAAAAAAGTCTCAAGAATGTTAAACAACATTTTGGTATTGGTAGGAAATTAATATCTGCAATAAGAAAAAAGATGGAATTATTACTAAAAAGATAGATGACATCATAAAATTGGTAGAAGATTTTTATCAAGAATTATATAGTAATAAAGAACAAGTACCTCCTATATCTATTACATCTTCCGAATTGCCCAGAATTTTAAATGAAGAAGTGAGACATGCAATTAAATGTATGAAGAAAGCAAAGGCTCCAGGAAATGATGGAATTATAATTGATGTATTAAAAGAAGCAGGTGAAGAAATAGAAACAATTTTAGCAAAGTTATATACCAAATGTCTAAATGATAAAGATGTACTGGAAGATTGGAAGAATGCAGTAATAATATTAATATTTAAAAAAGGTGATAAAGAAGATATTAGAAATTACAGACCTATCAGCCTTTTATCAGTTTTATATAAAATCTTTACCAAGATAATTACTACTCATCTACAGAGAACTTTGGATTTCAACCAACCAAGAGAACAAGCTGGATTTAAAAGTGGTTTTAGTACAATAGATCATATCCAGGTATTGAGAGAAGTCATAGAAAGGACAAATGAATATGAGTTGTCATTATGTTTTGGATTTGTAGATTATGAAAAGGCATTCGATTATATACACATTTCTTCAGTGATTAAAGCATTGGATCACCAAGGTATAGATCCAGGATATTGTCATATTTTAAAGAATATTTATAAAAATGCAACAGCCACAATTAGATTACATAATGATACTGGAAAAATCAACATTGAGAAAGGTGTAAGACAAGGTGACTCCATATCTCCAAAACTCTTTACAGCAGTGCTGCAAGAAGTATTTTGTGGATTAAAATGGGAAACTAAAGGAATGAAAGTAAATGGAGAGTATTTAAGTCATTTAGATTTTGCAGATGATGTAGTTGTTTTTGCAAATAATGCTTCAGAGCTGCAGGAAATGTTGCAGGAGTTAGCAGATGAAAGTAGAAAAGTAGGACTAAAGATAAATGTTAAAAAGACTAAAGTAATGTTTAATCGATTTGCTCAAAATATGAAAATAAAGATCGATTATGAAGAATTAGAAGAAGTTAACAGTTACAAATACCTTGGTCAGATTATTAATACAGATGGAAACATAATGGAGGAAATTAATCATAGAATTAAACTTGGTTGGAGTGCTTTTGGTAGAAATAACTTGATACTAAAAGGAAATATGCCTATGTGTTTGAAATGGATGGTTTTTAACAAATGTGTTTTACCAGTTCTTACTTATGGATCTGAGACTTGGACACTTAATAGAAGAGCAATACAGAGACTTCAGACCACTCAAAGGAGTATGGAGAGATGTATGTTGGGAGTAACAAGAAGAGATCGAAAATGCAATGTATGGGTAAAACAACAAACAGGTGTTACTGACCTTATTGAAAAAAATAAAAGATTGAAATGGAGTTGGGCTGGATATATTGCTAGAAGAAATGATAATAGATGGACAATTAAAATTTTAAATTGGATTCCAAAAGATTGTAAAAGACCCAGAAAGAGACCACATGTGAGATGGATGGATGAAATAAGAAAATGTGCAGGGGTGTTGTGGAAAAGAGAAGCTAAAGATCGGAGAAGATGGATTAAACTTGGAGAGACCTTCATCCTGCAGTGGAATGATAATGGTTGATTATGATGATGATATATATATATATCGAAACAGTCAACCTGATACTCAGAACGAGCTTTACATTCCCACTAAGAATCTCCCACAACCAAACAATATTTAAACTCCATCCTTATGCATATATATATATATATATATATATATATATATACATAATGCTAATGCATTTTTTCCCTTCTTGCTTGACTATTAAAATAACTGACCTAGATAGATATATGTCTTAATATAAATAACTTTAATAAACAAATATTTAATTTTTTTTTAATTCGTATACATGCATAATGGATATGTACATATTATCGATGAGGGGAGATTACTTTTAAAAACATAATTGCAAATAAAAATATATATTATTAATGTATATTTTAAACTTATATATATAATTTGTTATTTATATTAATCATGGTGATCAGAAAATGATGCAATTTTTCTAAGAAGTTTCTCAAATGTAATTAAAACAATTGAATGGAAACCCATTAGTCCGAATGAATTTATAACAGTAAAGTAAAAATCCATTAATGGAAATATTATCTACTTCAAATTTGTTTTAAAATCATAAGACTATCTTTTAAAACAATTGTTCAAAAAATTTGTAACAGGATTGCAAAGTTTTTAAAACTTACTAAAACACAAGATGCATCCAGTCAGCAGATTCCAGATCTATTAACTGCACAATTTGCCTCCAGTCTAGCAGCTAAGTGATTTCCAACAACATCGGACAAATAGTATAAATACTGCTAGAGTTGAATCCATAAAAAGAGTGTAATATTAAAATGGCAATGGCAGATCTAATCCACACCCATGGTTTTTGTAATACAATGAATAGTGAGTAAAAGAAAATTCACCTTTCTCTTCATTCAAATATGCTATTTTCTGCAATCCGAACTCTGGATCCCATATCTATGAATTTTGAAATGCTTAGAGACTGAAAAAATAAATGCTACCTGCTTGACTTAGCCAAGTCTAGATCTAGTTCCTCAATCCCAATGGACACTAAAGCATCAAAAACTACCACTATGTTTATCAAAGTAAAAAGTAACTTTAGCCACTGCCTAATGTATAAATCTCTTAAACTCAGCCTTCTCTAATAATATCCATGTTGTTCTATTAGATAATTAATATTATGTAAAATGATTTATCATTTACTTACCTCTAGTTTGTACATAACTCTATAAAACTTTTATTTCCTATTATCATTGAGCCTTTATTAAATCTGTTTTCTTTCATTTTCATGCGGCAATAGTCTTTTAACTTTTATTATTGTATTTTTAAAGATGCCAATAATCCCTCAATTTCACTCATATGTAATTTCTTTTTTTATTTTTCTTTCCTACTGTATGGGATGACTAGATTAAGTTTAACTAAAAACAAGTCTTATTTTATTTTAACAAATGCTCATGAATTGGGGGAAAAACAAATTAATTATCTCATAAGTTTATTGCAGAAAAAAAAGAGCAGAAATCTGTTGTTCTAAGAAATGTTTTTTTTTATTTTTAATTAATAATGTGCTAATCCTAAAAATTCAAATTTATTATGTGAAAGTAAATCTATTTATTCTCCAATTCATCACAACCACCCCATTCATATATGTATAATTATGTTTATTTTAATGACAGCATTTATAAGCAAACTCTTATACTTATTTAACAGAGTAGGAAGTTTATAGATAAATTAAAGTAAAAGTAAAGGAGAGTCTTTATCTCAAGGAAACATGTATTTCAATAGGTATAAATGATCCATTTCTGTTTAATAATTAAATCATACCAATATGTGGGATATTCCATAAGGAATGGGCAGTAATTAAGTAAATATTCTTTAAAATTATATGTGGTATTCTAAGCGTTGCCTGTATACAATATATATACATATATATATTTATATAACCAGGCTCTTAACCCCCATGGGGACTTATTTGGTCGCATGAGCTGGCTTTATTGGGTATTGAACTAGGAAAAAGCCCAGCCCATGAAACACACAGCCAACCACTCATCGTTCGTGAACTGATTCTGACAACATTTGCAGACATATATGGGTCTATTTCTTCAATGAATTCTTGGAAGCAACTGCAAGGATCCATGACTGGATTACATAAGTTTGCCGCTATCCATGCACCAATTTTCTCTTATATTTCAAAATAAAACCTATGAATATCCATAATCCATAATGTTGTGACTCTACTAACCAGATCTATTTATTGTATTTATTAATATTTTCAGATAAACATTTTTTATGATGGCATCATATATATGTTAATGAGCTACCCCACACATGCTTCTCACTTAGAAAAAACTGAAATCCTTCCATCTATTAATAAAATGTAATTTATACAAAAATTAATGTTACCGTCATAAAATAATGTTTGTAATCTAAATTGGTTAAATGCTATATATGTTTTTTCAGGAGGTGGATTGGTATCTCAAGAATATTTTTCCTCATAGTGCTAAATCAATTGTCCATTATTATATTTATCTATTATTGACATATGAGCCGCAATAATCAATCAAAGTAATCAATCAAATTTGTCATCCTATAAGTTATAAATAAAATATCATATGATTTAACTGTTACCATCTAAATGTAATTCAAAATATATTTATGTTAAAAGGCCAATGATTAATAAAATAATAAAACATGTATTTATTCATATTTCTTTAAAGTAATAAATCTTATATATATATATATATATATATATTGTAACCATATATTTTAGTATAAAATATATTAATTGATGTAACTAGTATAAAAATTTATCTTTCTTCTTTTGGTGATTTGATTGGCTTGATTTGCACTTTGAACAGATTACTCTCTTATAGTATTTTAATAAATTTAAGTTTGCTTCTTCCCATATACTAACTCATATCAAAACGTTTAACTTTTTAAAAATTTGACAACACATAAAAATTTGGTAAAATATTATTAAAAATAATATTTTGTTTTATTTGTTTAAAATGATCTTAAATTATTATTTCCATTGAAAAAAAAACCATTTGTTCAATTAAAATTAATTATTAAAAATAAATACAGTAATTACGTATGCGTCTCAATGTAATAAAAGAAAAGAGCGCGAATTTAAGGGAAGATCGTCTGTTAGTTTGCTTTTGAAGGGAGAAAGAAAAGAAAATGGTAAAGGCAAATGGTGTAAAAACGTAAATATAACATAGTGGTAATTAATTATAAGATGAATTGCTAATTTTAAAAGTCTGTTCAAGTCGGCTGGCCAAGTGGATCGAATCACCGGTAATAAATTTTCCAATATTACATTTTTAAAATGTCGGAGCTTCCCAGTTTAAGTTTGAAAGAATTAAATACAAGATTTTGGTATGTTTTGAAATATTTATTATTCTACAATTTGGGAAAAATTAAATAAGTATTTTAATTACAGAAGTTTTATGAATATGAAAATTTGTTTTTAAAAAAAGAAGAATTTTAAGTTAAAGTAAAATGTTAAAGCTATCAAAATATTTTAATATTTCCGTTTTTAATTCTAATAAAATATAATATTGATTGATATTTAACTTTACAATGCCAGTAATATTTGCTAGTTAATTTGTTTAACATTTGGATAATAAACATTCTTCAAATAATTAATCAAAGCTATTTTATAATTTTATCGTTGGTTTAAAATGAATAAATTAATTGCTATAATTAGTATTCCTGGATTAACGCGTGGATAAATAAATACTTGCATGGATGTGATAAACTTGGAACATTTTTGATAGAGAAATGTAGAGATTAATAACTTTATGAAAAACATTTTCATTTAAATTCTGCGTATCATGTTTTAAAATTGTTTCATGTTTGGGGAGCCACGCAAAATCATTAATCTAATATTGCTTATAATAACTAATCAAATGGATAGAATTGCATGTATGGAATTTAACTACAGTTATAGCTATTACCTCGTATACTCATTATTCTACATATCGTACATGGATTCCACGGATCACATTAGGAGTTATAAAATGCTATACAATCCAATTTGTGATACACACATCTGCTAAAATTCATGTATTGAACTATAAAATGCTTTACATTTAGTTTTATCACACACACACCGTTACATTTTATGTATTTGATGAATAATGTATCGTTTAATTTTATCGTTATATGAACTTGCATGTGAAGTTCAAAAGTTATATTTATTAAGTTTAAATTAATAGGGGTTGAATAAAATATTTATTCAAGAGAATAGCACTCGCGAAAAAGCTTAAACAGTACTAAATGAATTCATGAGATATATCAATCTTTGGGGGATATTTTGTGAGTCTTTCCAGATTTATATTCCTATGCCAATATTACTTATATTATATTACACATATTTTATTTTAAGCAAGATAAGTAGTACATTAGTTGTCCTGATTAGCGTAACATTTTATTATGCAAGAACCCACATTTGCTAAAGTGTTAGTGTATTCTGAATAGTCAGAAGAACTGAGGAGGATGATTTTGCACTTTAATGTGAAGTAAATAATAATGTTGTTTTAGAATGTTAAAGGGCTTTAATCTGTGCTGGTGGTTAATCCGCAGATTATTTTAATTGCCATTTTTGTATTTTACACACATTCCTGCACTGGTGGTTAATCCGCGGAATTGTGTGATTATATGTATTACTTTATGATGGTGTTTAAATACACAAAACGTTTAGTATTATTTAATTCCTACGTGTAGATGAATGCATCCACAGGAATATGTTTTACTTCACAGATATAAGTTGGGCAAAGTATTTTAGTTAATCTGCTAAATCATCTTCTTCATTTGTAAGCATAATTTATCGGTTAGATTATTAAATGGTAGCAGGACATTCTATTCAAGTACTTCATAATAATTAACTGTTGGTTGATTATTATTTACCGGAACGTAAGTTTAAATTGTCACTTTAATTAATGAGCGCATTATAGCTAAATCATACAGACATCATATTATTTATTATATTATTATAGGTGTACAGTAGGGATTTATTGAATCTGGAAATGACGTTAAATATTTCATGAGTTTGATGCTGAATTTCGTATAATCTCATCAATATTCATTATATTAGATTGAAATAAGGTATGATTAGATTTTAAAACTGTACCTATGAGATGTTATTGAAGAAAGTCAATGGAATTATCATTTATTTTATTTGTTTATTTATGTTTTATTTAGAATATTGAAATTAATTACTTATTGTTCATAAATTTGTAAATAAAAGTTGATTTATAATTAAACTTACTGCGCCGTTGCTATGTGTCATTCATAACATCAGAAATCATAAACTTTGGATAGAGCATACATTATAGAGCATACATTGAAGTACATACTATCGTCAACATGATATAAGAGTTTATAAATATTTTTTTTGAGAAAACATTAAGATGCTTTTCGTCTTTGGTAGTTTATGATTGGTAAGGTACAATAAAATCCCATTTACCTTTTCCATCATTGTGGCTTTGCGTAGTTGATTCTAGTATAAAATTATAAATGAATTATTAAACTTGTAAACAGATTTACCAAATAATGACATGATTGAATATATTTACTTAACATTTTTAAATTGTCATTTGTCAGTATAATAAGAGTCTCAGTAATATGATAAACTATAAAATCAGAACCCAAGTATTTATATTTATTTATTGCAAAGCTTTACCTGGACTAGCATTCGTATTAAAAATCATATAGATGATTTAAAATTTCCTAATCTTATGTAGTTCCACAAATTACGCCATCTTGTACATGGACGGCCATAGGGTCGCATACCATAAAAATCGCAAATTAAGGTTTAAAAGTAATACATTGCACTTATAATTTGTTTAATGTATTTATAATACTACTATGATAGTTCTTCACGGTATACCCTGGCTGCGATCAAATTAAATTGTAAAAAGTTTATGTTAGATCATTAGTTTGGTCTGTAGTTATGGTCTTTGGTGCATAAAATAGACAGCATAAGAGGTTTTTGGTTACAGCTCTTAATAGCTGACAATGTGCAGCGGGAGTTGATCAGTGATCGAAGTTACAATTCCTAGTGCACTTATATTATATAATTGGGACCCACAATTTGCGGTTACAATTTATAATGCCGCAACGTGTTCATACACGATAGGTAGTTGAGAGGGCAATGGCCTTCGATGGCCATTAGCTGGCCATACAGAATTTACGGTTACAATATATATATATTATAAATTTGCAGAATCATTGTTTTCTTTTATTTAAATATTAATATCTTAGTTATTAATTTATGCTCGCTCTGACTAGATGATCTCCTGCTAATCCTCTATATATGATTAATATAAAAGGTCACAACCTTTAATTGAGTTAAACTTATATTTCATGATAAAATATTTCATCATATAAATTTAAATTAGAGTTTGTTTATGTCTCCACTTTGCAATGCCGGCAGAGAGAGATAAAATTGTATTGGTATCATTGGGATTGTTGCTCATATGTTAGTAGATCTGGAAAATAGGTGAATAGGGCAGAGTTCATGAGTGCTCATGACTTATGTATCTTGTGCATGATTGGACTCAAGGTTGTTTTGCCTAGACACTAGATCTTGTTATATGAACAGACAGAATCGACTGGTACAGGTTCCCCCAGGTTTGGACACCCTGTTATAAGGCTATTAATTATTTTTACACCATGCAAATCCCTTAGAGGTTGTAATAAATTTTAGTATATATGGTTTTTTTTCTGAATAATAATATTGAATATATATGTGTAAAATTTTGTTTTTCTTGGTTTGTATGCCCATTTCACATCTTTTGAATATTATACACACTCTGTATAAGTCATTATTAATCTATATACGTATATATTTTTTTCTCCAGAAATAATGCTGAGCGTATATGTAAAAATATTTTTTTTCCATGTACAAAGTTCAGTACATACGTAATAGTGTTTCCATAAGTAATATAAAAATATATATGTATATATTTTTTTCTTCTGTGAAACAAAAATTACTGGCACCTTTTGAATATTTTCACACACATAAGATTAATAAAATATGTGCTCCAGATAATCAGTACTGTTTTATATACATAATATTTTTTCCATAAATAATGTTTTGAATATACATGTGTAATTTTCTTGAGTTTGTAAAAGGAAGAAAATAGTGGCTTCTTTTAAAATACTTTCACACCCATAATATATAAAAAAATACTGGCTCCAAATAATCATGACTGTGTTTTATATATGTAGATTTTTTCCCCCAATGAATAATTTTCAAATATACATGCATAAATTTCTCGGGCTGATGAAATAAAAGTAGTGGCAGCTTTTAATACTTTCACACCCATATATATATATATATATATATATATGCTCAAAATAATCTTGACTATTTTTAAAAAAATTTTTTATTATATAATAAATCTGAATGGCTGTACAACCATTATATATATATATATATATATATATATGGTTGTACATATATATATATATATATATATATATATATATAATATATATATATATATATAATCAAGTAAAAGCAGATCATCTGGTCAGATAATATTGTAATAATCTTACCCCTTTGGCTGGCGCCTGGTAGAATTTCCAATATAAGTTTTGCCAATAGGTGGTAGAATGAGTAAAATATTAAAAAAAAATGGTGGAAACAATTATTGGAGAGTTAACAAGTTATAGAGTTATATAGTGTTTTTCCCCTAATAATTTATGTACCGCATGCATTGTTGATAATTATAACATTAATTCAATAAATATCATTTATAATAAACAAATTGTTAAGATCGTTCAGGTGCTGAAGAACAACCAAAACAAAAGCTGCAGCAAAAAAGGATAAGAGAAAGTTGGGTAGTAAGAATATGATATTTAATATATTATCTCTATTTAAAATGTTAGAACTAGAAGTTAATAACACAAAAATAAAAGTCAGGCAGGGTAGCCATAATAAAATAAATAGGTATAAATTGGGTATAGAAATGGGAGATTAGATGGGGGGAAGCTGTATCACTCCAATACCAAAAGAAAAAAGAATCATAAGTTAATATTTGTCTTCAAGAAAAATAATAATAATAATTTTTTTAATCAATCAGACAGCCAAATGGAGGATAGCAAAGAAGAGATAACATGCCTGGAAAAGATGCTGAGTTCAGGGAAAAAAAATTCTGAAGATGATAAAAATGAGGAAGAGGAGATAGAAAAACAAGCTAGTGTCATACAAGAACCTCAAAATGGTGTTACTAGTAAATCTGTGGAAATCAACAGTCAAGCCATGAACATAGAAACATTATTATTGAGTATGATCAAAGGAATAGAAAAAATTGGAAGCAAGATTTAATAAGTTAAAAGCTGCAGGTGAACAAACAAAAGAAAAATGGGAAGCAACATTTGAAAAGTTAGAAGCTATGGGTGAACAGACAAAAGATTTGATGTTAACTATATATAATAAAATGAATGATACTTTAGTAAAAAAAAATAGCTGAGGTACTAATACAATGTGAAAGGGGTGATGAAAAAGTTCCCTCTAAATTTGAAGAGTTGTTGGAGTATCATAACCAGGAAGCTATGGTTGTAGAATTAATTCAGACACAGGACAGAATGGATGGACAAAAAACCATAGCACAGGATGAAAGAATGTGTAAATTCATCAAAGTGGATGAAGAGTACAAAGAGGAAAAGACTCTGGAAGAAGTAAAACTACTGGGAGTTCATACTGAAGTAAATATTTCTTCAGGGATGTTTGATGGCCAGATCCTGAGGTTAGACAAAATTTTACCTTCAGCACTAATTAAAAAGCCCTTAGATGAGCCCTCTAAACAGTTGGAAATAAAATCAGGATGTACCATTGATACATTAAAAAATTTGAACAAATCCATTGTTAAAGCACTAGAAGATCACTTTAATTATATGCTTAATGGCAGCAGTTTCTCTAACTTGGAAAATAAATTGGAAGACCTTTTTCAAACCCCATACGAGTTTTTTAAATGCAATATTTTTGAGAACTCTACTGAGAGTCTTATTAAAATTATTAGATGCAGTATGATGTCAGGGAAATGAATTGCTAGCAAAGTAGACATGATGAGTTTTCTAGACTATGGGCATCTGGACCCAATCAAAAAGGCAAAGAGACTTGACATTCTTCCAGATCAAGGAAAGGACTATAGATAAGGCTGGATAAGTAAGAAGAACAGTACATATAAAAACAACTATATAGACAGACCAATCGACCAAAGAATTCGGACCACAATTGTGCAGAAATTATTTTTAATATAGTTTGGTAGTATTAATAAATAAAGATAGAATAGGTTATGCATAGAATAGACAGTTATAATATATAAAGTTAAATTAAAATAATTTTTTTTTTTCATAACAGTTATACTGTATATATTTTTTCAGTTCTTGTAAAATGTTAGTAAGGAAAATAATAAAAATAAATTAAAAGTAAGTTAGTACTCAGTCAGATAAAAATTAATTTTTGGTAATACATGGTCTGTTGATCCACACCACCTGATGGTGCTGTTGTTAGTGAAAAACAAATAGATATAACATTACCGAACTGTTTTGATTTTGTAATGTTTTGGATTTGTTTGTTTTTTTTTAACTGGTTTTATGTATATTTTTTAAAAATAAATAATTTTTTTTTTTTTTTGATTTGGCTTTTTATAAAATCATTTGGCTTTTTTTTTTTTTTGTTTAAAAATAATTTGATTTCAGTCTTCTTTTTTTTTAAAAAAAAATATTTTTTTTTTCAACTCTTTTTGACTTTTTTAACAAAGTTTTTTTTTGTTATTATTTACTGAGTTTTTGTTCATAAACAAATACATAAAAAATAATTTACTTTCTTAAAACATTTTGTATTTACATTTTTTTGGCTGTTTTAAAAAAAACAACCCAAACAGAAGAAAAGCATAAGAAAAAAAATATCATTTCATTGCAGTAAATTCACCGCTTCTAAAATGACACAGAACACATCTTGGTTTTGTTTTCAGACATCTCCACAGAAATTCTGCTATATAGTTGTCAAGATCTTCTCTTTGTGTGTCTCATGTTCACTTCTTTCACCACTTGAGAGAACTCCAAATGTGTTCAATTGTCTGAGCATGCACACCAGTTTTAGGGTACACAAAATTGTATTTGTGATTGACTCTCATGTGGTGATATCCAGAAGTCTCCAATTCCAAAGTTCTGTATTCTTTCCAGCAATCAGAATAGATACTAGAACCAGGCCTGATGTTCTCACAGATGGATTACATAAGGATGTTGGCAGAACAGGAGACTATAGCCTCTACAAAACAATCACCTGTCTCATGACAGATACCCATGAATATCCATTGTTGTGGAAGGATTCTGCCCTGCTGAGTTTTTTGTCAACATGGTTTCATCGATTTCCACTGTCATACTGGCGCCACCAATTTCACAACATGGATGAGAAAAAAGGCTTCCTTGACAGAGCTCTCTAAGAGCTGTCATCATATTCCTTACAGCATTCTCACATATTTCTAACTCAGCTACAATACAGTTTGATGTAATCTCATCCTGTCTCCAGTAATAAATTAGACATACTGCTTTCAAAAAAGTGATTCGGCAGCCCTAAAATCACATTCCATGATGAAGGGAACACCTTTATCAACATTGCCGTGATTCACAGTCCATTTGAGATGTTTTAGAATGCTTAATTTTATTCAGCAACCACAAATGTAGTTCTTCTGGGTGGGTAGAATATTTTTCTGTTGCATAAAGACCACCACATCTGCTTCAGTAGTAGGCCAATTGACCAATTTCAACACTGAACCATCATCTGCCATTGAACTGTTTTGATCACGATAAAGTTTCATAAAGTGCATGACATGATAGTATACTTTACCAAATAATGATTTACACTCCTCATTTAGTGGATTTAGACACCTGAGAATGAAAGTAGGGGTGTTTGCTAATTAGTTAGAATTTGTAGTAACTCACATAAATTACAATACATTTAACAACAATAAAAAAATGTTCTAATATAATTTTACTCATTACAAATAAACACACCTTCATAAAATATGCTGTAGAATTGTTAAGAGTAATGTGTATAGAGAAAGTCCCATACTCATCACTAAATGCTAGAGATGTTGGGAAAGGGTGCACTTCAACATCTTGAGTGTTTGAACAGTTTACAGGCTGTAAATATATGAGTGGCCTTGTAAATGGTATATTTCTGTGATTTAGCATAGAAACAGCACCATCAGGTGGTGTGGATCAACAGACCATGTACTACCAAATATTTTACAGACATGTCATTATTTTAATCTGGTTGTTCTTTAGTCACCGAAGCATCAAGTAAAAATATTTTTTTAAAATATTTTTTTGTTTGTTCCTTATAAGCCTGGGAAAATGAAGTAGTCGACCTGATACACAGATCATGCATCACAGCCCACTCAGAATCTCCCACAACCAAACCATATTTAAACTTTACCCTTACACACACACACACATATATATATATATATATACTAATACATGTTTTTTTTACCTCTTGCTTAACTATTAAAATAACTGACATAGATAGATATCTTAATGAAAATAACTATAATAAACAAATATTTTAACTCATATATGGTTGTTCTTTAGTCACCAAAGCATCAAGTAAAAATATTTGTTTTTTAATTTTTTTGTTTGTTTGTTCTTTGTATGTTTGGGAAAAAGAAGTAGTTGACCTGATACACAGATCATGCTTTACAGCCCACTCAGAATCTCCCACCAAACCATATTTAAACTTCATTCTTACACACACACACACACACACACACACACACACACATAAATATATATATATATATATATATATATATATATATATATATAAGTATTTACTAATACATATTTTTTCCTTCTTGCTTAACTATTAAAATAACTGATATACATAGATACATATATTGATGTAAATAATTTTAATAAACAAATTTTTAATTTTATTTTAATCCATATACATGCATAATGGATATGTACATATTATCATTGAGGAGAGATTACTTTTAAAAACATAATTTCAAATAAAAATATATAATATTAATGTATATTTTAAAATTATATATAAATTGTTATTTATATTAATCATGTTGGTCAGAAAATGATGCAATTCTTCTAAGAAGTTTCTCAAATGTAATTAAGACAATTGACTGGAAACCCATTAGTCCAAATAAAAATATTATAATTTATAACAGTAAGGTAAGAATCCATTAGTGGAAATTTTATCCACTTTAAATTTGTTTTAAAATCATAAGTCCATATTTTAAAACAATACTTCAAAAAAATTGTAACAGGATTGCATTGTTTTCAAAACTTACTAAAACCAAAGATGCGTCTGTCATCAGATTCCAGATCTACTAAGTGCACAAAGTGTCTCAGGTCTAGCAGCTAAGTGCTTTCCAACATCATCGGAAAAATAGTATAAGTACTGCTAGATTTCAATCCATAAAAAAGAGTACAATAGTAAAACAGCAATGGCAGATCTAATCCATGCTCATGGTTTTAGTAATACAATGTATAGTGAGTAGAGAAAAATTCACCTTTCTCTCTGTTCAAACATGCTTTTTCCCACAATCATAACTCTGGATCCCATTCTACCTGCTTGACTTATCCAAATCTAGATCTAGTTCATCAATCCCAATGGACACTAAAGTATCAAGGACCTCCACTATGTTTATCAAAGTAAAAAGAACTTTAACCCTGCCTAATGAATAAATCTCTTAAACTCAGCCTTATGTAAAAAAATAATCCGTTCATTCTATTAGATAATTAATAACATGTAAAATGATTTATAATTTATTTATCTTTAGTTTGTATGTAACTCTATATAACTTTAAATTCTCTTTTCTTATTGTGCCTCTATTAAATCAGTTTTTTTCATTTTCATGCGGCCATAATCTTTTAACTTTTAATATCGTCTTTTATATACTTGTATTTTTAAATATGCCAATAATCCCTCAAATTTGCTAGTATATAGTTAATCTTATTTTTCCTTCCTACTTTATTGGATGACTAGATTAAGTTTAATTAAAAACAAGTCTAATTTTATCTTAGCAAATGCTTGCAAATTTTGGGAAAAATAAATTAATTATCTCAGAAGGTTATTGTAGAAAAACAGAGCAGAAATCTGTTTTTCTAAGAAATGTTTTTTATTGTTAAATAACAATGTGCTAATCCTAAAAATTCAAATTTATTATGTGAAAGTAAATCTAATTATTCTCCAATTCATCACCACCACTCCATTCATATATGTATAGATATGTTTATTTTAATGACAGCTTTTATAACCGAACTCTTATACTTATTTAATGGTGTGGAAAGTTTATAGATAAATTAAAGTAAAGGGAAAGGAGAGTGTTTATATCAAGGAATTATGGATTTTATTAGATTTAAATGATCCATTTCTGTTTAGTAATTAAATCATACCATTACGCTAAATATTCCATAATGTATGGGCAGTAATTAAGTAAATATTTTTTAAAGTTATATGTGTTATTCCAAGTGTTGCATGCATACAGGCCTCATCATTCATTTATATATATATATATTTGTGCTTCTCTCGACCCAGGAGTATCGGAAAGCTGAACCCCATCTCATATCTCCAAGTCCAAGTACCAGGTTCTTAACCACCATGGAGACTTATTTGGTCACATGAGCTGACTTAATTGGGGATTGCTCTGGGAGTATGCCCAGCCCATTAAACACACAGCTGACTGCTTTTCATTCGTGAACCGATTCTGCCAACATTTGCAGAGATATATTGGTATATTTCTTCAATGAATTCTTAAAAGCACCTGCAAGGATCCGTGACTGGATCACATAAGTATGCCACCATGCATGTACCACCTTTCTGCAATATTTCTAAATAAACCCTATGAATATCCATAAGCCGTATTGTTGTGACTCCACTAACCAGATCTATTTATTATATTTATTAATATTTTCAGATGCATGTCTTTTATGCTGGCATCATATATATGTTAACGAGCTATCACACACATGTTTCTCACTCAGCAAAAACTGAAAATTTTCCAGCTATTAATAAAATGTATTTTGTACTAAAAATAATGTTACCCTCATAAAATAATGTTTGTAAGCTAAATCAGTTAAATGCTATATTTGTTCTTTCTGAGGGTGGATTGGTATCTCAAGAATATCTTTCCTCATAGCACTAAACAATTGTACATTAATATATTTATCTATTATTGGCATATGAGCCACAATAATCAATGACATAAAGCAATCAATCAAATCTGTCATATTTTAAGTTATACATAAAGTGTCATATTATTTACCTGTTACTGCCTAAATGTAATTCAAAATACATTTATGTTAAGAGGCCAATGATTAATAAAATAATAAAATGAGTATTTATTAATTTTTGTTTAAGGTAATATATATATATATATATATATATATATATATATATATATATATATATATATATATATGATAAATTTGCAGGATCATTGTTTTCTTTTATTTAAATATTAATATCTTAGTTATTAAATTCTTCTCGCTCTGACTAGATGATCTCCCACTAATCCTCTATACATAATTAATATGAAAGCTCATGACCTTTAATTGAGTCAAATTTAGATTACATGCTAAAATATTCCATCATATAAATTTAAATTAGTGTCTTTTTGTGTCTCTGCTTTGCGATGTCGGTGAAGAGAGATAAAAATAGATCGGTATCATTGGGATTGTTGCTCATAAATTAGTAGATCTGGAAAATAGCGAAATAGGCAGCATTCATGAATGTTACTGATTTATGTATTTTGTGCATGATTGGACTCAAGGTACTTTTGCCTAGACCCTAGATCTTGTTATATGAACAGACAAAACCAAATGGTATAATATATATATATATATATATATATATATATATATATATATATATACTGCAACAGGGCAGGCATAATCAAACCCTGTTGCGATAATTAGACAAATACGGATTCATATACTTAGCGCATTATTAAAAAAAGATATCTTATTACTAACGTATTATTAAAAATATATATTACTTTACTAACAAAATTAATATTTATAGTTTGATGTACAATCAACGGTCATTTGCATGGTCGTATTGAATTGATTTAGTTATTTTAATTAAAAGGAACTCATAGAAGAGATATGGGGGGTTATACACTTGCTCTGATTTTTTTTCTCTTTTGCCAAACCCAGCTATACACATTGCTATGCATATGTGTGAGTGCATTTTTGAACCATTAAAAATGAAAATTCACAAAATAAAAATAAAAAATATTTTGTTTTGATAAACTTTTTAAATATATACATATTAAGTCAACAAAAGAACTTTAAATGTCAAGATGGAAGACTAATTTTGCAGAACAATGGAAGTAATTATTATAAAAATCGTGGAATGTCTAATACTAATTAAATATTATTTGGAAAGAAATAGGTGTAAAAAGATTTTGTGGTACATTCCAACAAAGGCATATGGAATGTGAATGGAAATATAATTAAAAAAAAAGTGAAAAGAAAGATAGGTTTGATAATTAAAGAAAAATTAAATTTATTATTTTAGTATAAGTTTGGAGGTAGAAGAAAGCGGACGGTCAATGTGATATACATTTTGATAAAATATGGTCAGACTGGGGTAGAGGCTTCAACGTGCGGAGGACCGAATCCTTTGCCCCTGAATGTATAGCAGCTGCCGATAGTGGAGAAGGACATCAAGCCCAGAGAATTCGCCTCAATAAGCAACAATATTGAATCACCAGAAGAGAAAGAAAATAAATAAATAAACAGACTTTAGCCATGGAACCCAAACTTCAAAGAAAAAAAACAAAGTTCGTTCACCAACAAAGGACCGGAGATTCCATTTTCACCAAGAGGATTCGATCAATTCCCCAGGGAAACCAGGTATTTTCATTCTAATTACATCTATATATGTCAGTTTTAGTAAGCTTACTCCACGAATTTGAAAAACTGTTTATTTGACACAATTGTGAACTTAAAATTTATTTTCTTTGCCTGGAGAGGTCAAACTATTTACTACAGAATTCATTAGTGTATAAATTAGTCCAATTAAATCTTTGGTGCAAAATACATATAATAGCATATTTGTGTGTGTGTGGGAGTTTTGCAAAAAGAGAAAAGAGCAAACAAAAAGAAAAACTGATATGAATCTTTGATTTAAAAGAGAAAAGAGACACTAATTTAACTTAAGTAAATAATATATTTTTTTATACATATGTAAATATCATAGCTAATAAATGTATATAAAATGAATGGGTTTTTTTTGTTTTGTTTTTATGTTATGAGTTTTTTTTTTTTTAAAAAAGAGAGAGTTAGATCTACTGCCGGTAAATCTTATCACTAGCCCTGAACAGAGCTAGTCCAGGGGCATTTCCATATTGGTATTCCAGTTCTCCCATCATCTTTCTTATAGAAATATGGGATTGGTGCTTGAGGTCATAAATTGATGCTCATAAATATGCTGGGGCAATAAAATGGAATAATTTAAGAATAAATATATTTTTAAACCATTATGCATATACGTGTATTGTTATATATACATACACGCAATCGTACAAGACTACATATATGCATAAAAATATATATGGAAAATGGTAAATCCCATTATAATATATATATATAACAAAATTTAATTCGAATTGATTAAGTTCTGTGAATAAACAAAAACAACTAAATAAATGGAATGGACATATTAAAATTCTATACTTGAGAGGTCAGATAGACTTAAAGTCAACAGGAGTATGATGATAATATTGGCATCATAAAGGGATTTGCATTTCCATCATCAAACTTTCAATGACATAGATGGCTAAAAAATTAGAGAATGAATTGGAGTGAATTCTGTAGAATAAAGTTTGAAGATTTGCTATCTTAATATATAGTGAACACACACACACACACACATACACACATATATATATATATATATATATTGTAAAGGGTAGCTTACAACACAAATATTCCTAATAAGATCGGCCTACTTATTGAACCCAATCCATTTGGATCTTGCATTAATAATGGGAAGAGTATTTGTTATATTATTATTACATATATACATGTATAGCACATATTTATTTATTTAGAGTGAATTAGGGAATGCACAATAAATTACTATTTTATAATAAATTTAATACGACCAATATTTTAAAAAGTAATATTGTATATATATAAACTATTTGATTAATAAACTGTAATGTATTATTTTTTTTTTTAAATTTAAAATTGAATATTAATTTATAGTCAAATGACTTAGGGATAGCCTGAAGTCAAGTTAGGTGGTTGTGTGTGAAAATAAAACTGATATTTTTTTATTTTTTATCTGTAATAAATGAAATGTATTTAAACAATAGGCAGTTAAAACTCTCATCATTTCAGGAGATATATGCAGGAACTGTATAAAAACAGAAATGTCAGTAATATTCCAGCTATAACAATATACAGCAGTTGAATTAAAATTTCAAACGCTAAAATAGAGTTTTGTTTTTTTCTTTTATT
This sequence comes from Epiperipatus broadwayi, assembly GCA_028023455.1. Taxonomy (NCBI): domain Eukaryota; kingdom Metazoa; phylum Onychophora; class Udeonychophora; order Euonychophora; family Peripatidae; genus Epiperipatus; species Epiperipatus broadwayi. The sequence goes on from JAQFVV010006234.1 coordinate 8,754,072, forward strand.
TGAATCATATAAATTTTTAAAGTCAAATACTGTAACTTAAATTTTGCCAAATTCAGAAGAAAAAGAGAAATAAAAAGTGAGAATAATTTATAAATTTTGAGATAATTAAATCATGTTTTGAAAGTTGTTGGAGTAATTTTTAATATTTTAATTCTTTTCAAAAAGAAAAATGTAAATTAAGTCTAACCTTATTCGTGTTTATATTCACTCTTCCGGGCAATATAATATTAAATAAAATGGGTTAGCTCAGTTAACGATTTCGTTCAGTTAAATGCAAATAATTGGTAAATAAAATATTCTGCATTATATTTAAACATTCTACTAGCAAAATAATGAAAAGGTTCAGTTTATAAAATAAATAAATAAATATTTACTATATCATGAGACTTGGAAGTGAAATAAACTTATAGTATTCTTACGACTTTAATAAATTCTACTCATTAAGATTAAACTAATAATTAAATCTTAATCTTTTATTTATAATAATTTAGCTCAAAAAAATCTTAGGTTCATAAAACTATTCTAAAATCAAATCTACTTTAGTAAAACATGATAAGGGATTTTATGTCATATTCTACTCCGGGCTTAACAAATACTAATTATAATAAATAATAATAATATTCTTCATTGGATAGACTAATTTTATACATCTTTTTCTCTTCATTATAATCTTTTATTACCATAATAAAATAATAAAATACTATAATATAATATTTTATCTTCATATAATAACATAATAAATATGTGATAGCATTTTATAAACTGAAAAATATATGTGTGGCAATGGATAGCATATAATTCGATGTACTATTATAATAATCAACTTATGACCATAAGATAATGTAAAATGTGATTACTGAAATAAATAAATTCCAAGAAAAATATTCAAATTCTTAAAATGATACTTTATTTATTTCTGTGCAAAAATATTCTGTTTGAACCAATTATTCTGTGTATACTATGCATTTTAATGGAAAAGAAAATAATCTGAACACACAAATTTTGAAAACAAATTAAACAAAGTTTTACTATAACAATAAAATAAAATAACAATTTATTTACAATATTTACATTTGACATCCTAAACTTGCACTGTTATACATTTCTTATTAGTTATAATTATTTAAAACAATAGAGAGTCTATTTAAGTTTTCACTCTGTCTTAAAAATAATAATAATAAAACAATACAATTTTATTTATGTCTTTGTGATCAATTTTATGATGAAATTACATTTCCTTATACTTATTTTAACATATCATATCTTTAAATACTATTTCACTATGCTTCCTTTTAAAACATCTATGGAAACATAGTATGGAAAACACAAAATATAGTAATATCGAGCATGGATCCTTTTACTAAACAATTTTCATTTTGCAATGTTGAAAAATACTATATAAAATATCTACTGCTAATTTATTACTAGACTATGTGGACATTGTTGTTTACTACACTATGATTATTAAATACAATACATCCTATTTAACATTATTATAATACTGAATAGCTGTAATCATTGATGTATTCCTTATTATTTAAATAAATACAAAATTGTACCTATGCTTATTGTTTATATCATTTTGCTTTATAACATTATATCTTAAAAATATGCAGTACTCATAAAAATAACACAAAATATTTAAAAGTTATTTAACATTTCAAAGAACAACTTTGCTTTATTTTATTCCTGAAATTTATTTTGGTTGTTGTTGAAGAGCCACCATATCCCACTGGATGGCGCTGTTTTCGCACTAAAACACATAAAAATGGCATTTCCGCGGCTGACACGTTCGAACCCGTGTTTATCTATAATACAACTTTTTTGTTATACTACAGATTGCAGGCCACAATGTTGCATCGCAGTACGACATGTATGTTTATGTAGCAGTAAATGTTGACGAGATATACGTATAAAGTGAATTGGAATTAGGTAACGTGTCAAGTAACATACTGTTCATAACATTTTCATGAGACATTTTAAGATTGTACCATGTGTATATTTTTGAAATAAAAAGAGCGTTAACACACAAATATCCAGTAAGAAAAGTACAATTGTTCACTGTTTTTTTAAATGTCATAAAAAGCATATATTATAAACATTATATATATATATATATATATCGTCATTGTTTAAAAAAGTTTTAGTTTCCTACTTTTCTCCGACTACTGTTATACTTTGTTGAATATAGTTTACATTTATTGTTATCATTTATTTTATAGATGTTAGTAAAAAAAATATTTACAAAAATACAATTTTGATATTTTTTATTTTAGCATTACAAACAACAGAACACTAACCGTAAACCTAACCCTAAAACTAACCCTAAACCTAACCCTAAACTAACCCTAAAGCTAACCCTAAACCTAACCCTAAAACTAACCCTAAACTAACCCTAAAACTAACCCTAAAGCTAACCCTAAAACTAACCCTAAACCTAACCGTAACAACTTTTACTTTTAGTTGTCATTCTATTTGAAATAAAAAATAGCGGTAAACAACAACAACAAAAAAGCCGTAACCCCAGTAAAAAAATCTCCGATAGAAAATTGATTTTTCTAATCAAAAGAAAACTAAAAAAGACGAATCAAATTGTAATTTGTTTATTTTATTTTACATTTATTATTATCATTTTATTTGTATACGTTAATAAAAAATAATATTTAAAATTAAATAATATTTAAAATAGACAATTTTCTTTTGTTTTTATTTTCACATTACAAAAAACACATCAAAATGATTATAATTAACAGCCCATGAATGATCATATTTTTTATAGTTTAAGCATGATAACTGCGCCATCCAGTGGGATATGGTTGCTCATCGACGACAACCTTTATTTTACTTCCAAAATAAATTTAGAACATATTCTATGATTCTTTTTCCTTTTGGGTCCATTGGATTTTCAATTCCAACTTGCACAAACTCTACTCCTTCTTACAAGTAAATGAACTTATATTATTTAGACCTTAGCACATCTTAAACTCTAAATTATTTATTATTTCTTTACAAAATATTCAATACTGTACGATGTAGTTACTTTGGAAATCAAGATAGCAAATAGATGTGTAGGCCTAGGGAAGAAAAACTGGAGTCTAACTGATAGTAGATATTGAATAAAAATACCAGGGAACAGTGTATCTATAAAAAAATAGAGGCATGACCTGTCTAATGCCTCCACTACTATCAATGAATTCAAAGCTATTCCTTCAGCTTTATTGAAACATCAATATGTAAAGAAAATAGACACTGCCCACAAATAAATATACAGCTACATGGCATTGTTAACTGTACTGTATACCTAATAAGATTATAAAAAATGCTACTCATATTCCCTTAATACATCCTACATTGATATCATCTCTTGGTTTCATGTTCTCCAGATTACTCCCAAGTCACTATCCTATCAACATTTCCTAATAGATTTATCAAATCTTACACTGACACACGACTAACTCACATATTCAAATAATAAACAAAATTCAATTGTAATTAAAATGATCTCACTAATCTACAAGATAAGACTGCTCTACTTTCATATAAATACTTTGAATATCCAATAATATTAAAGTTTTTAAAAGAATCATATAACTATTCATCATCATGTTGGCTTATATTACTAATATAAAAATTAATGTGTGTATATTCCCAGAAATAAATCTTAATCTCATAATTTAAAAGTGTTTTAGAAATGCATTTGCATACAATTCAACATTCATATTTCCATACATTATAATTCATTGGCAATCTAAAAAAAAAGAAAAACAAAAAAATACATCATAAAATATATGAATATTCACAACTATCACCTAAGTGATATTGACTTGTCATCACTTATAATGTCTTCATGTCCATTAATCAAATAAACATTGCATACATAAAATACATCCATACTTTTACACTTAAACTGTTAACTTATTTAAATTATCAAATTATTTTACTATAAGATTATAGTATTATTAGTACTAAATTAAAGTTCATGTTCCTACTCTTCTTATTAAAATAATATTATACTTTAAAAATTAATAAAAAAGTCAAAACCATAATTACATAAATCTTCAACTGAGACAAATTTTATTTATAAAGTTCAAATGTTTTTATTTTCTCAAAAGTTTTTTTTTTAAAAAAAATGTTCTCCTAGGAGTTTTTAAAAACCTCCCCCATTGCTAAGTTTCTCTTGCTTGAACAAACAAACACCCTGAACTTGCACATGCGTTGTAAATCTTTCCAGTGTGACGAGCGAAGTTTAAAAATGAATAATAAATAAATAATAATAATACGACATCTGAATCTTGGAAAATTAATAAAAATAATCATTGATCACTTCTGGAAAGGTTTATCGAATAATAGTTTATAGTTTCTATTATCCAGAACAATTATATTATTATTATTATTATTATTATTATTATTATTATTATTATTATTATTATTATTATTATTATTATTATTATTATTATTATTATTATTATTATTATTATTATTATTATTATTATTAATAATAATAATAATAATAATAATAATAATAATAATAATAATAATAATAAAATCATAAGATTAAAAAAAAATCTCTTGAAGCTTCCATTCTAGAATATTCTGTATCGGCTTGGTGATGCATTATGTCCTGGTGGCGTATTTATGGGAAATCTGGATAAAACTTTTTGCACAATATTTATAAATATTTATATCTCCATAAGTTCAGTAATTACTGATTTATAATCGATTTTTATAGGTTTACTCTTCAGGATAATTTTACTATTTATTATCCAATTATAGCTGTTTCATTATTGTTTTAAAATTAACAGTTTTTAAATAATTTTACGAATCTGTATAACCTTATATAACTTAGGTTTCATTACATACGCGCTTAAAATATCCATTTAAATAGTATTTTTTGATATTTTTATTTTAAATATTTCCAATGTTTTCCTTCAAAAGGGATAAAACATTTATTTCTATAGCATTGTTTTTCCATAAATTAATATAAAACCTTGTCTAATTACTTCTTTGTCTTCAACACAACAATCTCACTATTATAAAAAAAAAAAATGCGTATTTCACTTTTAATCTGCAAGTAAACTTTCTGTACAATGTCCAAAATAAGTCTTTACTTACTAGAATAGTTCTTTGGGTCAATACTATTAATATTATATTCACAATTTTTTCACTTATTTTTAAAATTTTCATTAAACAAGTTTTACATATTGGCATTTCCATATTTTTTATTGCGAAGTTATATTATGTTTTGATAAATAATCCTGGTAAAAGGAAATTTTAAATTAGCAATGCATATTTTTAATAAAGTTATTAAAATATATTTATATTACGCTCTCTTTGCAAATACTTTTTTAAAATAAATATCCTATTAGTTTGCAAATAAATGATACGAGAGCATTAAAATTTGACTAAAATAAATATTTTAAAAATTACTATCCCATCGATCACTACTAATATCGGTCCCCACTGACACCCCTGTGCAACAGTGTTTATACCCCACAAAATACCTCATCCTATTGGTGGATTTTGCTTTTCATTTGATACCGAAATTGCATTTTGCTACAGTCTTACACAATTAAATTTCAAAAATAAAATATGATGCATTATAATTTTAAAACATTATTTTAAAATACCAATCTGAAATCAATTATTATACTTTACTAAAACTAATTAAACACTTTAAAATGACTTTCAAAAACAATATTTAATAAATTTATCTCACCTTTAATATTTAATTTATCTATTTTATTTTAAAACAAAATATTTAACTTTTATTAACTGTATTCATCTTATAATACTATTTAAAATATTTAAAGATTGCTAACTTAAATATATTCCCTTATGATAGTTTTTGCTTGAAAATATTTACAATGTTTTCCTTCAAAAAGGATAAAACATTTATCTTCATAGCATTATATTTCCATAAAATTATTATATAACTTATCATATAACTTGTCGGTCTTAAACACGGCTATGGTTCACTTTTAATCTGCAAGTAGCTTTTCTGTTATGCTAACCGTGCAATGTCCAAAATAATTCTGTGCTTACAAGAATAGTTCTCTTGATTAATACCATTGATATTGCATTAACAATTATTATACTTATTTTTAAAATTTTCATTAAATACGTTTTACTTATTGGCATATCAATATTTTTTACTGCAAAGTTATATTAAGTTTTGTCAAATAATCCTGGCGAAGGGAACTTTAAATTAGCAATGCATATTTTTAAAAAAGTTATTAAAATATATTTATATTATGCTCTCTATGCAAATACTTAAAAATAAATATCCTATAAGTTTGCAATTATATTATAAGGAGATCACTAAAAATTGAATAAAATAAAATTTTGAAAATTACTATTACATCAATCACCACTGACACCCCCGTGCAACATTATTTATACCCTACAAAATACCTCATCCTATTGGTGGATTTTTACTTTTTATTTGTTACCGAATTTGCATATTGCTACAGTCTTACACAATTAAATTTCAAAAATAAAATATGACACATTATAATTTTAAAATATTATTTAAAAATATTAATCTTAAATCATTTATTATACCTTAATAAAATTAAACACTTTAAAATAACTTTTAAAACAATATTTAATAAATTTATCCCAATCTTAATATTTAATTTATCTATTTTATTTTAAAACAAAATTTTTAACTTTTTATTAGCTATACTCGTCTTATAATACTATTTAAAACATTTTATACGACTGCTTTAATATTTTCCCTTATGATAGGCAACTAAATATATTCAGTTCTATAATGCAATTTTAAAAATGTTTTGAACTTTGTTAATACAAATATTAGCAAGCATGTGTGTATAACCATATATTATAGAAGTCACATGACTAATAACTGAGACAGATTGTATCTGATTTTCTGTCTGAAAATAACTAATAAATTGGAACACTTATTACATTAAATAAAATAATATACTAATACAAAATTTTGAAGAATAATGTGGAAAATAATTAAATATAACTTTTACTACCATAAAGCTTATTTTTAAAATATATAATATTAATTATAATTATTAAATATAATTTATAATTTTAAATATAACATTTATTTAATTATAAGTTTTAAACTATTAAAATTTAACTTTTAAACATTATTTAAACATTTATAGCTGCATTATTTATTATGGCCAGCCTTTCCAACCATATGTAATTAATATTTTTAGCTTTACTTAAAAGTTCTTAAGTGATTTATCATAATTTTAAGCATTACATATTTTTATTTAGTTTCAAATTGTACTTTTAGATATTATCAATACAAAATAACTATTACAAAAAGAGAACACATTCTAAATTTAAAATTTTTAGTAATTTGCTGTGATGAGCTGATTCTAACCTATAGAAAAGGGCACAATACACAGACACACACACACACACACACACATATATATATATATAACAAAAAACAAGTTAAAAACTTGCTAACACTTGTATTTATGTCAACAGATGGTGTTCTACCAAAAACACTATCAAGCGTATGTTTACATAAACGTCAGAGCATGCATTCACTATCTCTAACTTTAATTCCACTTTCAGATCATGATTTCAAGCTATTTTCTATCATGAGTGAAAGAGAAATTTTAGAAACTAGATCTAATCACAAACTCTGAGCGTTTATGAAACAGTTTCTATTCAGCTTGCAAGCATGTCTAAAAGATTCATGCTTGCAAGCTGAATAGAAACTGTTTCATAAACGCTCAGAGTTTGTGTTTAGATCTAGTTTCTAAAATTCCTGTCTTTCACTGATGATAGCAAATAGCTTGAAATCATGATCTGAAAGTGGAATTAAAGTTAGAGATAGTGAATACATACTCTGACATTGATATAAACATACGCTTGATGGTGTTTTTAGTAGAACACCATCTGTTGACATAAATACAAGTGTTAGCAAGTTTTTAACTTGCTTTTTGTTTTTCATAAATGTACCTTTGAGGTCTTTCTAGCAATGATATATATTGCAGAGGCTTCTACTATGTGGTGATGCTGAATTGAGATCAGACCCATATAGCTATCTGGCTTGCTAAGCTGAGTTTGTAGACATTACGTGTCTAAAAGATTCAGGCTTGCAAGCTGAATAGAAACTGTTTCATAAACGCTCAGAGTTTGTGTTTAGATCTAGTTTCTAAAATTCCTGTCATTCACTGATGATAGCAAATAGCTTGAAATCATGATCTGAAAGTGGAATTAAAGTTAGAGATAGTGAATGCATGCTCTGACGTTTATGTAAACATACACTTGACAGTGTTTTTGGTAGAACACCATCTGTTGACATAAATACAAGCATTAGCAAGTTTTTAACTTGTTTTTTGTTTTTCATAAATGTACCTTTGAGGTCTTTCTAGCAATAATATATATTTCAGAGGCTTCTACTATGTCATGATGCTGAACTGAGATCAGACCCATATAGCTATCTGGTTTGCTATGCTGAGTTTGAAGACATTATGTGTCTAAATGATTCACGCTTGCAAGCTGAATAGAAACTGTTTCATAAATGCTCTAGATCTAGTTTCTAAAATTCCTGTCTTTCACTGATGATAGCAAATAGCTTGAAATCATGATCTGAAAGTGGAATTAAAGTTAGAGATAGTGAATGCATGCTCTGACGTTTATGTAAACATACGCTTGACGGTGTTTTTGGTAGAATGCCATCTGTTGATATATATATATATATATACGTAAAGTGCTTTTATATTCTCAAATATAAATTTATAATTACAAATAATTATTGAATTGTACTTTAAGATGAATATGAGCTAAAGCAAAACATGCTGTTATGCATCATGTTATTTCCTAATAGTCGCATTAAATCTCTATTTTTTTCTACTTTATTGTAAAACACACAAGAGGATGCCTGCAATCCAAAGTAAACAAGAATTGGAATATTTAAAGGTAAATCAGTTAAGGATCAATGTGTTTACCATAGACAACTACAGGAGACACCATTGTACCCATATATCCTTGCCTAGAAGAATTATTCAATGAGTCAAACTGCTTTTGGATAACAACATGCCTAACTATCAACTGCAACTTCTATTAGGATGATTTCTAATGAACTTTGTTCCAAAAAAAAATTTTGCTTGACTTTTTTATTTTTATTTGTATTATCTATGTTGTATTTTCACACTCTGATGCTAGAAGCCTCATTTTTTAGAATTAGCAAAGAAGAAATGGGGGGATTAGGCACTTGGATAATTTTTTTATTTTATTTTATTGTAAATAAAATCTAGGTTAACCCACCTGCTTCACATCAGGTTATCCCTGTAATTAGCAAGGTAAGATTCTTTACATTTATTTTTATAGATTAAATTGCAACACTTGATACAGAATACATCTTCTATGTATTATTTTGTTGATTAACCATGTATATATATATATATATATATATATATGATCAATAGATGGAGCATTACCAAGACCTCCAAACAAGCGTATTTTTGTTTACATAAACGTCAGAGTCAATATTCACTGTCTTTTTCATTTTGCTCCACCCTCAGATCACCTGATTTCAAGCTGATTTGCTCTCATCAGTGAAGGATAGGAAATAGAAACTAGATCTAAACACTAACTTCAAGTGTTTATGCAAAACGTTTCTATCAGTTTGCAAGCATGAATTTTTTAGATATGTAAATGTCTTCAAACTCAGCTTATCAAACCAGATAGCTATATGGGTCTGATATCAGTTCAGTTTCTCCACATAGTCAAAGCTTCTGCAATCTATATCATTGCAAGAAAACTTAAAATGTACATTTATTAAAAACAAAGACAAGTTTTATATACGTAAAGCCTGCTATCGCTTGTATTAATGATCAATAGATGTAGCTTTACCAAGACCTCCAAAACAAGTGTATTTTGCTTACATAAACATCAGAGTCAATATTCACTGTCTCTTTCATTTTGCTCCATCCTCAGATCAGCTGATTTCAAGCTGATTTGTTCTCATCAGTGAAGGATAGGAGTTAGAAACTAGACCTAAACTTTTCAGCAATATCCTCACAAGGATTTATATTGTGTTCTCTATAAATATTATATAGGATAAAATCCATATTTTTGAATGAATTAATAAAAAATCTTAGAAGAAATTTATAATATTTCTTAAAGAAAACTAATTTCTAAATTACTTAATTTGTATATATTTTTGTATTCTAAAGATTACCATAATTGGAGTTCGAAATATAAAGTTCATTTTAAAAAAATGGTGCTTGTCTTATAGATAAAGATTCCGTTGGATGGTGCCATTTTCATGCTAAAACTATAAAATATGACCATTCTCGGGCCGTTGATTATAATAATTTTGCTGTGCTTTTTTGTAATGCGAAAATAAAAACAAAACAAAATCGTCTTTTTTAAATATTATTTTTTATTAATGTATACAATTTAAATGATAATAATAAATGTAAAATAAAATCAACAAATTACAATTTCGTGTTTTTTATATCGTATACTTTTTAAATTGTGTAACAGCTTTTTTTTATCAATTTTCTATCGTATATTTTTTTTACTTGTGTGACGGCTTTTTTTTAACCAATTTTCTATCGGATATTTTTTTACTAGTGTTACGACTTTTTTTGTTGTTATTTAACTAAAAAATAATAATCGTAATAAAAGTAAAAGTTGTTACAGTTAGATTTAGGGTTATGGTCAGTTTTAGGGTTAGTGTTCTGTTGTTTGTAATGCTAAAATAAAAAAATTCAAAATCATAACCGTACTGGACAAAAGAAAGAAACTCAAAACTTTTTTAAACAACAAGAATCACATACAAATGTCTTCTTTACTTATTAAACATGTTTATAATATTTTCCTTTTATGAAATTTACAAAAAAAACTGTATATGGAATTTTCTTACTGGATATTTTTTTCGTACTGCTCTTTTTTACTTCAAAAATATACAGACAGTATAATCTTCTTTGTCTTGTGGAATGTTAATAACAGTACGTTACTTGACATGTTACCTAATTGCAACTCAATAAAAACATAGATATTTAACATTTTCCCAAATAAAAGCTCAATACAGTACATTATAAAAACTCTTAGAATTATTGGTTTAAAAAATCTGAACATTTCAATACTTTAAAATAAAAAAAAATCAAACAAAAACAGCATTTCAATACAATTGAAATAAAAACTCTCTCATCAAGCTGTAATTATTTTATAAATTGTGCGAATTCGGAAAATGTATTTGCTGCTATGTGAAATACATGCTGTACTGCAATGCAACATAGTGGCCTGCATTCTTTAGTACAACAAAAAAGTTGTATTATAGAAAATGCGGGTTCGAACGTGTCGCCCGCGGAAACAGCATTTTTATGTGTTTTGGCGCGAAAACCGCAACATAGAGCGTCATCTTTAGCTAAATGATGAGTACCAAAAAACATTTTACAAAAACTTCAAGTAATTTAAATTAATGAACTTTATATTATAAAAAAAATATAAAGTGAATAGAACCCCAATTTTATGTAGTGGGTATATATATAGTAACGGTATGCACCCTCTCAATAAAATAAGTTAAGGCAGTCACATCTCACTATAGTCAGATTTAAGGTCTTCATATAGGATGCTATGAATGATGTAATTTAATTTTGTTAAAAAACTATATTTGTTCCCAATAACTAAGTTATTATTAATAAATTATTATATCTAAACCACATCAAATCAATTTACACCTTAATTAACTTTACCGTTATGCTCAGATTTCGAACTCAGGGATGTTTAACAATTTACTCTCTTCAGGGGTTCCTATCAATATTCTAAAGTAATATTAATAACAAATATCACTAACTCTTTAAATTAAATAAAACAAAATTGAAGACTTCATTTGATTTAATATAAAAAACATAATTATTTATTTAACCATTAAATAACTTATATTTTACAATATATAAAAACTTATATATCTACTTCCTTATATTAAAAATATAAATATTTTATTTACTTACGGTAGATATATTTTCTAACCTATAACACTACGTAATTTTACAATGTTTATAAAATATAAGTATCCAAATACTAAGACTTGTATATTAACACTATTCTATAATAATTAGAATATACAAATAATAATCCAATCATTTATATATAATATTTTCATTCGTTAAAATGATTGTATGTAACTTATGTTTATTAATATAAAAATATATATTTTACAACGATGTTAATAATTTATTCACTTATCATACGTTATGGTTATTAGACTATTTGAATTAGTATAAACCATGTAGTGTCAAGTCATAGAAAATAATAGTATGTGAATTTAAAAATAATTTAATCTCTTACCTCCAAGTTCACATTATCCATCTGTATTTTTACATGCCTTTCCCATATTAATATTTCATAACCTATATTTAAATCTTTATTAATCATAAATATAAATAAAAGTATTTTAAATCATTAATTCTCTTTTATTATTCATTTTTTTAATAAAAATAAATACAATAATAAAGGAAATGGAATTAATCTTTCCCAATTATAACTTTTAAAAACTTAAATGGTATTTATAAAAGTTAATACAATAGTCTCAGCTGTTCCTGGCATTCACAAATGAAAATCCATTGAAGTCACAATTTTTAATTCCTTCATTGTTAGACATTAAAGAGAATAATAGGATATTCCATGTTGACATTTACTTTCCCTTTTGTAAGTAGATTTCAACTTCTTAATACACAGTTTCTTTATTAACAATTATAATTCCATTTTGAAGATCAAACTTTATATAATTTTAAGGCATAAAGCAAAAGCTGTTATTCACACATATATATTTGACTAGGCAAGTGCATTTTATATATCCTACAATAAATAAGTCTTCTACTCACTCTGTATTTCCCTTATAATGTAAAATACATTAAATCTAGTTGAAGTGTTCATAAACATGTTGTTTTTTAAAACGAAGTTTACAATTTAGAACATGTAATTCAAACAAAATTTATAAAACATGAAAATATATTCAAATTACTTTCTTTAAACAAACATTATAAATTTCTTCTAATGAGTATTAAATTGTTCAAAATATAGATTTCTTCTTACACTGTTCTTTTAAATTGAACATAGAATAAGTTTTTATGAGGATATAGCTGTTAAAAATAGAATCCTTAGTCTTCTAATAAAAAATAGAATTATTTTTATATCTCACTAGATCAGCTTGCTGAAGCATAACACATTCTACATTGTTACAATACAATTTGATATTAAAATACTAAGCTAATTTCATTTCCTTTAATTCAATAAACTATGTGAACCCAGAGGTCATTCATTACCTTGTCAACAGTTTTTTTCTCAACAATGTTTTGTATTTTATTTTAAAGAATGAAAAATACTAGCTTACTAAATTATATATTTATTTTCATAAATATAATAATACAAATATAATGTATACATATTGACTATATGTATGTATGAGTATATATATTATTGTAACCGGACCGCCATACAACCGTTTTATTACGTCAGTTGTAACAATTTTCTGATGAGCATGCTGCAGGAAGGAACTATCAATTGATATTCTTAATGCAGATGTTAATGCCCCCCTGCAACAATATTTCCTGCTCATCAGAGGATGTAGTACATAGAGACTGGAAACATCTAAATATTTCTATGTTTGGTTTCCCAAAGAGCGCCATTAGAGTTCCATCTCACCACAACCTGACTGGCCTAGGTCAAGTTATGTCAGACATAGCTCAGAGAACATGAGATTCTCATGAACCAGTGCTATAATTGGTGAGTGATGCGATAAATAAACAAAACTGGACAACTGGATAACCAATTTAATTTTAGTAACAAAAAAAAAAAAAATATTAAATAACAATTAATTTGCAATTTCAACAATAGTTCATTAATTCCTCTATGAGAAGAAGCTTGGAAATATTCTAATTCAATAATAGTTCATCTTGAATTCATTTATGGGAAGAAGCTTGTGAATATTCTAATTCAACAATAGTTCATTAATTCCTTTATGAGAAGAAACTTGGAAATATTCTAATTCAATAATAGTTCATTTTGAATCCATTTATGAGAAGAAGCTTAGAAATATTCTAATTCAACAATAGTTCATTTTGAATCCATTTATGAGAAGAAGCTTGGGAATATTCTAATTCAACAATAGTTCATTTTGAATCCATTTATGAGAAGAAGCTTGGAAATATTCTAATTCAACAATAATTCATTTTGAATCCATTTATGAGAAGAAGCTTGGAAATATTCTAATTCAACAATAATTCATTTTGAATTCATTTATGAGAAGAAGCTTGGAATTATTCTAATTTATCAATAATTCATTTTGAATCCATTTATGAGAAGAAGCTTGGAAATATTCTAATTCAACAATAATTCATTTTGAATTCATTTATGAGAAGAAGCTTGGAATTATTCTAATTTATCAATAATTCATTTTGAATCCATTTATGAGAAGAAGCTTGGAAATATTCCAATTCAACAACAGTTCATTTTTGTATTCCTTTATGAGAAGAAGCCTGGTAGCAGTTAAGCATTTACGATTTATATAACATTTCATTATCTTATGAATTATTACTGATTGGTAAATATTTGAACTCAACAATTCTTGGTTTGTAGATCATTTATCATTTGATAATTGAGGCATTTATAATTTAGCCAAATATAGAAATATGTTCTTACACATAAACTCTGTTACATTATAAGAAGCTTAGAAGCAGTCAAGTATTTATGATTTATACAGCATTTCATCATTTTATGAATTATTACTGATTGGTAGACATTTGAACTCAGCAATTCTTGGTTTGTAGAGCATTTATCATTTGATAATTGAGGCATTTATAATTTAGCCAAATATAGAAGTATATTCTTATACATAAACTCTGTTACATTACCCAGATAGAAGTAATATGCAATTAAAGCATTTCTAATTCATATAGTAAATACGTTCAAATATTTTTATAAATAAATTTGCGTGTAGCTATTTCATAACTTCACTTTATAACGTATGATAAAGACGTTTTAACATTTTATAAAACAAATTCTATGTAATTATTTCATAATGTCACTTTATAACGTATGATAAAGACGTTTTAATATTTTATAAAACACATTCTATGTAATTATTTCATAATGTCACTTTATAACGTATGATAAAGATGTTTTCATATTTTACAAAAAACAAATTCTATGTAATTATTTCATAACTTCATTTTATAACGTATGATAAACGTGTTCTAATATTTTACAAAACAAATTCTATGTAGTTATTTCATAACTTCACTTTATAACGTAAGATAAAGATGTTTTAATATTCTTATAACATAATTACCTTCCAGTTTTACAATTCAGTTTATTCATAAAGAAGGCAGGTTATTTCATTTATGGAGAGTCATGGCATAGCGTGGAGAGAACGAAGCCGCTAAATTACCCCATTATTATCATAATTCCTCTAGCAAAGGTTTCTTTTTCCATTTTAACGTTCCATTAAAATTATATTTTAACATGTCAAAAGAATTAAGTAATACATTTTTTTTAAAACAAAAAATTTAATATGTTCTGCCTCTCTGTGTAAGACGAGAGAGAAAGAAAAAAGTTCTTTTCTTCAGACAACGTTCCTAATTTGAATACTGCCTCAGTTTAACTCAAGTATCTTTCTTTTTTTCTTTTTAATGATTGGATAATTAATTTCTTTTTTTTTATTGAGACAGATAAAAAAAAATAAGACAATATAATATTTTATCCAAATTCATCAATCACAAAACTAAAAATATGATTTTTTTAAACAAATCAAAATTTATTGCGTTCCCAATTAGACTGAATCATGCTAGACGTTTTTAAATGGGGGGGGGGTTTTGAATATTTATATGAGGATCAGAATATCTGTTTCATTATATATATACTCCTACATTTCCTCTCCATTAAAAAAATTAAAATATACTAATATTGGTGTAGGGTGTCGATTTAGTTTGCGCTCACGGCCGCCATTTTGAATTACAAGAACCACCCAAACCATGCTGAAACATCCAACCGATAAATGACATCGCTCAAAATGGCCATTTTCGTAGGGGGAAAAAAAACAAAAATCGGAATTTTCATATTAGTCAATCACGTGATTAAAATGGTAAAACATAAAAATCTTAATTTACATTAAAAAATCACGTGATTAAAATATTAAAACACAAAAATCACAATTTTCATAAAAAAATCACGTGATTAAAATATTAAAACACAAAAATAGCAATTTTAATAAATAAAAAAAATCACGTGATTAAAATATTAAAACACAAAATCGTATATGCCAAAAGATTATAACTTATAAAATCTGAATGCTAAAAATGGTAAAAAATAATGATGAAAAGATTTTAAGCAATAATTATATTTTCATTCACTTATAGAAATGGAA
Source organism: Epiperipatus broadwayi (assembly GCA_028023455.1). Lineage (NCBI taxonomy): Eukaryota > Metazoa > Onychophora > Udeonychophora > Euonychophora > Peripatidae > Epiperipatus > Epiperipatus broadwayi. The sequence continues at coordinate 8,770,444 of JAQFVV010006234.1, forward strand.
TCACGAGACCAAAAAGGCGGTAAAGATCTTGAATACACGTTATCTACATCAATCTTTTTAAAAAAAATCATAAATGCTATAAATCCAAGCATTGATAGCAAATCTCAAACGCTATAAATCTGAGCATTGTAATAGCAAATCTCAAAAAATTAAAAACGCTATAAACCTAAGCATTGTAATAGCAAATCTCAAAAAATTAAAAATGCTATAAATCCAAGCATTGTAATAGCAAATCTCAAAAAATCAAAAATGCTATAAATCCAAGCATTGATAGCAAATCTCAAAAAATTAAAAACACTATAAATCTAAGCATTGTAATAGTAAATCTCAAAAAATCAAAAACACTATAAATCCAAGCATTGTAATAGTAAATCTCAAAAAATTAACGTATCTTACGGCCTTTAAAAATAAATCATAAATGCTATTTGCAAAAAGAAAGCTTATTCCTGTCTTCAACAGTATATACTAAATCAGTATTTTAAAAAACAATATTTAAAAACTATAATGCTATAAATCAGACATTGTAACGTAACATTAAACAGCCTATAATGCTACAATGGAAAAAAGTGCGGGAAAAGAAAAAAAAGCAAAAGAAGAAGCTAATATTGAAAATTAAAAAAAATTACACAATCCTTTAAAATAAATCAAAAACGGTAATTTATAGAGTGATAATCAAACATTGTAATTGTAAATCTCAAAAAAATTAACTTATGTTAAGGCATTTTTTTAAAAAAAATCGTAAATGATATTTACAAAAACCCTTTAAAATATAGCGATCACTAGAAAAATAATAAATGCTATTTTAAAAAGCTCAGTCCGGTCTAGCAACGCTATATACTAAATCAGTATTATAATTTTAAAAAAACAATATTTAAAAACTATAATGCTATAAATCAAACATTGGGTTGTAATGTCACATTAAATAGCCAAAGGTTATACTATGGAAAAAAAGTGCGGGAAAAGAAGAGGAGGTGAACATTGAAAATTAAAAAATACTTTAAGATAAACCAAAAATGCTAATGTATATAGTGATGAAAATCAAATATTGCAATCGTAAATCTCAAAAAATTAACGTGTGTTAAGGCATTTTTTAAAAAAAGTCGTAAAACCTAAATATATATACATAGTGATAATTAGAAAAAATGATAAATGCTTCTATCAAGATTACTCCGGTCTTTCAACAGTATATACTAAATCTCAAAAATCAGTATTATAATTTTAAAAAATTAAATTGGTAAATGTGAAATGGCGGGAACACCCATCACTTTCAACAAATAAAAAACCTAATTAACTTATTTTTAAAAATATAATATTTTACATTTGGCTTTGGGATTATCCCTCTAACTAAGAGTTATAATAATGAATCACAAATCTGAATAATAGACAGTTAGCATTTATTTAAGTAATTTTTTACCAATATTTTAAGAATTTTAAAAAAATTACCAACATTCTCAATCGGATGGATGGTGTCGCTCAGGCTAAATTTGGTTTTAGGTTTATTACTGTAAAGAAGATGCCAGTAAAATTAATTTATTCAGGAAATATCGTAGCTTGATATGGTCTCTTTCAAATTTATTTTTAAAACTGTGTATTTAAGTCTCACACAAATAACAGCAGGTATGTATGACGTAAGATAATTTCCAAGAATTAGAGTTTGGGATGGGCCTTTCTCTTACTAAGATAAAAGTGTTAAGTTAAACTTTCCAATTTAAAAAAAAGCAACTGTAAACCAGCTAATGGACGTTTATGCCTCAAGCCTAACTAGTCATCAAATGCAAAAGAGGGCTAAAAATTTATAATAAATTAATGATTTAAAAATATAATCGCACTGTAACATATTATACGTCACAACTTGTACTCATATATATATATATGTGTATGTATTACTTTTAAGATTTTAGTTTTAACACTTTAAAGACACAAGTAAAATTATTTGGTAATTTATTATAAAAAAATATAAAAATAAATTAATGATTTAAAAATATAATCGCACTGTAACATATTACAAGTCACAACTTGTACTCATATATATTTATTCCGAAAATATTGCAAAAACAAAAAAGAGACCTTTTCATTAATATTAAAAAAAAAAAAAAAGAAATATAAAGGGTGTGTGTTCATGTGATCATATGATTTGAAAATGGGTATATGAATGACTAATAAAATATATTCTTTATATTCACTTATTGTTGCTAATTCTGTCTATCATTCCGTTTCACTTTTTAAGTATCATAGTAGGTCTGTTTGTCAAATTCAAACCCATCCCAGGCCACGTGTATAATCCTATAATAATGAATTTTGATGTATAATAACGTATGTTTACGTGTATGTGCGCACATCTAATATATAAATAAATATATTTATATATTAGATATGTGCACATACACATACGTTATTATACATCAAAATACATTATTATAAGATTACATACGTAATGATGTTAGGCTTGAAGCATAAAAGTCCATTAGCTGGTTTACAGTTGTTTTTTTAAATTTGAAAGTTTAACTTAACACTTTTATCTTAGTAAGACAAAGGCCCATCCTAAACTCTAATTCTTGGAAATTATCTTACGTCATACATACCTGCTGTTATTTGTGTGAGACTTAAATACACAGTTTTAAAAATAAATTTGAAAGAGACCATATCAAGCTACGATATTTCCTGAATAAATTAATTTTACTGGCATCTTCTTTACAGTAATAAACCTAAAACCAAATTTAGCCTGAGCGACACCATCCATCCGATTGAGAATGTTGGTAATTTTTTTAAAATTCTTAAAATATTGGTAAAAAATTACTTAAATAAATGCTAACTGTCTATTATTCAGATTTGTGATTCATTATTATAACTCTTAGTTAGAGGGATAATCCCAAAGCCAAATGTAAAATATTATATTTTTAAAAATAAGTTAATTAGGTTTTTTATTTGTTGAAAGTGATGGGTGTTCCCGCCATTTCACATTTACCAATTTAATTTTTTAAAATTATAATACTGATTTTTGAGATTTAGTATATACTGTTGAAAGACCGGAGTAATCTTGATAGAAGCATTTATCATTTTTTCTAATTATCACTATGTATATATATTTAGGTTTTACGACTTTTTTTAAAAAATGCCTTAACACACGTTAATTTTTTGAGATTTACGATTGCAATATTTGATTTTCATCACTATATACATTAGCATTTTTGGTTTATCTTAAAGTATTTTTTAATTTTCAATGTTCACCTCCTCTTCTTTTCCCGCACTTTTTTTTTCCATAGTATAACCTTTGGCTATTTAATGTGACATTACAACCCAATGTTTGATTTATAGCATTATAGTTTTTAAATATTGTTTTTTTAAAATTATAATACTGATTTAGTATATAGCGTTGCTAGACCGGACTGAGCTTTTTAAAATAGCATTTATTATTTTTCTAGTGATCGCTATATTTTAAAGGGTTTTTGTAAATATCATTTACGATTTTTTTTAAAAAAAATGCCTTAACATAAGTTAATTTTTTTGAGATTTACAATTACAATGTTTGATTATCACTCTATAAATTACCGTTTTTGATTTATTTTAAAGGATTGTGTAATTTTTTTTAATTTTCAATATTAGCTTCTTCTTTTGCTTTTTTTTCTTTTCCCGCACTTTTTTCCATTGTAGCATTATAGGCTGTTTAATGTTACGTTACAATGTCTGATTTATAGCATTATAGTTTTTAAATATTGTTTTTTAAAATACTGATTTAGTATATACTGTTGAAGACAGGAATAAGCTTTCTTTTTGCAAATAGCATTTATGATTTATTTTTAAAGGCCGTAAGATACGTTAATTTTTTGAGATTTACTATTACAATGCTTGGATTTATAGTGTTTTTGATTTTTTGAGATTTACTATTACAATGCTTAGATTTATAGTGTTTTTAATTTTTTGAGATTTGCTATTACAATGCTTGGATTTATAGCATTTTTAATTTTTTGAGATTTGCTATTACAATGCTTAGGTTTATAGCGTTTTTAATTTTTTGAGATTTGCTATTACAATGCTCAGATTTATAGCGTTTGAGATTTGCTATCAATGCTTGGATTTATAGCATTTATGATTTTTTTTAAAAAGATTGATGTAGATAACGTGTATTCAAGATCTTTACCGCCTTTTTGGTCTCGTGATTCCATTTCTATAAGTGAATGAAAATATAATTATTGCTTAAAATCTTTTCATCATTATTTTTTACCATTTTTAGCATTCAGATTTTATAAGTTATAATCTTTTGGCATATACAATTTTGTGTTTTAATATTTTAATCACGTGATTTTTTTTTATTTATTAAAATTGCTATTTTTGTGTTTTAATATTTTAATCACGTGATTTTTTTATGAAAATTGTGATTTTTGTGTTTTAATATTTTAATCAGATGATTTTTTAATGTAAATTAAGATTTTTATGTTTTACCATTTTAATCACGTGATTGACTAATATGAAAATTCCGATTTTTGTTTTTTTTTTTCCCTACGAAAATGGCCATTTTGAGCGATGTCATTTATCGGTTGGATGTTTCAGCATGGTTTGGGTGGTTCTTGTAATTCAAAGTGGCGGCCGTGAGCGCATACTAAATCAGCACCCTAATATTTTATTTTAATTCTTCATCTTTCTTATCATTTATGCATCATAACAATTCTTATATCTGTTTTTTTACTTTCCCCTCGACTTAAGATTTTAAATTCTTCATCAATTATTAGAGGTAAAAATATTATTAATTATTATATTTAATAATACTTAAATTGTTTTATGGGCAATTGGGTTCTTTTTTTAATAATGTCTTAAATATGGTACATCTCATATAATTTGTTTTGACCAAATCATAGATTAAATGTACTGACTACTTTATTTTAAACGTATTACCTATTAAAGTTAAATAATGTAATACTTTATTATGCAAAAATCATTATATTTATTACTTTCTTTTTATTCACTTCTTTCAATTAATTTTTATATAATGTATCCTTATCAATATACTAAGTATTTGAAATGGTATATCAAAATAATTATATGGTAGAAAACCTGATAATTTTATAAGTAAGTTTTAATTAGTTAGTTCATAAGTGTTTTATGTATAAATCAATTTAAATTCCAATACTGCTCCTTATTGAGACTTACTAGACTGTCAATGACATCCAATAAATGAATATACATAAACTTATATAAAGGTGCAAATCCTGCTTCTTAATTTTTGAGACCTACTAGATTATGTTTAGCATCCAATAAATATATTAGTTGGAATTCATTTGTGAACTTGCCAACCTATAAGTAACCAGTCTTCCATTTCCACATTAATGATATGATCCGTCTTAATTAGACACAGTTATATATAGTACTTCCTTCTCTTTCATATCTTTTTTTTTTCATTTTCTCCCTATAATCCTAATAATTATTACATAATTTAGATATTACAAAACTCATGGTAATTCTTTATTTAAGACAATTATTATATTTTTCCTCTATATGGCTTTAATATATGAATAAATTATAATTTATTAACATTATCACCATCAATTAAATTTGATTCAGCAATATTTGATTTTACAAGTATTTCTGATTTGTTTGAAGTCATACAACCAATTTCAAATAAATCATATCTTGGAGATAATGCCATCTTTAAAACTTCATCACCTACATCAAATATCTTATTTTTAAAATCAATCAGACATTTGTTCAGATGTAAATAATCTACTCCCAATATCATATCATAAATAAGTCTAGTTAATATCAAAATACATGATAAATACTTGTTTGACCAATAGTTAGTTTGATCCAGATTTGCTTTTGAATTAATTTTGTCCTTTTATTATTAGCTAGGGCAGTCTGTACTGATTTTAGAGGTAAGGCTTTAATATGTGGATTTTCATCCATCAACCTTTTATAGAACTCTTCAGATATTACAGATATTTGGCAACCACTATATAATAAGGCTCTAATTTGCAAATCTTCAAACATAATATTAATTAATGGATAATTTTGAACAGCACAATTGGGTTCATCATATTCTTTTGAACATATTATGTTGGTGATTTGTTTAACAAAAATTTTATTTTTGTTCCTCGTTTCAAATATGGGTCTTTGAGGAGAGGAACTATTTGCGAAGACACTCTTTAATTTAATTTTGCTCATATTTTGGGTATATTTTTATTATACTCTCTTTTACTTTTATTTAATCCACTAGTAGATTCTATATTCTTAATTTCTGAAATTTTACGTGTATCAGAACTTAATTTAACATCTGCATTATTATCACTCTTCGTTGTTTTACTTTGTGAATGATTAAAACTCTTATTTTTTTTTTTATAATTAATAGCATTTACTGAAATATTTTCTTTCTTTCTTTCAAAATAAATTTGATTAACATTTTGGTTATTTGAGTCAATATTATTTAAAATATTTTTAACTTGTTCGATATTTTGTGCATTAGAAAATAATAAAGACTTCTCAATTTTCATAGGTAAGTTATGTTTTACAATGCTAATAATTTGATTCTGGCAAAAATGATATGTATCAAGGGTTTTTACTTTTGATACTTGTCTTCTAAAAAAAAATTAGTAAGAGTTTCACCTGGCATATTTTTATATTTTTTCCTGAAGTATTTGATACAACAGTCATCAGCTAAGATGTTTGTAAATATTAAAACTTATAAAGATGGTTTTCCTTTAAGATTTATCTTTGATTTTACAGGTAGTGTTGTAGAAAGTATTTCTAGATTCTTGAATCATTTTTTAAAACAATTTGTTGATTTTGGTCAGTACACAGTTACTTTTTCTTTTGAGGCTTTTGATAAGATTAATAATTTTAAAATGGAAAGTAATTGGGTATTTGGAAGTTTAGATATTGAAAATATGTATCAGTCTGTTAATAGGTTAAGCATTATTGATGTTCTTTTGTCTGTATTGATTAAGAAAAGTTCTTTATCAAAAAATAAAATTAAGGTAATTAAAGATTTGCTTTTGTTATTGGAAGATTCTATGTATTTTATTTATAAAGGTTTATAAGATTAAGGAAGGTTGGATAATAGGTTATATTATTTCTCCTTCAGTATGTTTAGTTTATATTAGTTTTATGGAAGAGGAAATTATTATTAAAAAGAATTGTTTATATGTAAAATTATTTGTCAGATATGTTGATCATTGTTTATTTGTAGTTGAGAATGATAAATTGGAGGAATTTGTAAATGAGTTTAATTGTTTTGCTCCTTCTATAAAATTTGTGTTAGAAGGAGGGGGGTTAGATTTTGATAAGTTAAAATTTTTAGATCTTTTGGTGATTAGAAATGTAGAAACTAATTGTTTATTGTGCAGTCATTTAGTTAAAAGTAAAGAATTAAGATCTATAATTAAACCTGATAGCTATCAGTTTGTATCTCATAAAGTAGCTGCTTTAAGGAATTATTGTCATAGAAATATTAAATTAAATAATTCTAGTGGGGTTGCTTTGTTTCAGAAATATCAATTTTATAAAGATTACTTGAGTGTTGTATACTCTGATAAATTTGTTAAAAGTATTTTATTTAATAGTAATATTTGTAAGGATGTAAAGGTTAAAGAAAAATATGATTTTATTTCTTTGCCATTTAAATTGTCTTCTTATAAAATTGTGTGTAGAAATAGTATATTGTTTGGAAATAAGAAAATTGCTTGGAAAAGGGGTGTTACATTGAATAATTTATTAAATAATACAAAGGAAGTTTTTGATAGAAAGACTATTCCTAGTGTAGTATATTTTATTCCTTGTTTATTTTGTAAGAAGGTTACAGAGTAGTTTGAGTTTAAATGAAAAAATAAAGGTTCATAAAAGTAGAGTTAAAATAGATATCTTAGTTCTGCTTTGGATGTCCATGAAAAAGATACAGGCCACACTATTGATTTTGATGAAGCTAAGGTTGTCTTCTTTGAGAGAAATGAAATCAAAAGAAGAATTAAAGAGTCTTTATTATTGAAAATTTATTATTCTGAAGCAATTAACTTATTTAAGAGTTCTTTTAATATTAAGGGTGGATGGGAAGTGAATGGATTTGTGGGTAGTTTTTAATATTATTTATATTGTGTAGTTTTTGTAGTTCTTTACACTTGAAAAGTCTACTTGTAGCAGTGAAACCTTAGGTTGTGTTTTTATATTATTTTTATGCTGGTCTGGTTTAATTTTGGATTTGGGGTAGTTTTGATTTTACATTGACTAGTTTAGCTTTATGCTTGTAATGTTTATATATATATATATATATATATATATATATATATATATATATATATGATCACAGATGGAGCTCTACCAATATTCACTCAAGCTGTCAATAAATGCTGAGAGACAATTCGAAAGAGATAATTTATTTTCGATTCTCTCTCAGCATTTTTTGACAGCTTGAGTGGGCCATTGGTAGAGCTCCATCTGTGATCATAAAATGCAAGCTATAGGCAGGTTAAATTTTTTTTAACTTGTTCTTGTTTCACACACACATATATATATATATATATATATATCATAGGATATTAATGTGATGCCTTTCTCTTTTCAGGATATATATATATATGTTTTTACTCTAATGCCTAATTTTAAAATTAGATTTTTAAGCAAGTGATCTATTCATTTAAATTTTAACTATTTAATTTTCAAAGTCTCCTTTATTTTATTATCTACTATTTTACAATACATTTAATATGTGATTATTATTAATAGTATTTATCCCTCGAAGATCTGTATTGCTATACAAAGAAAATAAAATCTATGATTCTAGGCCATAATGATATGAAATTTATGATTCAAGGCCCCAGTTGTGTGCACCATATGTAATGGTATGCACCCTCTCAACAAGATAAGTTAAGGCAATCGGGTGATGTGATTTAATTTTGATAGAAAATTATATTTGTTCCAAATAACTAATTTATTATTACTAAATTATTATATCTAAACCACATCAAATCTATTTTCACCTTAATTAACTTTACCGTTATGCTCTGATTTCGAACTCAGGGAAGTTTAACAATTAATCTCTTCAGGGGTTCCAATCAATATTCTAAAGTAATATTAATAACAAATCTCACTGACTCTTTAAATTAAATAAAACAAAATTGAAGACTTCATTTAATTTAATATAAAAAAAAACATAATTATTTTTTTAACAATTAAATAACTCAAATTTTACAATTATAAATATTGTTAGATATATTTTTTAGCCTATAACACTACGTGATTTTACAATGTATATAAAATATAAGTAACCAAATATTAGGAATTTTATATTAACACTATTCTATAATAATTAGATTATACAAATAATAATCCAATCATTTATATATAATATCTTCATTCGTTAAAATGATGGTACGTAACTTATATTTATTAGTATAAAAATATATATTTCACAACAATGATAATCATTTATTCACTTATGATACATTACAGTTATTAGGCTATTTGGATTAGTATATACAATGTAGTGTCATGTCATAGAAAATAATAGTATGTGAATTTAAAAATAATTTAATCTCTTACCTCCAAGTTCACTTTATCCTTCTATATTTTTACATGCCTTTCCCATATTAATATTTCTTAACCTATATTTAAATTTTTATAAATCATAAATATAAAAAAATATTTTAAATTATTAATTCTCTCTTACTATTCATTTCTTTAATAAAAATGAATAGGATAATAAAGTAAATCAAATTAATCTTTCCCAATTATAACTTTTAGAATCTTAAATGGTATTTATAAAAGTTAATAATTAGTCTCAGATGATCCTGGCATTTGCGAATGAAAGACCTTCATAATTTCTTCATTGTTAGACATTAAAGAGAATACTAGGGTATTTCAAGATGACATTTAGTTTCCTCTTTTAATGTAGATTTCATCTTCTTAATATGCAGTTTCTTTATTAAAAATTACGATTCCATTTTGAAGATCAAACTTTTATATAATTTTAAGGCATTAAGCAAAAGATGTTATTCACACATATATATTTGATTAGGCAAGTGTATTTTATATATCCTACATTAAATAAGTGTTCTACTCACTCTGAATTTTCCTTATAATGTAAAGTACATTAAACCTAGTTGAAGTTTTTATAAACATGTTGTTTTTTAAAACGAAGTTTACAATTTAGAACATGTAATTCAAACAATATTTATAGAACATGAAAATATATTCAAATTACTTTCTTTAAACAAACATTATAAATTTCTTCTAATGAGTATTAAATTGTTCAAAATATAGATTTCTTCTTACACTGTTCTTTTAAATTGAACATAGAATAAGTTTTTATGAGGATATAGCTGACAAAAATAGAATCCTTAGTCTTCTAATAAAAAATAGAATTATTTTTATATCTCACTCCATCAACTTGCTGAAGCATAACACATTCTACTTTGTTACAATACAATTCAATATTAAAACACTAAGTTAATTTCATTTTCTTTAATTTGATAAACTATGTGAACCCAGATGTAATTCATTACCTTGTCAACCATTTTTTTCTCAACAAAGTTTTTTTTTCAATTTAAAAAATGAAAAATACTAACTTACTAAATTATATATTTATTTTTATAAATATAATAAGAATATAAGTATAATTTATACATATTGATTATATGTATGTATGAGTATATAAATATATATACTCCTACAATATATATATATATATATATATATATATATATATATATTGTAACGGGAACACACAACGCTACATTATTTATTTTAAAAATTTAGACATTAAAAATAAAGTTCGCAAATAAATATATATATTTTTTTTAAAAATTGAAAATTAAAAGTCATCTAAACTATATATATATATAATCACACAGATGAAAAAAAATTATTAAAAAAAAACTTTATTAAAAAAAAAATAAAAAAAAAATAAAATTAAATATTAAGAAAAAGATTTAAAGATAAAAAGAATGTACAATAAATTAATTAAGGTTATTGTAAAATTGAAATGATTATTAATTAGTCCAAGTGAACTAGCTCTTGGGCATTTCAAAATATATAAGGAAAGATCAGATAGGATAGAAAAAACAATAGAAACTAATAGCCAATAAAAGAAATCCCTCAGGAAATGGACCAGAAGGAAAAGATCATCATCATCATGACATAATGTCCACTGTATCTGAATGTTTATTATAAAAGGAAAGAGATGTGATAAAGAGGGGTGATATGTGTTAAGTTGGAGAGAAGAGATTGAAAGACACACTTTCAATTTCTTCAGTTCTAAAAAAGAAATGAAACATCATTTTCCCATATTGTGGACTATAGAACATCTGGACCCAGCAATTAAATACCAGCAACAATAAAGGACCAACAGCTAACTGGATACCAATCTCTTCAGGATGGTGTGGGAATTCATGTTCAAAATTACAAGCAACTACAAAATATGGACCTTTTAAAACTGTAAGAACTTTAAAAAAATTGTGAACATTAAATATAAATCTTTCCCAGTATTTAAATTATAGCAATAGTATTGCCTATCTGACCAAACTAAATTATTTATTAATTATTTTATTGAATGTATTATTTGTTTGTTTAATCATTTCCATTAATTTATTTTATTTTATTTTAAGTTTTTGTTATGATTTTTTTTTTGTTAAACAACTTGTAATAAATGTTAAATTTAAGTCAGGCATGAATGGCTGCATAGATTCGCAATGTTATGTTAGTTTAAGGGAGGGTAAATCTTAGGTCATTTGTTTCATATTAAATTGGGTCAATGGACTGGATATATTGGTGTAATTAGTAAATGTAGTATTAGGTCCATTACATACAGGATCACATATTATGCCGCATACCCCCTTTTTGCCTATGGAATGGGACAGTAAGATGGAAAACGCAGTCCCTTCCTATGGAGTTTTTTTATTGCTCTTCTCATCAGACAGATGCAGTATTCCTGTTTGGATGAGAGTTATTGTCTTCTATAACCATGCTGTTAAGATGTACATTCCTGACAGTATGGTATTGGTGCTGACATATTTCATGTGGCATTGATTACAGCAATATATCAGATAGATTGGCATTGGTTTGACTGTGAACTTTTGGCCTAAGGTTAAATCAGGGATAGAATATTTTATTTTCAAAGCAATCTATTTATTCTATTCATACTCGACCCTCTAGTAAAATATTAAACTCATCTGTACAAACTTAGAAAATAAAAGTTTAAACGTAAATTAAATTCTAAAAATCAAAGTTAAATTGTATGTTAAATTTTAAAGTAAAAGTGATTCTAAAATGATTCAAAATTTATATGTGCGTAAATAAATGTCTGTTGGTTAGTTACTGAATGTGGCTTATTTTATTTTGTTTAAATATTAATATATTTTTATAATATATATATATATATATATTATAAAAATATATTAATATTTATGATATGATATATATATATATATATATATCATCATTATTAATATCTACTGCTTTGATGAGCTAGTCACTGGTGCTAATGGTTTAAATATAAAATAATTTTTTTTCTTAATTTATGTATCTGCATACTCTATAAATTTTCCAGGTTCAAAATGCCTGTTGGTGCCATGTATGGCAGATAGGGTAAGACTCCCATTCTATTGGACCATTATACATATATTGTGCCAGTGAAAACCTGTTTATCCATCTAACATGAGCTGGAACTCACAAAATATACTTCAAACCCAGTCAAGCCCAAGATTTAAATCAGGGACCAGCCTGGATTTGAACCCTCTCTCTAAGACCCAGATATAACACCTAATGAATAACATAATAGTGATGGCACATGAGAATTAATCTTAATCCGGCTGACTAGCAAAGCTGAGCAAAACAATAAGACATCTATTAACTATGATTATATTAAAATATACATAAGCATTGCTGTAATATGTAAAAGTGGAGGAAAAAAAATTCAAACTACTCAAATAAGTTAGACAATAAAATATAGTTTACTATACTGACAAATTATTATACATTTATAAATTAATTACATTAGTATGTGCATGAGCGAGCAAGCAGTAGATGACTACATAGTGTCATTCACACTATTATTTCTCATGCTCTTTATTAGCTAAATAATATATTACAAATAAACACACATCTTTGGTGGGTCTAATATTAAGATGCCAATCAGTTATTAGAAAAAGTTACATAAAATTGCCATTAACGCTTTGGGTTATGGTTCGAAAATGTGGTGACTTACATATGATTTAGAGGAACGTTCTGACATTCATTACAGATATAAACACATTTGAAAACATTTGATTATATTTGTATCTATGACAAAATATTTAATGAAAATCATTTAACAATAGTAAGACAAACACTTTATTTTTCCCAAGGCACATAGATACTCTTAAATAGATATATAAATCATGATGGTGGGACTGTATAAGACTGAAATAAATTTCATTAATAAATAAAAGTAGTTGACATTTATATATATTTTAAGCAAAGCTTAATTTTAATATTAGAGCATTAAAACTGGGTCATGAAGCAAAAGAAATAATATGAAGAAGTTTGTGGTGCTGACATAATAGCCTAAAATAACTAAGAGGAAAAGGTCATGCTTCTGGATAAAAAATGAAATCTCACACCCCATTCTTGGGTAGTGCTTAGAGAAAAGTGGATAGCCATGGTATGGCCCAGACTTTTGCTGGTATAACCGACATGAGAGGCCTTTATCTACAAAGTGAATGTGCATAGCATGTGCCAAACTTACAGGATCACTGCCAGAGGCATTTTATACAAAATAAATGCGGTTCCAGATAGCTAAACTATCTATGGAATGAGAAGAAATCTATGGGTTCGAACTTGTCGTAACCCCCAATAAGAAGCATATATATATATAATCACGAAGATCGGCTATATGTCAGGAACACCGTACAAATGTTAAATGTCGCTAACGACATTGAAAAGTTTTACTGCCTTAAAAATAAATCACCCTTGTTTGAATACTATAATACGCCATTCAATTATAATATATATATATATATATATATATATATATATATATAGAGAGAGAGAGAGAGAGAGAATATTTCATTTAATAAAATATACGTTAAGATTTTACATAACAAAAGAAACATTAAGATTTACTTAATAATTAAAATAATAAAATATTAAAGTTTACCCCTTTCGCTTTCTGTTATTTAAAATAAAATAATCCCACCTTCATTGATTTTACAATAACTGAAATATTTAATTACAAGATTTGAAGTTTTAAGAGTATGGAAAATATAAGAAGACTGGCAGTTATAGAAAATAATTTTAAGTCACCCTTTCAGAATTTAATAAATAATTATAAAATAAATGTTTCAGAGCATTAATTAGCTTGAGTTCTGGATTTTCAGAGTTAAACAAATCAATTTTTATATTAAAAATGAACATAAAATGTTGATTTATAAAACAATCTGGTGAACGTATTAATTTATAATGCAGTATATATGTATATTTAAAGGGGATGTTAATAACCTTTTCATGAAGGTTTAGTTAAAATGACAGAAAAGATTTTTATAAATTAAGCTCATCAGATTGTTTGAAATTGGCATAATAATAAAAGCATATATATAAAATCAAATAATAAATAACTATAGATAAATGACCACACCAAAGTTAAGGAAGGTTAAAAGCATATGAAATAGGATTAGATATAAAGAAATCGGCTGCAGAAAGGAGTTTGCTATTAACTGAAAGGAGACCATTTGATTCCTCTTGGAGGCCTTAAAGGAACCGAGCAGGGCAAATTCCTAATGTCCACTCCATACGTTCTTGTCGTTGCAGCTGTTATTACTATGTGATTATTCATATAGTATACGAACATGGATGGGCTGCTCACCAACATGCATTAGCCAGTGTGATGAGTTTATTGGCTTTTTACCTCTGAGTTTAAGATCAAGAAACACCATGGTCTTTCTACTCAGTGCCTGATAAGGCAGAATGAATGTTTGTGTAAATGATAAATATTTTTCCAATACATATATACAATTATGACAGACAAAAATAAAGCATGGCCCTTATTCCCAGGAGGCTGTAAAGTAACCAACCAAGGCAGCGGTTGGTGGTCAAAGGCAGAGGGTGCTAAGAATCCCCTGATTGCGAACCCAGGCTGCCATTTGATGATGACTATTTATTTAGGTACTTACAACTGCAGATCACTTTCAAGTGAAGGAAGGTTGCAAGAATTAGAAGAACTGTCTTATATTAAATGGGACATTATACGACTTTGTGAAGTTAGAAGAAAAGGAGAAGAAACAATTGATTTAAAAAGTGGACATATACACTATTATAAAGGCACACATATTGAAAATACAAATGGAGTAGGATTCATTATAAATAAAAAGTGGAAGAACAATATTGTGGAGATTCAGGGTGTATCGGACAGAGTGGCAAGATTAGTTATACAACTAAATAGCAGATACCAAATGCAGATAATTCAGGTTTATGCCCCAACAAGTTCTCATAGTGATGAAGTAGTAGAAGATTTTTATATGGATGTACAAAAGGCTTTTGATCAGAGTAAACAACATTTTAAAATTGTTATGGGAAACTTTAATGCTAGATTTGGTAAACAAATAATAGATGAAAGTGCTGTAGGTAATTTTGGTTATGGTAATAGAAATGAGAGAGGACATAGACTTGTGGAGTTTGCAGAAAAAGAAAAACTTTATATTATGAATTCATTTTTTGAGAAAAATGTTAAAAGGAAATGGACATGGAAGCATCCAAATGAAGGTACAGCAGAATTGGATTGTATAACAGAAAATACATATTTCAAGATTGTAATGTTCTTAATAAATTTAACACAGGAAGCGATCATCGATTAGTAAGGTGTAAGTTACGTGTTAATGTAAAACTAGAGAGACAAAAATTATTAAAAAAAAAAACAATATTTATCGTTGATATTCCTCTTCAGAAACATTCTAATGAATTTAAATTAGAACTTACAAATAGGTTTCAAGTGTTAGGAGATTTTGAACATGATTCAGATTTGAATGAAATTAATATGAAAATAACTGATACACTTTTAAAAACTTTAAGAAATATAGCTGGTAGAAAAAGCAGCAATTGATCAATTAAATTTCTACGGAGACTAGAAAATTTATGAAGAAAAGAAATAATATGAAGATATACAAAAATGATGCATTAAAAAGGATTGAATATCTCGAATTTTGTAAAATGGTACAGAAAAGAGTTGAAAATGATATAAGAAAGTATAACTGTGAAATGGCAAGGAAAGCTGTAGAAAAAAATAAAAGTCCCAAGAATGTTAATCAACATTTTGGTATTGGTAGGAAATTTATATCTGCAATCAGAAAAAAAGATGGAATTATTACTAAAAAGAGAGATGGCATCATGAAATTGGTAGAAGATTTTTATCAAGAATTATATACTAATAAAGAACAAGTACCTCCTATATCTATTACATCTTCCGAATTGCCCAGAATTTTAAATGAAGAAGTGAGACATGCAATTAAATGTATGAAGAAAGGAAAGGCTCCAGGAAATGATGGAATTATACTTGATATATTAAAAGAAGGAGGTGAAGAAATAGAAACAATTTTAGCAAAGTTATAAACCAAATGTCTAAATGATAAAGATGTACCAGAAGATTGGAAGAATGCAGTAATAATATTAATATTTAAAAAAGGTGATAAAGAAGATATTAGAAATTACAGACATATCAGCCTTTTATCAGTTTTATATAAAATTTTTACCAAGATAATTACAACTCGTCTGCAGAGAACTTTGGATTTCCACCAACCAAGAGAACAAGCTGGATTTAAAAGTGGTTTTAGTACAATAGATCATATCCAGGTATTGAGAGAAGTCATAGAAAGGACAAATGAATATGAGTTGTCATTATGTTTTGGATTTGTAGATTATGAAAAGGCATTCGAATCTTTACACATTTCTTCAGTGATTAAAGCAATGGATCATCAAGGTATAGATCCAGGATATTGTCATATTTTAAAGAATATTTATAAAAATGCAACAGCAACAATTAGATTACATAATGATACTGGAAAAATCAACATTGAGAAAGGTGTAAGACAAGGTGACTCCATATCTCCAAAACTCTTTACAGCAGTGCTGCAAGAAGTATTTTGTGGATTAAAATGGGAAACTAAAGGAGTGAAAGTAAATGGAGAGTATTTAAGTCATTTAGATTTCGCAGATGATGTAGTTGTTTTTGCAAATAATGCTTCAGAGCTGCAGGAAATGTTGCAGGAGTTAGCAGATGAAAGTAGAAAAGTAGGACTAAAGATAAATGTTAAAAAGATTAAAGTAATGTTTAATCGATTTGCTCAAAATATAAAAATAAAGATTGATTATGAAGAATTAGAAGAAGTTAACAGTTACAAATACCTTGGTCAGATTATTAATACAGATGGAAACATAATGGAGGAAATTAATCATAGAATTAAACTTGGTTGGAGTGCTTTTGGTAGAAATAACTTGATACTAAAAGGAAATATGCCTATGTGTTTGAAAAGGATGGTTTTTAACAAATGTGTTTTACCAGTTCTTACTTATGGATCTGAGACTTGGACACTTAGTAGAAGAGCAATACAGAGACTACAGACCACTCAAAGGAGTATGGAGAGATGTATGTTGGGAGTAACAAGAAGAGATCGAAAACGCAATGTATGGGTAAGACAACAAACATGTGTTACTGACCTTATTGAAAAAATTAAAAGATTGAAATAAAGTTGGGCTGGACATATTGCTAGAAGAGATGATAATAGATGGACAATTGAAATTTTAAACTGGATTCCAAGAGATTGTAAAAGACCTACAAAGAGTCCACATGTGAGATGGATGGATGAAATAAGAAAATGTGCAGGGCTGTTGTGGAGGAGAGAAGCTAAAGATTGGAGAAGATGGATTAAACTTGGAGAGACCTTCATCCTGCAGTGGATTGATAATGGTTGATGATGATGATGATGATAAAGAAATCATTTGAGAGCAAAATTACATTCATAGATTTATATATATATTGTGAGTCAGTCTTAAATGACTGCCACAAAGATGGCTGCAAGCATAGGTGCAGCCCAAACAAATGTACATATTATAATAAAAGGAGTGGTCTGTGCAGGTATATTTTCTCTGTTGTTTACACACACAATATATTGTAAATAAATAGGATGAATGGAGCTAATATGCTTATAAATAAACAAATGTGGACACCACATGTAAATATGTATTTTGCTGTTAATAAATGCTATATATTTTTTTTGTTTATGATATGAATAAATATGGCAGGGGATTAAAGAAATGATTGTGAGAAACTAAAATGTATTCGCAAGTAACCTATCAGTAAACATGTTTTATTTTGATTTTTTGATTTTATTTCAGATTCTCAAATGTTTGTATTTTTTTTTTTTTGTTGCTTGTTGAATATTCTTTTTGGAAAACTTAAAAAACAATTTTTATGTGACAACAAATATACAGTTTTATAATTTTTTTTAGAACTTAATGTTCATGACTGCAGGCAAGCCAATGACCTCTTTCTTTTATTGTATAATGTTTTTTGGAAGAAAATTGTATAAATTGTATCAGTGGTCATTCAGCTTGACACCTACTCAAAATAATTTAATTAAATTAATGTGATTTTATTTTATTGTTTAAAGAAATCAAGGGATTGGAATTTAAATGGTCTGTGAAATTCTGAAATTAATTAAACAGTAAAGTTATCGTAAGACATTTTTTTTTGCAAAGAGATAGCTAAAATTAAATCCATTGTTTGGACTTAAGTAATTAAAAACAGGGATTAATAATTTAATTAAAAACAGAAATGTAAAACCAATAACCTGTGGAGGGGATGAGTGAATACACCCTGCAATGGGGGGGGGTATGTATAAAGGCTGGTCAGGTAAAATTTAATTAGTTAGCTGGGTTATATTCGTCACTCTCATGGGCACTCTTACCCATTCTCTGGTAGTTAGCAGTATAGTTTTCGGAGTGGACAGACGAAAAAGCAGAATTATGAATGTAAAAACATATTTTTTCAGAATGCTGAACAAGTGGAAGAGTTATTAATAGCTGAACGTATTTTAAAAGGTGCAGACAAAGAAATATGAGACATATGGACTAAGAAAGAAAAATACAATTGAAATTATTATTATCAGACACATTTCCTAATAAGTATTAAGCAAAGGGAGAAAGAATACTGCCCAATTAGACAAAAGAAAGTGAAATTTAAGCTAATGTTTTATATCACTAAGGGAATGGAATCAAGATTTATTCGTGATATAGCAATGAATATGGAGTAGGAGACCAAGTTCGGTACATTCGCACCACTCAAAGACCTACATAGCCATCCAGTGATGTGACTTTCAATTTTTTAAAGTGTAGCTGCTATGGACAATTTGCCAACCTCCATTGAAGGCCTGTTAAGTAATCACCTGCACAGCAGATATATATCGCCCTCAAAATCTTAGCTCGGAGAAGAACGAAGCCTTCGGGAAGTATTATTTATGTTTTTATATCTATTTTTGTGTCTTATTACTAGTAATTCATTATTTTACTAATATTGCTATTATTAAATGAACCAATGAATTGCGTAATTCAGTTATAAATATTTCTTTTGTAATTTTAACATAAAGATACACGTAATTCATTGGAGTATCAGAAATATTTTAAAATAGTTGAATAGAAATAATTGAGTGGTTTGGTCATTGGATGTATGTGTTTTGCCTTGTAATAATAGTACACTTATTCTATCCACTACGTGCAGGATTATTTCTATATGGAATAAAAGTGTGTTAGAAAGTGTTCCAAATAATTATTATTGTCCACTACATGCAGGACTTCTAGTATGGAACTTTTAAGATTCAAATTGTGGTTTAGCATGAGTTTGTTCCCCTAGTAAATTTATTCCATCCACTATGTGCAGGATTGTTTCCATAAGGAATAAAAGTGTGTTAAAAAGTGTTCCAAATAATTATTATTGTCCACCACATGCAGGACTCATATTATTGAATGTTTAAGATTCAAGTATCATTAACTCATGGCTAAATCATTATTTTAACTTAAACAAAGGTATAGATCACCACAAGTGGAAGGGTGAGGGTCATTTTTTTGATTATGAAACACGTGCATACCATGGCCGATACACATTGTTTTCATATAAGTAATTTATTCCGAGTTTTGAGTTTAAAGTGTAAGCAGGGGAGAATTTTAGACCATTCCTTTCCCATTTATGAAACTATTTAAAATTTATTTATACGCTTGAATTTTGATTAATATCGTTTATGTGTGTTTTTATTCTCTTCTTTATTCTGTAAATATTTATATAATCATAGAGGGCTAATTTTAAAGTATGGTGTTGTGCTGTGTATTTGATAATGATATTATTGTTTGACCTTTTCTGTTAATGAAGCAACAAACCACCATCCTGGGATTATGAGTTGATTGAGCTAGTCAGGGATTAAACTTACCGGGATCAGGAATCATTCGTTAGGCATTCACTTTTCTATTAATTTTATATATATAAAAAGGAAATATAATAGATTATAACTCTTTACTAATTACATGATCATATACCTTTATCAGGGGAGCAATCTCTTTCTTAAGGAGGTGCGCAAAGGTTGCAGTAAATGAACATTTAAAAGGTATGATTATAGTAATGTATATTTTGGATGCCTTTGAATATTTCTTAATTGCTGCTCGAAGTTAGAAAACGCATGTCATGCTCAATGCGTATAGAGATGCAGGCAGCGACCATTACAATATATATATAAAGGCAAAGTTAAAGAATACATGAAAAGAGATATTGATAGATTATTTAGACTAAATTGACTATTAGATGGTGGCTTGCCTAGCAATTTTAAGAGTCCATTTTAAAGTATGGCATGTGCATAACAATTGAAATGCAAGTACTTTGGAGGCAGAAAACTTCTATTAGCATTCTAAAGTTCTTTTTAGACCTTTCTTCATTTCAGGGCAGCAGGATATTATGGTAGCAGCAGATGATGACCCATAGGGCCGCTGAAGAGTGGTGGATTTACTGCTATGTCATTTTAAGTTTCACCATGATGTTAACAATAATTTTCACTAGAGTAGCTAAATTTCCTCTGATTCAAAATTCAGTCATTTTATACTTTTTCTTTTATCAGTTGTTTTTGAAGATGCAATTGTAAGATAATGTCCAAAATAAATTCAAATCTATTTCCAGATTAGAAATAGATTTGACAACATGTTTTCAATAAAAGAAAATCTTTAATCTACTTAAACCCATTTATTTTAAGTAAAACTTTAGTTAAAAAAATACCTCCCTTGAATTATTTTTGGACAATTAAAAACAGTCACATCTTCCATATTGGATTTTATAAAAAATATACAGTTTAATAGAAAAACAAGTAATTTAAAAAAAAACCTAAAAATGACATATAATAAATATGTCAAAACATCAATATTTTGTTAGTAAGTTTTGCTCCTATATATATATATATATATTTGAGCCGCATCTATAATACTTTAATAAAAAATAACTAATAATTAATAAAAAAAATAATAATAATTTTAAAACATGTTATTAAAACATTAAATTTTATAATTTAGATGCCCATCTCAAATATATAGATGAAATATATATACATGACAAAAGGAGTGGGATGGGAATTATGGATTTAGACATAGGTTAGTAGGTAGAAACATGAAGCACAATCTTAAGCTAACAGTGACTGCTTCATTTCTCCAGACATACAATGAAACAAAAACAAAAACATTAAAAAAAATGCCTTGACTAGGAGTTTTCAAGTGACGACCAAAAGAACGACGAAAATTTTCAAAATTCAATCCACAATCTTGTTATATAAAACTATATATATGAAATATCATTTGGGGATGTGAATATTTGTTCAACTGTTTAATGCAGAAAAAAATATATTTTTTTTTCACATCTATATAATAAAAAAAAAATTTCTATGATTGAGATACAACACAATTTCTCTACACATACATGTTTCTAAGAAAATATATAGCAATGTAATGCATATAAAGATTTTTTCAAACACATCTATTCTATTTTGAGATATTATACTGTACATATACATCACACAGATATACCTATGTACATATATATGCAGGATACATATAGAAATACATAAATTTTACACACACATACACTTTTATATACACTACATAATACTACATACTATTGGAAAAGACAGAAAAACAAAAATAATCCATATATGTGCTAAATTCTTTCACTTTGCTATTAAAATAAACACAAACATTATATACTCAATTAACAAAAAAAATTCTATACATATATTTCCTCTTAAAAAAAAACATCTCCCGCACAATCACTCACTGCTCCCATACTTTCTATATATCTGCCCAACTATAGTTTAGCTGAAAATTGAGCTTTTGCTTGCTGGAAAAAAAATTGGTTTATTTCTCTTGGTCGCACCCATGCATCTAAAAGAAAACCCATAGTCTGGTTATTACATGTTTAAAATTTATACATCATAGTATTAAGTCAAAAAAAATTTGCTCTCAATAATTTTTTCTGAGTTTGAACTCTCCACTTCCAATATTTTTGCATTTGACTCACTACTGGTTAGCAAAATTTCTTTTTATAAGGGCACCAGCTAAGACAGAGTGATCAATGATTTATGAATTATTTATGCATTTTTCATATATGTCTCAAAAACAAAAAAACTTTATATATGACATTGAAGAAAAATACATATGTACTATGGTTGTAGTAAATGAATTTTAACTTCAAACCGTGAATTTTACACTTTGAACACATTATTTTACATATCAAACATGGAAAAAATTATATTACAACTTTTTTTAAAGAATATATATATATATATAAACAGAATTCAGTACTCAGGGTATGTGGGTGTTTATATTGAAGCCTCATGTTGAGAAGCCAAGCCTGAGAAAAAAATCTATGTGCCGGTCAAAACCTGTTTATCCATCTAACATGAGCTGGAACTCACAAAATGTATTTCAAACCCAGTCAAGCTTAAGATTTCGGTCAGGAACCAGCCTGGATTTGAACCCACTCTCTAAGCCCCAAATCAAACACCTAATGGATAACATAATAGTGATAGCCCATGAGAATTAATCTTAATCCGGCTGACTAGCAAAGCTGAGCAAAACAATGAGACATCTATTAACCATGACTATATTAAAATATACATATAAGTATGGCTGTAATATCTGGAAGTGGAGGAAAAGGAATTCGAACTACTCAAATAAGTTAGACAATAAAATATACTTTAATATACTGACAAAATATTATACATTTATAAATTAATTATATTAGTATGTGCATGAATGAGCAAGCAGTAGATGATTACATAGTGTCATTCATGCTATTATTTATCATATGCTCTTTATTAGCTAAATAATATATTACAAATAAACACACATCTTTGGTGGGTCTAATATTAAGATGCCAATCAGTTATTAGAAAGAAGTTACATAAAATTGCCATTAACGCTTTGGGTTATGGTTCTGAAATGTGGTGACTAACATATGATTTAGGGGAGTGTTCTGAGATTCATTACAGATATAAATACATTTGAAAACATTTGATTATATTTGAATCTATGACAAAATATTTAATGAAAATCTTTTAACAACAGTATGATGAACGCTTTATTTTTCCCAATGCACATAGATACTCTTAAATAGATATATAAATCATGATGGTGGGACTGTATAAGACTGAAATAAATTTAATTAATAAAATAGAAGTAGTTGGCATTTATATATATTTTAAGCAAAGCTTAATTTTAATATTAGATCATTAAAACTGGGTCATGAAGCAAAACAAATAATAATATAAGTTTGCGGTGCTGACATAATAGCCTAAAATAACTAAGAGGAAAAGGTCATGCTTCTGGATGAAAAATGAAATCTCCCACCCCCTTCTTGGGTAGTGCTTAGAGAAAAGTGGAAAGGCATGGCGTGGCCCAGACTTTTGCTGATATAACTGACATGAGAGGCCTTTTATCTAGAAACTGAATATGCATAGCATGTGCCAAACTTACGGGATCACTGCCAGAGGCATTTCATATGAAATAAATGTGGTTCCAGATAGCTCAACTATATGGAACAATAAGAAATCTATGGGTTTGAACTTGTCATAATCCCCAATTAAGAAGCATATATATATAATCATGAAGATCAACTATATGTCAGGAACACCGTTCGAATGATAAATGTTGCTAACGACATTGAAAAGTTTTACTGCTTTAAAAATCAATTACCCTTGTTTGAATACTATAATACATCATGCAATTATAATATATATAGAGAGAGAATATTTCATTTAATAAAATATATGTTAAGATTTTACATAGCAAAAGAAACATTAAGATTTACTTAATAACTAAAATAGTAAAATATTAAAATTTACCCCTTTCCCTTTCTGTTATTTAAAGTAAAACAATCTCACTTTGTTGATTGTACAATAACTGAAATATTTAAATACAAGATTTGAAATTTTAAGAGTATGGAAAAAGAAGTCTGGCAGTTATAGAAAATAATTATAAGTTACCCTTTCAGAATTTAATAAATAATTATAAAATAAATGGTTGAGAGCATTAATTAGCTTGAGTTCTGGATTTTCAGAGTTAAACAAATCAATTTTTATATTAAAAACCAACCTAAAATGTTGATGCATAAAATAATCTGGCAAATGTATTAATTTATAATGCAGTATATATGTATATTTAAAGGGGACATTAATAACCTTTTCATGAAGGTTTAGTTAAAATGACAGAAAACATTTTTATAAATTAAACTCGTCAGATTGTTTGAAGTTGGCATAATAATAAAAGCATATATATAAAATCAAGTAATAAATAACTATAGATAAATGACCGCACCAAAGTTAAGGAAGGTTAAAAGCATATGAGATAGGATTATATATAAAAAAATCATTTGAGAGCAATATTACATTCACACACACACACACACACACATATATATATATATATATATATAATATAAAGGCAAAGTTAAAGAATATATGAGAAGAGATCTTGATTAGACTAAATTGACTATTAGATGGCAGCTTGGAAATTTACCTTGCAATTTTAAGAGTCCATTTTAAAGTATGGCATGTGCATAACAATTGAAATGCAAGTACTTTGGTGGCAGAAAACTTCTATTAGCATTCTAAAGTTCTTTTTAGACCTTTCTTCATTTCAGGGCAGCAGGATATTATGGTAGCAGCAGATGATGACCCATAGGGCCGCTGAAGAGTGGTGGATTTACTGCTATGTCATTTTAAGTTTCACCATGATGTTAACAATCATTTTCACTAGAGTAGCTAAACTTCCTCTGATTCAAAATTCAGTCATTTTATACTTTTTCTTTTATCAGTTGTTTTTGAAGATGCAATTGTAAGATAATGTCCAAAATAAATTCAAATCTATTTCCAGATTAGAAATAGATTTGACAACATGTTTTCAATAAAAGAAAATTTTTAATCTAATTAATCCCATTTATTTTAAGAAAACTTTAATTAAAAAAATACCTCCCTTTAATTAGTTTTGGACAATTAACAACAGTCACATCTTCCATATTGGATTTTATAAAAAATATACAGTTTAATAGAAAAAAAAGAAATTTTTAAAAAAAGCTAAAAATGACATATAATAAATATTTAAAAACATCAATATTTTGTTAGTAAGTTTTGCTCCTATATATATATATATTTGAGCCGCATTTATAATACTTTAATAAAAAAGAACTAATAATTAAAAAAAATAATTAATAATAATTTTAAAACATGTTATTGAAACATTAAATTTTGTAATTTATGCTCGCATCTCAAATATATACATGAAATATATATACACAACAAAAGGAACGGGATGGAAAATAGGGATTTAAACACACATTAGTAGGTAGAAACATGAAGCACAATCTTAAGCTAAGATTGACTGCTTCAATATATATATATATGGTTTCACATGCATTCTTATGATTTGAGAAAGAGGATGCTCTGAGGAAAGTACTTGATATTGTACTGAAACATCAGCATTTAGCGTTTTCACTACACGGAATATCCCGCAAATAGTAATAATAATATGACATCTTTTATCCATGAAAACATTAGAATTAATATATATATATATTGTAACAATCCGGAGAATGGTGACTTAACGTAAACTGCACTACAGGGCGCCATCTAGGCATTTGAACCTAGAAAAATTTATAAAGTAGGCAGATACGTCAGTAAAAAAAAAATTTTTTTTTTTTTAAAATTTTGATTCCGGTCGTTAGCCCATGTCACTAGCTCAGTGGAATAGCAGAGATTTAATAAGATAATCTAAGAGTATATATATAAAAAAGAATAAAATAAGCCACTGCCAGTAATTAACATACAAAAATTTATTTCCGCACATATATATATATATAAGATTTAAAATTGTTTTAGTATCAGTTTTACATTTCAAAATTTAACATTATTTTTAACTTTACCTTAGATTTTAATTTACATTTTAATTTCTATTATATTATCAGTTTACATTTTAATTAAGTTCGCACAGCTGGGATTATAAAAGCTTGTTTTAATATGTTGCTATAGATCGGTTACATAGATTACACGGTTAAACACATTTCAAAGTAAACATAAACGATCAAAATACAAAATTATTGATTACTGACAATTGCGGAGGGAAATTTATACGTAACCCAATAGTATTCACCATAAGATACTTGCATTGTCACCAATAACTTAAAAGACATCCGAATAAATACATTTTTGATACTCACCGTAAGGTATCATTATTTATCGAATGTCTATATATTTTGATCAAATATGGAAATGCAAAACATAGTTAACCAATAAACAATCCATGCAAGCGTCTATAAACAACTTAAATTTAATGCATTTCTATTTAGGGTCGAGTATGAATAGACCACATAAATTTGCTTTTGAAAATAAACATTCTATCCCTATTTAACCTTAGGTTAAAATTCGTAGTCAAACTGGCATCAATTCATCTGATATATCGATGTATTCAATGTAATAAAATACGGCAGCACAAAAAGTTAAGAGAAGAAATTGCTTCTCATGAGATAGGAATATTACATCTATCTGCAAAGAAGAGCAATAAAACAAAAAACTCCATAGAAAGGAACTGCAGTATCCGACTTATAATTCCTTCCATAGGCAAACGGAGGTGTGCGGCGTATGAAGCGATTCTGCCCGTAGCGAATCAATATTACATCTACTAATCACACCAATATATCCAATCCATTGACCCAATTTAACCACGAACCAAATAACCTAAGATTACCCTCCCCTAATATAACTTTACAAATCTATACAGCCATTCACGCCAGACTTAAGTTTAACATTGATATATTTTAATTTATCGGAAAACAGAAATCATAAATAAACTTAAAGAACAAAATTAAATAAATGGAAATGATATTACACAAATAAATAAAAAATACATCAAATAACATTTTAACTACTTTAGTCAGATAGGAAACTAATGCAATTATTTTAAATACGAAAAGTTTTAATTTAATGTTCATTAATTGTAAAGTTCTTACGGTTTTAAACAGTTCATCTTTATCTGTCATTTGTAAGTTTGAACGGGAATTCCCATGCCGTCCTGAAGATATTGGTATACATTTAGCTGATGTTTTATTTATTCATTCGGAGGTTTTTTAATTTAGTTGGTCCTCAATGTAGAAAACGATAGTTCATTTCTCTTTCTTTCTTTGGCAAAACTGAAGTGATTGAATCGTGCGTCTCTTCAATCGCTTCTCCCGCACCTCCGCACTAACACCTATCTGTCACATCGTAATAATCATAATCCAGTCACTAATTAATAATTTCCAAATTTTCCTTTTATACGTATTCGAAGGATTGACTTGGCATTATGTCATCGATGTGATGATCCTTTCGCTGAGGTCCGATTTCCCGATGGATTTCTTTCATTGGGTATTTGTTTCTATTGTTTTCTTATCTGACCGATGTTTTTACATTTAAATGCCCAAGGCTGGTTTACATTTAACTAATTAACAATCATTTCCATTTCTGATTAATTAACCTGTTTTCCAAATCAAATATATATTTTTATCTCTAAATCTTTTTAAGTTTTTGTTTTTAAAATACCTTTTCTATTTTTAATACAGTTTTATTTTAATAATTTTTTTTTTATCTGTGCGATTTAATATATACGAGTTTAAGATGATATTTAATTTCAATTTTTAATTCTTAAAGAAAATTTTTAAATGCGAACTTTTTAATTTACTTTCATGTTTAATAAATAAAATAAAAAAACAATGTAACAAACGTCTGTGCTCGTTACAATATATATATAATAAAACCAAAACTGTCTAACACTATACTAGCAAAAATAAAAATGCAAAACCATAAAACAATACAATACTAGATTAAATTTTAAAAATTTTACCAAAATCCTTACACAACCATGGTTCCATCTACTACAAATAGACCTTCTCAAGTGAAAATCAATCTAAAGGAAAACATATATGGTTTCATCTACTACAAATAGATCTTCTCAAGTGAAAATCAATCTAAAGGAAAACATATATATATATGTTTTCCTTTAGATTGATTTTCACTTGAGAAGGTCTATTTGTAGTCGATGAAACCATGGTTGTGTAAGGATTTTGGTAAAATTTTTAAAATTTAATCTAGTATTGTATTGTTTTATAGTTTTGCATATATATATATATATATTGTGACATGACAACTTTCTTTCTTCCCCTACTAACTGAATTTTAGTTATTAGAATCGACGTCGAGAGCGCCACCAAGGATTTCTCTCTTGGAACCTGGTCACGTAACTTTACATAAACCTGTCTTTATTTATTTTCGAACGACGATTCACTGATTATAAACTTTGATTATAATCTCACAGGGGTCTTCCTTTAAGAACACTAACTAATTATTATAAATAATTCAAGAATTCGAGAATACGTTGGACAAAAAAAACTTTTAATTTCTTTTACTACTATTTATTATTAATAACCTTATAATTCTATCCGATCCAGAAAGAACTGACTTACAATTTCTGATTTTCCCTCTGTTTACTTTCTAATTATGCTTCCCAAATATTTACCATAGATTTACTCGTGCCTACACTAATACTGCGAATTCTAGCAGACGTGTATATAAGACGACTTATAGTATTTTTAATCTTTTCTGAAGTTTATTTTTAAACTCCACTTTCTTTGGTAAATAAATAAATTGCAAAAATCTTACAATGAACGTATAAGTGTCTTTTGTTTTCTTATACTTTCAATTCTTTCCTTATTTTCTACTAACAAACGAGTAATGCCCCAAGGTTCTCTGTTACTTGGCGATGCACTTTTATACCCCCACCCTGTTGTTACTCTCTAGATCGAATAGATATTAAATAATTCGAAATACAGTTATTCCAATATTTCATAAAAAAATATTGAACGAAAATTAACATTAATAGATTACAATATTAAACAAATTTATTACCCCCCTCTATTGTTGAAACATTCGTAATAAACATAATAAATGAAAATTAAATTAAAGATCTATTACGCTTTACTTCGAGTTCTCATTAATTAAAAGTTTATAATTACCCTGATCGATCAGACCGGAGTGGCCTGATTTTCATAGGTTTTACATTCCATTGGTCGTGCCTTTGTCCTTGTATATGTGAATTCCATGAGTATTCCTTTGGTTGTCCAGCTAGCAATATCCGTTTCTTCCATTCCATAACTCTCTCGATAGCTTCATTCAGATGGAGTGGCGGTCAATTCCTCAAAGGGGAATGTTGTGATAACTTTAGCCGCTATACATTTGACAAGAGTCCGCAAAAATTAAATTTCAATAATAATAATTTTTATTGTTCAAAACACAGCTGCTTTCTTTATTGTCCTTGCTGGTCTCTAAAAGTCAAGTCAACTGATCTCTCTAAAAGCGATCTTATCTCCACTCTTTCTTATCTTTTTTTTTAATTAGCGTAATAGCAATTACTAACCAAATATTTTTACTTTGTGAAAGTTTCAACAATAGAGTATAATTACTACCAAGAATCTCATTTTGTTTTCTTTTCCCCACTCTTTTATCTTTCAAATTTTTCTCCCTTTTAATTAAACACTTTTAACAGTTTTTTTTTTTTTTAATAAATTATATTCAATTTTATTTCTTTATTTCAAAATAAAAGTTCAAAATTGTTTTTACCCTTTCCATTAAATCAAAACCATTTGTTAATTAATTTTTTTTTCATTTTACAAACTATTTAACTTCAAAAATATTTATGACAAATTATAAATATGTGAGCTTATATATATATATGAGCTGACTTAAAATATCAGCTCAATATATATATATATATATATATATATATATATATAGAACATTATATATATATATATATATATATATATATATATATATAATGTTCTTGTCTAATGAAATAAATATATGTGAGTAACAATGTTTGCCAAATGCCTTTAAAATTATATGTAAGCTATATCATAGAAATAGAATTATAATAGCTAATAAAGGAACTGTGTATAAAAGAAGTTGCTATCTATATACTAAGATGAAACTAAACATCAACTTGAGATCTCATATTATCATCTTCAATGCATAATAACCAAGGAATTAAGAATTTTTTCTTCGAAGGATTTTAATTCACGAATTCCAGGAACAACTAGGATTATTTCATTAACTTTTATAATTACCATTGTTAAAAATTACAGTTGGTGAACATTAATCTAATTTTCTTTATCATTAAATTTATTTCATTGAAGAAATGAATAAGAAGAGAAGATCAAAATCAATAATGTAAATTATTTTTTTATATATATTGAATAGAAATTTAGATATGTGATAAAGAATATTAACATGGGAAATGTATATAGATTATTAAAATGATAGAGTGAATTTAGAGGCAAAAAATTAAATTATTCTTCAATTTACATATTTTTTTCATGACATGACATAACTTTGTTTGTACTAATTCAAATAGTTTAATAACCGTTGTTTATTATAGTTGGATAAATGATTAACATTGGTATGATATATATATATATATATATATTGTAACCGGACCCGCGTACAACCCTTTTATCATGTCAGTTGTAACAATTTTCTGATGAGCATGCTGTAGGAAGGAACTATCAATTGACATTCCTAATGCAGATGTTAATGCCTCCTACAACAATATTTCCTGCTCATCAGAGGATGTAGTACCATAGAGACTGTGAACATCTAAACATTTATATGTTTGGTTTTCCAAACAGCGCCATTAGAGTTCCGTCTTACTACAACCTGACTGGCCTGGGTCTAGTTATGTCAGACGTAGCTCAGGAATGCATGAGATTCTCATGAACCAGTGCTATAATTGGTGAGTGATGCGATAAAACAAACAAAACTGGACAACTGGAAAACCAATTTAATTTTTAGTAACAAAAAAAATTTATTAAATAACAATTAATTTGCAATTTCTAACGAAATTCATTTCTATCCACATGATAACTCATTTCTATTTTATTTATAAAAGAGTTAGAAGCAGTTCCTTTTTTATTTATCAATAGTTCATTTACACGTTCATTATGAGAAGACACCTGGAAACATCCTAATTCAACAATAGTTCATTTTTGTATTCCTTTATGAGAAGAGGCTTGGAAATATTCCAATTCAACAATAGTTCATTTTTGTATACCTTTATGAGAAGAAGCTTGGAAATATTCCAATTCAACAATAGTTTATTTTTGTATTCCTTTATGAGAAGAAGCTTGGAAATATTCCAATTCAACAATAGTTCATTTTTGCATTCCTTTATGAGAAGAAGCTTGGAAATATTCTAATTCAACAATAGTTCATTTTGAATTCATTTATGGGAAGAAGCTTGGAAATATTCTAATTTAACAATAATTCATTTTGAATCCATTTATGAGAAAAAGCTTGGAA
Source organism: Epiperipatus broadwayi (assembly GCA_028023455.1). Classification (NCBI taxonomy): domain Eukaryota; kingdom Metazoa; phylum Onychophora; class Udeonychophora; order Euonychophora; family Peripatidae; genus Epiperipatus; species Epiperipatus broadwayi. The sequence goes on from JAQFVV010006234.1 coordinate 8,802,346, forward strand.
ATATTCTAATTCAACAATAATTCATTTTGACTCCATTTATGAGAAGAAGCTTGGAAATATTCTAATTCAACAATCATTCATTTTGAATCCATTTATGAGAAGAAACTTGGAAATATTCTAATTTAACAATAATTCATTTTGAATCCATTTATGAGAAGAAGCTTGGAAATATTCTAATTCAACAATAATTCATTTTGAATTCATTTATGAGAAAAAGCTTGGAAATATTCTAATTCAACAATAATTCGCTTTGAATTCATTTATGAGAAGAAACTTGGAAATATTCTAATTTAACAATAATTCACTTTGAATTCATTTATGAGAAGAAACTTGGAAACATTCTAATTCAACAATATTTGTATTCCTTTATGAGAAGAAGCCTGGTAATATTCTAATTTAACAGTAATTCATTTTGAATCCATTTATGAGAAGAAGCTTGGTAGCAGTTAAGCATTTATGATTTATACAGCATTTCATCATTTTATGAATTATTACTGATTGGTAGATATTTGAACTCAACAATTCTTGGTTTGTAGAGCATTTATCATTTGATAATTGAGGCATTTATAATTTAGCCAAATATAGAAGTATATTCTTACACATAAACTCTGTTACATTATAAGAAGCTTAGAAGCAGTCAAGTATTTATGATTTATACAGCATTTCATCATTTTATTAATTATTACCGATTGGTAGACATTTGAACTCAGCAATTCTTGGTTTGTAGAGCATTTATCATTTGATAATTGAGGCATTTATAATTTAGCCAAATATAGAAGTATATTCTTACACATAAACTCTGTTACATTATAAGAAGCTTAGAAGCAGTCAAGTATTTATGATTTATAGAGCATTTCATCATTTTATGAATTATTACCGATTGGTAGACATTTGAACTCAGCAATTCTTGGTTTGTAGAGCATTTATCATTTGATAATTGAGGCATTTATAATTTAGCCAAATATAAAACTATATTCATATACATAAACTCTGTTTGGCTTGTGGAGCATTTATAATTTATATAGTAAATACGTTCAAATATTTTTATAAATAAATTTGCGTATAACTATTTCATAACTTCATTTTATAACGTATGATAAACATGTTTTAATATTTTACAAAACAAATTCTATGTAATTATTTCATAACTTCACTTTATACCGTATGATAAACATGTTTTAATATTTTACAAAAACAAATTCTATGTAATTATTTCATAACTTCACTTTATAACGTATGATAAACATGTTTTAATATTTTATAAAAACAAATTCTATGTAATTATTTCATAACTTCACTTTATAACGTATGATAAACATGTTTTAATATTTTATAACATAATTACCTTCCAGTTTTGCAGTCTAGTTTATTCAAAAGAAGGCGGGTTATTTCATTTATGGAAAGTCATGGCACAGCGTGGAGAGAATGAAGCCGCTAAATTACCCCATTGACATTATAATTCCTCTAGCAAAGTTTTCTTTTTCCATTTTCACGTTTAGTTAAAGCTATATTTTAATTTGTCAAAAGAATTAAGTAATACACTTTCTTTTTTTAAAAAAAAAAAAAATTCAATATGTTCTGCTTCTCTGTGTAAGACGAAAATTCTTTTTCTTCTTTTAACGACGTGCCTAATTTGAATACTGCCTCAGTTTAACTCAAGTATCTTTTTTCTTTCTTTTTAATGATTGGATAATTAATTTCTTTTTTTTTTATTGAGACAGATAAAAAAAAAAGTAAAATAAGACGATATAACATTTTATTCAAATTCATCAATCACAAAATTAAAAATATGATTTTTTTTTAAACAAATCAAAATTTATTGCGTTCCCAATTAGACTGAATCATGCAAGACGTTTTTAAATGGGGGGGGGGGTCTTTTGAATATTTATATGAGGAACAGAATATCTGTTTCAATATATATATATATATATTGTGACCTTTAGTTTCTTTCATACATAAGCTAATGATTGGAAAATAAATGGTAGGGTTAATTTTTTAACTATTTATAAGTAAAAAAAAATTTTTTTCGTTTAAGAAAAAATTGAAAAGCTTTATTTGGAAAAATTAATAATTGTGTAGTTTAAAGTTAACATATATCAAGAATCTCTTTTTATTTATTTAAAATTATAGCTAGCATTATGTATAGAGAAGGGGGAATTGACTTTTGGTTGCACTGTAATATCTAAAAAATAAATATTTATGTGTCTAAAATAAAAGGGCTTCATGAATTGTAATGTTTATCAATAAAAATTTAGTGAAATTGAAATTGAGCTTGCTATAAATAGCTTTAAAATTATAGAAAATTATAAGAGATATCTGTGTTAATATGAGTATGAACAAGTAGCTCTGTATTTAGTATTGTATGTGCATGTATTGTGGAGATATATAGATTTTTTTCCTTTTATAGAAAATTATACATTGTGCTCTGTATTATTTGATAATAGAGCGTAAAATGAATTTATTTGTATGGGAATTATGTATTATTTTCAGCTCTAAAATTTAAGTTCTAAAACAAAGAAATTGTTTCAATAATATCTTTACACATTTCCCATTAATTCTATATCTTTTTGAATGGTTTTCATAAATCAAAGGCAATGTTTTCACAAATTTGAGCTGAACATTGTAAACCAGACTTGTCATTTTACTTGTGGGGGTCAAATGGTTAAATTTCTGAGAGAAGTTGTAAACTTGAGGGAACCAGGCATGAGAAAGAACTGACAGGTGAATTTATATCTCTCTTTATAAAAGGGCTAAGAAAAGTGAAAGGGAAGACTGCTAAAAAATTCTCTAAAAGTGTTGCTAATTTAGTCTTTTTCTGGGTTTCCCTCAGATTGTTTTCTCTCTTGAATTGACTTAACCTGTTAAGAAGTGTAAAAATGTTTCTTAAATATGAAGGGCTAATTCAATTACAAATAGTGTACAATTTCCCTCTTTCCAAGATCAATTATGACCAAATTAGCTCATAATAAAAGATTTTATATTCAGTACCTCATTCTTTATGTTGGGTTTATTAAAATTCATTTAAAGAAATTATCTCAGGAAAATTATTGCATCCATGGCTTATTAATAAAACTAAAAGGATCGATCAAACTTTTATATAAAGTTAAAGGACTGATCCATACTTTTAACAGTAAAATTTGTTTGTTTTGATTGTGATTTGAACCTAAAATGATAAAAGAAAAAAGCATCTAAATTGAAACCCAGGAAGGAAAATATTCAAAATGTGAAAGTAATCTGCAGGACCCTTTTAACCACTTTTAATTATTGTGATCAATGTAGCTACCTCTTGATTAAAGGAACTTTGTGCACATCTATATAGTACATTTCTATTTTCCAAGATAAATGAACTAAATGGTAATTGGTGTTTGTGGACAATAATATCAAGTCTTCAGGCTTAGCCTTGAATGAAAAAGACAATCCATAAATATTTATTATTTATTTACTTTGCTTTATTATATGTGTAGCATGTTTAATAGAAATTTAATGATTATATTAATTTTATTTTTTTTTAAAGTTAAAAAAAGGAAAGAAATGATTTTAATCCATCAATATCCATTGATGTTTTAAAAAAAGGGAATTAAAATTGTTAACATGCCATAATGAGAAAGTATAAATACTTACATATTTGTAAAAAAAGGAAAAGAAAAGATAGAAAATATATATTTTTATTATCAAAATTATATGCTTAGTAATGGTTGTATGAAAAGTGATTGGACGATCAGGTGAATGGCTGTTGCTATGCTATAATATGTTGATTTGATCTATTATATAGATTGGATGGGTGTTGCTGTGTGTGTGACTTTTAAATTTAGATAGTTCATGGGTTTGGTTCATGATCCAGTCAGACTTTGACATCTGCATCAATACTGTAATCATCCAATATGTGTGTACATGTGAAGCTATAAATGCTTGTTATCACTGGGGTAGAGTTATCTTACCACCTCATAGATAGGAAATAACTATCTCATAATTTATTCACTATTGCAGTAGGAGATCCGAGGACCAGTTCCCAGCTCCATTTGTTTTTATTTAAGTAGGGAATTATTGATAGAATTATTGGTAGAGTTGTGGAAAATGTTATGCATGCCTGTTAGAGTAAATGTGTAGAGAAATATAGTTCCTCACATGATTCTAGTCTAGAAAAGACTTCTCTCTGGCCAATGAAGACATTTGAAGTTGTGAGTTGTTTTTTTTTAATTTCCCTTACTGAGATACTGATGTGGGTGTTATGAAGATCTGCATAGTGCTATGAAATATATAGATGGTTTTGCAAGACAGTATAAATGTTGCTTTGATAGATTTATGGTTTCAGTCAGATGTGTGGGTTGATGTGGGGGATGACAAAGAGTTTAATTTATAAGCTGACCAATCTGTAGTTGGATTTTGTGAAGGGTAATAAAATTGAACATCATCAAGCTCGGGCAACATACTGGCCTATCAAAATATATACAGCCACTAATGTGGACAGCAGTGAATATTTAGCATGCATGAATGTACAATTATGGTTTTTATATTTAAACCCATTTGTTGGTCCGATTAGAGATTTTACATGTCACATCATCTTTTCATAGGAAATATAAAAATTTATTACTTGTTGCAATAATTAAATTCAGAATTATTATAAAGATGTTATTGACTGCTGGAATAGTTCAATTTGTAATTGTTGTAATGAAACAGGAAGCAGAAATTTATAGGTTCTATGCAAATTATAAAAGAATTTCATATTATACTTAAATATGCAAATCTGATTATGATTCCCTGTGTAAGCATATTAATATTCAATTAAAAGATGGGTCAAGACAATGGTTAAGTTAAAAAAAAATTTAGCCAATTTATATATGTATTATGTATCATTTTTATCATTATTTAGCTAATTAAAATATGTATTATGTATCATTATGATTATTATTTAATAAATTTCATATAATATTTGAGTGTAGTGATATTATATATAACTGTGTTATTATTATTATTATTATTATTATTATTGTAATAAAGATTTGTTATTATGAATTTACATGCATGTCAAAAGTTTGATATTTCAAATATCTCCAGTGTCTATATCCAGCACCTATATCTAGAAGTTACCAGATTACATAATTTAAATTTGCATAATTCATTTTTATATTGATTGATTCCATAATTTAAATTTCCGTAATTCATTTTATATTGATTGATTCCATGGTTGATTTATATAATTCATTGTTATATTGATTGATTCCATAGTTTATTTGCATAATTTATTTTTATGATTGATTTACATAGTTCACTTACAGAATTGATTTCCCTGATCGATATTCATGATTCATGTCTATGTTTTACTTCCATAGTTTCTTTAGCAAAATATAATAGATTTAAAAGTACTAATTAAATTTGGGCAAACAGATGATATGAAATAGAATAAGATGAAAGAATATATTCAATTTAGGTATATTAAATTTAATCATTGGGTTCGTTGCAATGTTATGAATATTGGGAGGAGACATAAAATCAGTTTTCTGTTTTCACTAGTACCCACACATTAAAATTTAATTTATCAAATTTTGGGATCATATCCATTGCAATGTAATCGTTCATAATTGCATTTCGTTAGCAGATCTAGACTTTGAGAAAGAGTACTTAGGTTATTAAATCTAAGAGCTAACTTAGAAATAAAGTAGTGTAAATATTAAAATTCGGGAAACAGTATTCTTATAATAAGAATCATGAATGATAGTCGGTTGAAAGGCTTATATGTGTGTTAAAGAGAATAGGATTGAGAGTTATCAATTTAAAGGAGAACATAACACAGACATTCAGTGTTATATAATTGTAACGATTGAAAGTGATAGATGCTGTAAACAAAATATAAAGTAGTGGAATTAAATGGGAAGGATTTATTTATAACATTTTTGTATCCTACTTTAAATTAAATATTAATTTTATATTATAAACATAAATTATGAGCTTTCCAAATCGATTACTAATTTATTTCTAATCATGTATGAATTAGAAATGTGTACCACAATCTCGTAGTTACCACTCGAGATTATGTATTTATATTAAAGTTGTGGAAGAAAGTTGTCTCATTATTATTTAGTTAGTAATAAGAATTTACCACGAAAACATTTGCATAATTGTTCCTAGGTTTGAAAAGACCACAATAAATTGAATTGGATTTACCACCATTATATTTTTTTTTGAGAGACAATTTAATTACTTTCTCCGTTGTCTTCTATAGTAATAAGCATGGATGGTGATGATCTCTGGTGGGCATTACGATTTCATAGTTCCAATTTGGTGCCCGGGTATACTTAGTCTTATTATTAATATCATTAGATAAACACACTAGCCGTCCTTGTTTGATCCCAATGTTAGATTCAATCGACTAGCTACTTGAAATACAATAAAGTTGAAGCTACAATATATATATATATATATATATATATATATATATATGTGTGTGTGTGTGTGTGTGTGTGTGTGTGTTACAAATTTGTTTTTCACGATCTTTTCAATTATTAAATTATGTAGAGTTTTAAATTTAAAAATATATCTACAATGGGTAAATAGAATATATTTATATTTTAAACATAAGATAATAGATATCTAAATAATTCTTATATATTATAAAGTTTAGATTATTTATTTGTTAAATAAATAATTGTTTTATATTAAACTAAATGAAGTCTTTAATTTGTTTTATTTATTTACATGATTTTTATAAGATAAAATTAAATATTAAATGTATAATCTTTATTGATTATTTTATCAACTTATGAGTTAGTGAGATTTATTATTATTACTCTAGTATATTTATAGGAATTCCTAAAGAGAGTCAATTGTTAAACTTCCCTGAGTTTGAAATCTAAGCATAACAGTTAAATCAATTAAGGTAAAGATTGATTTAATGTGGTTTCGATATAATTTATATTAATACTTTAATAATAAATTATTTATTTGGAATATAGTTTTATATTAAAATTATTTCACATCATTCTTCACATCCTATATGAAAACATTAAATCTGATTATAGTGAGATGCGATTGTCTTAATTTATTTAGTTGAGAGGGTACATACCGTTACAATATATACTTTTGGATACACATGCACATACTTTGGATGAAAATACTTAATTTTTGATGCAAAAGTATTACATATGTAACAAAGTGAAAATTAAAGTTATATTTATATAATGCCAGTGAACCTTATAAAATTTGTGATCATTTTATCTAAGCTTGCTACATATCCTAAATTATCATTTACAGTAAAACCCAAATTTATTCCTCTCACTTGTAATTAATTCATTAAATCTTATCTATCACGTGAATGAGAGTCAAAATATTTAAACAATCACACATAAAAAATAGTTAGGTTTTATATTTACATATCAAACCTGAAGCAGTTTTATTGTAAATATTTAATGCTTTATCAATCAATAGTTTATATTTACTATAGTTAGATCATTAACTATTCATCATTTATATTGTATAATAAAGTGAAGTTTGACATTTAATAAAATAAAATGTATATGTAGTAAAAAACATGTAAATTTCAGATGTTTGTAATTAATTATACCTTTTATATTTGAAATGCATTTTTCCAAGATTATGTATGTATATTCAAATTGTATTTTTATCTCAGTGTGTGTTTCGGATTAGCTCAATCTTATATATTCTATTGATAGATCAAATTAAACAGAGCTACTTCTGAATAAATATAAAGTTTAAATAAAACAGATAGGTGAATGTAATGACTATAAAGATTTTAAATATATTGAAATTCAGACTAGGGCAAACAGGAAGCTTGAAATTAAATTAGATGAGATCTTAATACTTAATAAATGAACATACTTCATGATATGTATACAAAGTCATATTATTCAATAATAATTTTACACTTTGAAAAACTTCTCTACAAATTAACATTTAAATAAATGAATTGCATAATATTAGCTGAAAATTTAAATATAACAAAATCACTATATTATAGTATATGTTATGAATTTTATCTATCATTATAATATAGTTATTTACTATTCTCTGAATCTACAGATAATGCTATACAATTGATTTATTAATTTTAGAGTTATATTTGGGAGCTTAAAATAATTATTGACAATTTTTTTTGTATGTATGACATGAAAAATATTTGACCATTGAGATCTTATTAAATTTCATTTCGTACTTACTATTTCCGCAAGTCTAAATTTCAATATATTTAATATTTCTATAGCATTGTGTTTGTTTTGCAGGTAACAATGCTGAAATAGTGATATTTCTACATTTGAAACTTCAACTACCACTTATCAATTGATATATATATATATATATATATATTGTAATGAGCACAGACGTTCGTTACATTGGTTTTTTTTTATATTATTAAACAAGTTAAAATAAGAAGTTCGCATTTAAAAATTTTCTTTAAGAATTAAAAATTGAAATTAAATATCATCTTAAACTCGTACATTTTAAATCGCACAGATAATGAAAAATTATTAAAATAAAACTTTATTAAAGAAAAAGTATTTTAAAACTAAATTTTAAAAAGATTTGGAGATAAAATTATATCTTTAAATTTATCTTTAAATATATTTTTGATTTGGAAAACAGGGTAATTAATCAGAAATGGAAATGATTGTTAATTAGTTAAATGTAAACCAGCCTTGTGCATTTAAATGTAAAAACATCAGTCAGATAGGAAAACAATAGAAACTGTTAGCAAATAAGAAGAAATCCCTATGGAATCGGACTGCAGCGAAAGGACCATCGCATCGATGACGTAATGTAAATTCAATCCTTCACATTAATATAAAAAGGACAAGTTTGGAAATTATTAATTAGTGAGTGATTGGATATTACGATGTGACTATATGTAGTAGTACGAAGTTGGAGGTGGAGGAATTGACAGACGCACTGTCAATTCTTTCAGCTGTTAAAGAAAAGAGAAATGAACTATCGTTTCCTACATTGAGGACTAGTTAAAGCAAAAATCTCCGGATGGATAAATAAATCGGCCTTCAGAATATTAACCTCTTTAGGACAGCGTGGGAATTTACGTTCATAGCAAGCAACGGATAAAGTTGGACGTTTTAAAAACTGTAAGAACTTTACAATTAATGAACATTAAGTTAAAAACTTTTCGTATTTAAAATAATTGCATTAGTTTCCTATCTGACTAAAGTAGTTAAAATGTTATTTGGTGTATTTTTTATTCATTTGTGTGAAATCATTTCCATTTATTTAATTTTGTTCTTTAAGTTTATTTATGATTTCTGTTTTCCGATAAATTAAAATATATCAATGTTAAACTTAAGTCAGGCGTGAATGGCTGTATAGATTTGTAAAGTTATATTAGGGGAGGGTAATCTTGGGTTATTTGTTTCGTGGTTAAATTGGGTCAATGGATTGGATATATTGGTGTGATTAGTAGATGTAATATTGATTCGCTAAGGGCAGAATCGTTTCATACGCCGCACACTTCCGTTTGCCTATGGAACGAATTATAAGTCGGATACCGCAGTTCCTTTCTATGGAGTTTTTTGTTTTATTGCTCTTCTTTGCAGATAGATGTAATATTCCTATCTCATGGGAAGCAATTTCTTCTCTTAACTTTTTGTGCTGCCGTATTTTATTACATTGAATACATCGATATATCAGATGAATTGATGCCGGTTTGACTACGAATTTTAACCTAAGGTTAAATAGGGATAGAATGTTTATTTTCAAAAGCAAATCTATGCGGTCTATTCATACTTGACCCTAAATAAAAATACATTAAATTTAAGTTGTTTATAGACGTTTGCATGGATTTGGTTATCGGTTAAGTATGTTTTGGGTTTTCATATTTGATCAAAATATATAGACATTCGATAAATAATGATACCTTACGGTGAGTATCTAAGATGTATTTATTCGGATGTCTTTTAAGTTATTGGTGACAATGCAAGTATCTTATGGTGAATACTATGGGGTTACGTATAAATTTCCCTCCGCAATTGTCAGTAATCAATAATTTTGTATTTTGATCGTTTATGTTTACTCTGAAATGTTGTTGACCGGGAAATCTATGTAACCGATCTATATTCAACATTTTAAACAAGCGTTCATAAATTTATCTGTGCGAACTTAATTAAAATGTAAAATTAGAATATAATAGAAATTAAATGTAAATTAAAGTCAAAAATCAAAGTGAAAAATAATGTTAAATGTTAAAATGTACACTAAGACTAAAATAATTTTAAATCTTATATATATGTGCATAAATAAATGTTTGTATGCTAATTACTGGCAGTGGCTTATTTTATTTATTTTTTAATGTTGAAATCTAATTAGATAAGATATGATATTATTTAATCTCTGCTATTCCACTGAGCTAGTGACATGGGCTAACGACCGGAATCAAAATAGAAAAAAAAAAAAATTTTTTTTTTGACTTACGTATCTGCCTACTTTATAAAATTTTCTAGGTTCAAATGCCTAGATGGCGCCCTGTAGTGCAGTTTACATTAAGCTATACGATATATAAATATGTCATTACATTTATTTAAAATAAAAACTTAAAAGTTCGCAAATAAAAGGAAAAAACTAAACGCTAAAATTAAAATGTTTGTTAAACATATATATATTCACATGGATGCTAAACTTTAAAAATATTTTTTTCATAAACAAGAAAAAAAAGTATTTGAACGTATTTTTTTTAAATAAAAAAATACAAGATTGAAATATAAAAATATTTTAATAAAAAAATAACGTAAGTTAAAATTAAAACAGGTATTAATTAATTCCTGCAATCTGTAAATGGAAATGATTGTTTATTAATTATCTAAAAGCTGTTTAATTAAAAAGTCAGATGAAAAGTTAGATAAGAGAAGAAAGAGATTTTAGCTTGACCAATGGAAGCAAGTAAAGGTCCGGACCATAACGAAAAAACAGAACAGTGACGTTTTTGTTCATGGAATCCATAGGAGGACTATAAAAGAAAAAAATATTGAGTTCCAGTCAGTTTTTCCAACTTGATTTGATGACAACGGTAAGACGCACTTGCCATTCTCTCTCATTTTTTTGTTTGTTTAAAAAAAGAAAAAAATGAAAAGATTGTGATACCAGAATGGAACCAGCTAATGCTACCTCCAGAACATTTTCTTCCAATGGAGACACCGTGGGAATTGCCAACAGGAACCTGGACTCTTATACTGTAAGCTATATTAACATGAACTTTAAATTTAAAAAAATAACTAAGAACTTTCGTTCAAGCTTATGAACTTCTATCTGACTTTTAAGTTTTAAATTAAATTAATAATGTTTAATTTTATATGTTTCCCGATTGATAAACATCATTTCCATTTTTTTTTCCTTATTGTAAAGATTATTTAAATGTATGAAATTTAAGTTGTTTATAGAAGCTTGCATGGATTCGTTTGCGGTTAATTATATTTTGGTTTTCATATTTGATCAAAATATATAGACATTCGATAAATAATGATACCTTACGGTGAGTATCTAAAATGTATTTATTCGGATGTCTTTTAAGTTATTGGTTACAACGCAAGTATCTTATGGTGAATACTATTGGGTTACTTATAAGTTTCCCTCTGCGATTGTCGGTATCAATAATTTTGTATTTTGATCGTTTATGTTTATTTTGAAATGTTTTTGACCGTGGAATCTATGTAATCGATCTATACCCAACATTTTTAAACAAATCTGTGCGAACGTATTTAAATATTAAAATTAAGTCGGGCGTGAATGGCTATATAGTTTGTAAAGTTATATTAAGGGAGGGTAATCTTAGGTTATTCATTTCGTAGTTGAATTGGTTCAATGGATTGGATATATTTGTGTAATTAGTAGATGTAGTATGAGGTCCGCTATGGGCAGGATTATAGATATACGCCACACACCCTCTGTTTGCCTATGGATGGGTTTGTAAGTCAGCAGAAGACCGCAGTCCATTCCTATGGAGTTTTTTGTTTATTGATCTACTTTCCAACAGATGTCACATTCCTGTTGGTGGAGAGTCAATATCTTTTCTATTTCTACTTATTGTTCAGATGTACATTCCTGACAATATAGTATTTTGTGTTGTCGTATCATGCTACATTGAATACATGAATGTATCAGATGGTTTGGCGCCAGTTGATTGCAAAATTTGTTGCCTAAGGTTAAATCAGGGAAGAATATTTTCCTTTCAAATGCAGACCTATGTAGTCCATTCATTCTCGACCCTCTAAATAAATAGTAAACTCATTATTTGCAATCTACTTAAATTTAGAATTAAAGATCAATATAAAATTATAAACGTTAAATTTATTCCTCAAAATTTAAATATTATTTTATATGTGCGTAAATAAATATTTTTATGTGTTAATTTCTGGCAGTGGCTTTTATTCTTTTATATTTAAGATATAAAATTTATAGATTTTTATCTCTGCATCTCCGCTGAGCTAGTGACTTGGGCTAACGGTCGGAATATTTAAAGAAAGTGGAATCTTAACAGCGCGTATCTGCCTACTTTATAAATTTTCCTAGGCTCAAATGCCTAGATGGCGCCCTTGTAGTGCAGATATTGTTTTTGCGGTTAGATTCGATCTTCACTTTCATTCCGATTGGTACAATATATATATAATACTATGTTTTTGAGTACAAACCATGTATTATTTTGCAGTACAATCCCATATTTCAACGGAATAGCAACCGCCATTATCAAGGTTAATTTTTGAAAAAAAACAATCTCATTAGATCTCAAAGAATAACAAAAAAATAACATGACTCAGTGTGAGACGAGAAGTGAGATTCATCTTGAAGTAGCTCAGCATTCACAAAATGAAGCTTATCAAAGAGTTTATTTTCCCCAGTTTTTTCACCTATTAATTTCAAGTTAATATTAGATAAAATGAGAGGTTTCCACATATCTGGAATACGTTGTGCTTTATCAGCCCTATTTAAACCAATAGATCTCTTTAATATTTCAATTGACTCTCTCATGGTTTTTAAATCATATCATTCCAAATTTGCAAGTATTTTTGTATTGTCAGGTTTATGACCCATTGCTAAAAAATGGGAAGTAAAAACTGATGAGTTAATTTTTTTAATTAAAAACATTTCTATGTTCATTAATTGTGACATTTATTCGTCTGTTAGAATGACCCACATAGCTTCTTAAGCACTGCAAACATGGAAATTTCATAAACTCCTTGGTGTTCCAAAAATATTCTGTCTTTAGGTTTATACAAAAAATCACCAATTTATTTGCCAGTAGAAAAAGTAGCCCTAATATTAAAACAAGATACTCTTCTACTGATTTTTATCAGTAACCCCATTATTGTAAGGCAAAATTACTTTATTAAAAGAGGAATTGTCAATTCTATTATCTTTTTTCTTTTTAGTGTTAATGTTATGTAAAGCCTTACATATGATGTTTTAATTATAATTATTAGAGAATAGACTCCTAGAAGGAGTTTGAGAAGACATTCTTGGAAAATATTTAAAATAAATCCAATTATTTTTGTACGGTCAGAGGTTGACTTTTATGTGTAATTTGTCCTTTACAGTGATTTTTCAAGAGTCAAAATTAAATTTATTTTAATTAAATGTGATTTGAAAGTGGTAGAAAATAGTTTACAGTGTTGAAGAGATTGCTTATATAAATATAAATATGTCATTTCACTTAAGATTGTATTAATGATAAAAACAGAATACCCACTCACAAAAACTGCATATAAATAAGTTTTTGCATAAGCATTAATGTCCTAAGGTTATTTTCCAAGGGTGTCACATTGTCAAAGATATCTGGCCTTGAAATTTGATTTAAGCATAAATAAATCCAAATGACTATGGTTTTAACTCTTCAATTTATAAATTCCTTACAAAAATTAATTTGGTTAAAGAATGATTTAAACATCCATTCATTTTCTGCAAATTATTTTCAAGCAAATCAATAACCCACTGGATAACAAAAGTGATAGAATAACGTTTTCTTTCATTAGGGCAATTGTTCCAAATTTAAGGCAATATTTTCTAAAAATAACCATAAAGAAATAAGTCCAAGATCATCAGCATGAAGTGAAACCATATGGCATAATATATAATTGTGCACATTCGGAATGTAGCAAAATGTCTTGAATTATAAGTGAAAAGTGTGATTTTTTAGTAGTGATAATAAAACCGGTAATATTTTGCAATGATCTTCGAAAACAATTTTTCCATTCTTCAATATTTATATCAATAATGTTTAATATTCCATTACAACAATTTACAGCATTTAAAAATTTATTGATTACATTTTGAAAATTACCATTAGCTAAAAGAACTTTGAATCCAAATTATCGATTTTAGTTTTTTTCTGACTAAATCAAAACATTCAGTTTCAGATTCAAAAATTTTTTTAATTCTCATTGGGTGATAAAAAAAAGGGTAAAACAGACTTATTATGTTTATTATCAAATGGAAATGATTTGATAAACATGTTTTTACAGCTGATTCTTTTGTCATATTATTGTTTTCTAAAGTATTATGAAAATCTTTAAATATCTTACTGCTTACAAAATTACTTAACTTTTTGAAGGAATCTTTTGGAATTGTAAAAATTTTATAAGAGTTGTCTTCCTCTTCAGAAATAAAATCATCTGAACTACCAGAAGTAGTGAAATTTTGTATATTTATATCTTTAGTTATTTGATGGCAATTTTTATTTTCAAATTTCTCAAAAATATTTTTAGAGGAATTAAATTTAAGGTTTAATAAAGTATTTTGGCTTTTAAAACGTTTCGAAGGCTTAATACGAAAATCTAAAGATAAGGCTAACGATTGTTAGTATTGTTTTGAACAAGTTATTATATAAAATGAGTTTTTCAAAAAAGTTTTTGCTTATATCGAAAGATAATTTTATATTATTTTCATATAAATTACTTTTACTGCTGTTATTAAGCTCTTCAGAATTAATGATTTCCGTTTCCAAATCTGGAAGATCATCATCATTCAGATCATATTTACATGAAAAAGAACCAGATGAATTTTTTTTTACAAAAGCGATTTATCCATAATGAATCAAGTCTAACATATTCAACTGAATAATCCAATTGAGAAGATTCAAGTATTTCAGCATCATTGCTTTTGAAAATTTTGGATTAACCATATTTTCTGATATTTTATGTGATAGTGCTGATTTTTCGTGTTTGAAAAAAAGTTTTTGGATTTAACTTTAATACTTGCAATGGGGATTTTATATATATATATATATAGTAGCCTGTCTATAGGTGTTACGACCCTAAGCAGAGTTTCCAAGTCCCTTATATTAGGCCCTATTTGGATTCTGGTTAAGTTCTATTAACAAACTTACTATATCCTGACCATTTTCTTTAACTATAACAATTGAATTTAGATAAGATTAGTATTTATCCAAAGTTACTTTGACATGAGTAAATATTTCTAAAATAAGATGTATTTTAAATATAATTAACGTGAGACTCGTTTACCCATAAACATATCACATCCCCTTAACATTTAACAAATACAAAATACTTGTTCAATGGCATAAGAATATCCAGATACTCCTCCTTATTAAGTATCTGCATACTCTCATGACTAACAATAATATCTAATATATTATTTTATATTTATAACTATTAAGTTTTAATTCAATCACTCATCAAATTAATCTGTTAGATAATTACAAATCGACTTTGATTCATATTATGTTTAATAATCAAGATTGCCAATAATCACAAAAATAACTTTCTAGTAAGGAGATCTCAGGAAAATCATTGATTTATTAATTCTTCATACTACCTATGGAATATCAAGAGGGATTTTACGATTTCCATGGATAGTGCACAAATTAAGAAAGGCTTATAATTTAAATTCATAATCAAGCTTTATATGTACATTCTTTAATACTGAATATTAAAATAATATTATTAACTAAACTGTGATTAAAACTAATACTTTCACTAATAACTAATGTATCATTTAATTTTACATTAATAAATACTCTTTAATAATTGGCAATGTCATCTATGACCTATGAGATCAAGGCAGCATATAACAAGTAAAAAATCTTTATTAAGAGATTTATGCTTATCAAACTGTTAGATTTGCTTTAAATTGAATTGACTTTTCATTTTAATTTTGACTGTATATTTTGAGTTGTGTGATGTGGTAAGAATGAGCCCAGAAAAGAAATTCAGCAATTATAATTTGATAAAACTTTCAAAACAATAATTTTAATAATATTCATTACAAATGATTACAATAACATTACTATTAACATCAAATTTAAAATAACATAATAAAATGATACACATATATTATAATAACAATAACAACAGAAAAATTAATCTTTGGAGTATTATTATTAAATAAAACTAACAATTTCCCATTATATGTTGAGATATTTATCCCTATGTATTTGAACTACATATCACAAATTCAGTTTATTAAACAATCATTTTTTCCATTCATGGTTCGTTAGTTCAACCTCTACATAATAGTAGTACTTGATGATTAAGTAACAATACAAAAAATAAGTGAGAACATAGGGTCATAATTCTGGAGGTTAGTAAACAAACAAAATTAATACTTTTATGTTTTACATAAGAACAAAATCATTGTTTTTAGTTTATCCATTCGTACAGGTAAATACAACCTGCCCTCTGGATTGTGTATATATCATTTTAAATACCCTTTCATACTAAAATATTGAACATATTTGTTTATTTAAATGATTAATAATCTTTAATCTCAACCTAATTATTAAATAACTATCATTATAACAACACTTGAATTAATTCCTTATTAAATGATTTAGTCCCCCCCCCCCCAATTATACTAACAAATCATAGATTAAAAATATAAATACCAACATTAGAAAGTTCTCTTTTAAACTCTCAGCTAAAAGTATAACAATTTTATATTTTCGTTGCATTCTGGTTGTTCCGCATAAACTTATTATATATAACTTTTATTTTTATTTTTTTACATTCAGCTTATCCTAAGATTTGCGCGAGGTATTTAAGTTATTGCAACAATAATCCTTTGTTTTCTTCTTTTTTTAGTAATGCAAAGAAAATTTATTCATGACTTGCTTTATTTATTCTAGATGATATATATTTCTATCTTTAGTATATGGCACTTTTAGGATTTTAATTAAAATATATGTGTCATGCAACATTTTTCAGCTAAAACTTTATAGCAACTGACATTTCAGCCGGTATGGCTCCAAGTAAATACTTCTATAATTTATTTTAATTAAGATTTTATATATATATAGCTGGAATAATAATGAACATTTTTCAGTTATTACCGATTTAGTTCTATGGTTTCTTAAATATATATACTTAACTTTCCGCCCGAGATTTACACTTCTTTTACTTATCCTTACTGAATATTGACAATGTTTATTTATTTCCTTTGGTTTATTATTGTAATTCATTTTTTCACAACACAGTTATTGTTCGTTTTCAGTGAGTGTATATGTTGATCATTCATCTCCGATGATTTCTTCAATATTTATTAATTTTCAAGAGATTATTGGGAATTATTGATTATTGATCTGTCCAGTAGAAAACAATTAATTTACTCCATTAGTTTAAACATAAAAATGATAATTATCCAATATATCGATACAGCTACAATTCATGACTTTTTCTGCTTACTAATAATATGATTTTAGGAATTTTTAATCCAACTTTTTTAAAAAAAAAAAAAATCACAAAGAAAAAAAACTTAGTTACTTATACTTTACAATCAATAAGCTTTTTTTCCCCCCCCCTCTCTTGAATTTCATATTCCAAGATTGTTTGAAACTCTTTGATTGGCTAATATTTTCCCACTTTTTTTTTTTTTTTTTTGAAACAATCATTTATTTTGAAAGTTTTTGATTTATTATTTTAAAATGACCGATTTTTCGTTTTTAAAAAAATATTGAAATACAATATTTTTAGTACAAAGATATTGGTAGCCGGTAAGATATTTAAAAGCTAAGAAAAAGTAAATTTTGCATTTTTATTAAAAAGAGCAATGGAATTTTTAGTTTGTATCATCTATTTTTTTTTTTAAACATACAATGAAAGTAAAATTGTCGACCATATTTTTTTGTATCTAATTAAAACGTAAAAGTAAAAATTGGAGAGAACAAAAAGCCCACAAATTGCAAATCCAGATAACCAAAAGAAAAATATTTTAGCTAATTAAAGATGGCAGAATTATGCTAAAATATAAAGACTTTGTAACTTAAATTTAAGAGAGAGTGCACAATATTATTATCATATATGTTGATAAAAGGACAAAAGGATGTGCAGAAGTTTCAAAAACTGGATTGTGGTATAAAAAGAAGAGGACAACTTTGACCTAGGTCTTCTCTTTGCCTTCTAGTTACATGTCTGAAAGTTGGAGGTTTCTGCAAGCATAACCTGTAGCAGTAATATACTTCTGCACAGTTATGCCACTTGATGTACCAAGCTCCCATGCAAGCATGGAAACAGGTCTTGTGAAGATCACTTTTGGCAATGAAATGGTCACTACACCTGTACCTTTTCTCCAGCTATAGAATGGAACAATAATGTAAGATGCTGGCAGAGAGACCAATGGAAATTCTTATGAGCTCAGGACCCCAAAACCGTACACCAACTTACCAGTAAGTTAAGAGTAACTTTTCCTGATTGTGACAAAGTTTGCAAACAATTCTTAAACATAAGATCAAAATAATCCCGATAAAAACTTTAAATTTTTATTCTTCGAGAGACTCTTGTTTAACTAAAAATGACAATTGTTGAACTGTTTTTTAAATTAATAGATTCGTATCTGGATTAGCATGTGTGTCATCTTTCCAACTAATTAATTCATAATGTGTTTGTTTTATTTTTATATTTCAATTTGTTAGAATAAAAATATTTATTTCTAATACCAATTATTCATTGTACGTTATTAATGATTATTAATAAATGTATTAATGTTAATTAAAATTTTAAAATATAATTTACCTTTGCCAACATTGTACTGAAACTCAATCCTCCAGAGTTTCCAGATAATTTTGTTGTAACTAAATAAATAAAAGCGGTTTAGCCAGTGGATTCTGATACAGAATCCTGGTGCCTTTAAAATAAATTAAAAGCTGGCTTACATGATCCCATTATTTTAATAGTTACATTAGTTAAAAGGGTGTTATGTGACCAGGAAAAATAATTACGTTCATTGTCTGATGAAACAAATTTAATAGGACGTAATTTGGTCACTGATTACAGGTAGTTAACTTGTAAAAAACCCTAATAGAGCAGTGGATGTTAATATATATATATATATATATATATATATATATATATATATATATATCTATATATATATATATAATACCGCTACTGAGCAGTGCTCATTATAATTGTTGTTTACAACTACTAAAAAAAGAAGTTTTAAACTTGATTAATAAATAATAAAATCAATAACTTGTCCGTGAATAATGGAATTAAATATCTGATTTGAAAAAAAATCTATAAAAGTTTAAAAAGTTATTCATATAAATGTCATTTATCAGTAAAAGTTACAATTAGTTAAATAGAGGGAGGTAGAAGATGTAGCTTAGAAAAGTTAAAAGCTTGATAAAAGAAGTTTAAAAAGTTTTTTTTAAAAAACAGTTTGTTAAAAGTTTAAAAAAATAAACCTTTTACCTAAAGTTAAAAATATCTCTTTTCATTTAATTTAAAAAAAAAAGGACTCTTCCCATTATTTAAAGGATGTAGAAATATATGTCTGTAAATAGCAAAATTGTAAATAAAAATAATAAAATATGTGTGTGTTAATAAAATAGAATATGAAAGTTGGATAATAAAAAATAAATGAAGGTGTATAAGTTAAAAAATGTTTCTCAAAATATTGCAAATATTTAAAAGCTACATAAAAGAATTAAATTGGTCATGGCTATTAATTAAAAATACATAAACAACTAGATTAATTAATCAAAATCTTATAAAAATTTAATCAAAAGCAGTGGATGAATTTCAACAATGGATATAGCTGGCAAATAGAAAAATTAAGTAAAAAATGACAACAGATCATCACATAAATTGAGTTAGTCTTTTAATGTATCAGCAATCAAATTTTCAAGCAGTCAGCCAATCAGTTGAGTTTTTACAATCAGTTTATCACATATCCAGAATCAGTGTATTTCATGACAATGCAGTGTTAACAGTCGTTGGAAATATACAGCTAGACTCCAGCCTTAATCTGATGGAACACCATTGACCTGCCGTATAAAAGTGATGCCTGCCTAATAATTTGAAACTACCAGAGATAACTAACTGTCTTGAATAATAGTGCCACAAAATAGCAATCATAGGAACTTCCACAAAACCTCAAATCCAAGTAGTTGGAAAAAATTCACATGAAACAGCAAACAGCAGGATGTCAATGTACAAAATTCTATAATTAATGAATAAACTTTTTTTTATTACATTTATGATATTAATGTAGCCATTGCTAATCTAACCGCATAAAAAAAAAACAGTTGATGTGCATGTTTTGAATGTTTATAATTATTCTAATGCTGAAATATATTACTATCTATATCTTATTATAATATATGTTTAATGTAATTAAGATTTTATAAAAGTAGTTTAAAATGTACAACAATATGTATTTAGTTAAAATAAATTGTCTTTAAAACTCAATATTTTGTCTGTTAATTCTTTTACCACTAAATAAAGTAACATTATATTATACTATCCTTTTGATTGAACTACTTGAGATTTCTTAGATGCTGAATTAGTTTCCATCATTCAAAGCACATTAGTTTTTGCACCTAACTGGTGCCTGGAGTTTACTCCAAAACAAAATAGTGCTTTGAATGATAGGTGTTGAATTCCACAGTCAAGAAGATATGTTCCCTTGAAACATATTCATAATTATAAATCTGATATATATATATATATATATATATATATATATATATATATATATATATATATATATATATATATATATATATATATATATATATATATATATAGCTTCAACTTGGTCACAGGTATCCCCTGGATATTATTTTCTCTGCCTAAGGGACCATGGTGGTGTAATAATTAAATTGCATTGGTGTAGATCGAATGTATAAGTTTATAATTGTATCATATTTTTTTTTATATAAAACTATGTATTAAAATTTTGTTTTCTCAAGTTTAGATTTTTTTATTTAGGGTCAAAGTTCATGAATGTTTTGTTCCCCAAGAGTTCTACTATCCCATCTGGTTTATTTGGCTTTTCCCAACATGGGAGCAGAACTGTGATAAATGACAATTAGCTAAATGTTTTTCTTGTTTGAACATAAAAATTTAATGAAACACTAAATTCAGTAATTGCATTTAAGAAAGTGATACAATTAAAAGAAAAAAATTAACCAAAAATATATTTTTTCTTTAAATGAAAAAAAAAAAGGAATTAAAGACAGTTGGATATTTTGGGCAGAGTCAAGGCATTGAGAATGAGTAGAGAGAAAAATGCCAAAGGTGGTGGAGTCAGTGGAATATTTTATTTTAAGAAAATTAATAAACAGTTAGTATTTAAATTTATTTTAATGCAAGCGTTAGTGAAATAAACATTGAAAAAAAAGAACTTTGAAATATTGTTTCAAAAATGGTGAAAAAAGAAAAAGAAAAGATATCTGAGACACGGATAATGATGGAATCAATGCTGAGAAATACGTAAAAAATAATAAAAAGAATACTAAGGTTATAAAATGAGCAGGGAAGCATAAGGACATGCACACATATAGATAGAGTTAATGCAGTAAGTCAGTTGCTAAAAGTAACGGTACAGAGGGGAGGCTCAAATGAACACCTTAATAGTCTATAATGTTATTTTGTGCTGAATAAATTACATGACATAGCCAAGGTTGCTATGCAGTCATATACAGAGTGAGGATTCATTCTGGTGGTATTCATTGTTTTCAAAACCAGCAACATTTGAAGAATACAAACAGTTATTACTGGTGAACTATTGGGGAGATAAGTATCAGGAGATTATTAAGCATCAGGCGGAGCAGGATAAATGGAGATCTGTTAAATTATTTATCACATTTTTTGCCAACAAGTGGAAAAGATAAGATCAATTATGACCCCACCTTTATCTGAGCAGCAAATTATGTGAAAAGTTAAATGTGGCCTTCCTAGGAACTTAGAGCAAGTAATAATTGGAACAAAACAGAAAACGATAGAGCAGATGGCTGAAATGCTTATAGCATTGGACTGCAATAGTTGGTATAAGAATAATTGAGACAGTGAATATAGCCATACGCAAGTATCAAACCTGGTGTATAGCTGGGAGGAGAGAGAACCAATAATGGTACCTCAGAGATGTTTGAAATTAAAAGTAGTGATAGAAGTGGTGATAACCAGTGCTTTACTTGATTCTTTCCCAGGAAGTGTTTAATAGAATAAAATGTAGTAACCCTAAAATTAAAATTTTGCCATTAGATATGGTGTATGTCATGTTGGCTAATAGTAAAAGGGCAAGACAGAAATCAAAACAAGAATTGGTAAACATGACTTTAACAGGAAATGAATACAGCCACATTTTTCTTATCCTTGAGGGTCTGATCCATGAGCTTATACTGGGGTCAGACTTTATGCATAAGACCAGCTGTGTTATGGGTTATGAATGAAGTCAGGTAAAACTGAATAATGAAGGAATAATGTTTACAGCAGACAGAGCAGTTAGATATATTAAAGAGGGCTTCATGAAAAGTGTGGGAATAAAGATGGAAATAGAGGAAAAGGGGGAGGAATCAAAGTTGACAGACAGATATCAGAAGGAACAGTTGAAGAAACTACTAAATAAATATGACTGTTTTTTCCAAAGTCCCCATAGTTATTCAAGGGTATGAACACGAATGAAACTTTGTGAGATATCAACAATATCAGTCCTGCACATACCCTATACTTTATCAATATTGAGACAAAGGGAGAAACAGATAAAGAAAATGCTTCAATGGGGAATCTATCTCTAAATCTTGATCTCCTTTCAATAGCCCTCTTGTAACAGTGAAAAAAGGATGTGTCCATTCGGTTATGTTTGAACACTCATTAATTAAATACTATAACTATGCCTGGTACAAATTCTTCATCTACCTAGGAATGTGTTATTAGTAAAATTTCTGTGATAAAGGGATATTTTTAACATTTGATTTGACCACCAGTTACTGGCAAATCAATTTGCATCCTAACAATCAGAAATATACCACTTTTCAGTATAATGAGCAGGCATACAACTTTAATCAAATTTCCTTTGGTTTAAAACATAGTGGAAGAGGGCTAATAAAGTGTTTTGATCACATGTTATTAGACCATATCAAAAGTTTAATAGTAATGTATGTAGACAATATTGTATTAGCATCAGAAAGTATAGATGAGCACTTCACACATTTAGAGCAGCTTTTGCATGAGTGCAAAGAAAAGTTTTAACTTAATGATTACTGAAGTACAATTTCTAGGCCATACCATTAGTAAAACAGGGATCTAATCAAATCCTGATAAAATTTAGGTGATCCAAGATTTTTCTAAGCCTCAAAACAAAAGACATGTAAAGCTTTTCCTTGGGTTATACAATTTCTATAACCGTTTTTTTATATGGTCCCATTAATGTAAAAATAAAGTCAATAGGCATGGACTGAATACCATGAGTGTAGCTTTCAAAACATGAAGGCAGGATTTTTAGAAATGGTTATTTTGTTATACCCTGACTTTCATAAGCTGAATTTTGTGCAAACTGACAGTTGTGTTTGGATTGTGACAGTTGTGTTTGGATTGGGGACTACGTTGTCCCAGGTACAAGATGGAGATCAGCACAGAGTCCTTTTCTTCATTAGCCAATTATTGACTGGCCCTGAAATGAACTACACTGTAACCAAGAAGGAGGCTTTGGTAATTGTGTAGGCATTTAAAAAATTTCAGTATCTGATAGGCTCCAAAATAATTGGTAATTACTTGTCACAAAAGCCTTGAGTTTATAAATCATAGCTTCCTTATGAATAGCTGATTAATAAGGTGTAGTTTGTTTTTTCAAGAATTTAATTATAGTGTGAGATACTGCCAAAGTAATGAAAATGTTGTGGCAGACACATTAAGCCAATATCATGCAGTACAGGAGTGTCACTTAAATTGAGACAGGGCATACATCACTGCAATGGATGTTGACAGAATCAGTGACAGAAAATGACCTTTGTAAATTAAAGTAATGGCAAAGTGAGGATGGGGACTGTCAGCAAATAATTAAGTATTTACATCACCAGCCTGTGGTGAAAATGAGAAATAATCCCCATGTGGAGAGATAAGAAAGGATACTGCCTAAAAAGGGACTGTTACAATGCAAAAGGGAAAGGTATATACAAAGAAGGATCATTATTCCAGTCACTATGAGGAAAAATATAATTAGCATATACATCAAAAATATGGAACTAAGGAGTGAGAAAAGTTGAGGGTTTGGTTAAGGCATTGGTTCTACTACCTGGGAAAGTATGTGATCATCGTAGATTTTATAAATGAATGTCACATATGCTCAAAAAAGGAAACCATTTAATGCATATTGTGTAGGGTCATTGAAGCCCATTTACATGCAATATCTGAATAATTTATAGCAATAGACTTCTATGTATCCCTTGCCCTCATTTAATAGAATGAAATGTCTCATCATGGCTTTTGATGTATTCTCAAAGTTTGTGGCTCAGAAAAATGCTAAGTAAACCATATGGGTTTTAGAGCAATGACACTTTGTGACAGTGGAAATTCCAGATAAAGTCTTGTCTGGCCAAGGGACACCATTTGTATCTAATGAGTGGACAAATGGATGGAGAGACATGGAATAAAACACATACGTCAATATGCAATCTGCAGTCCAACCTATGTGAATGAGTCATGAGGAAGTTGGGGTGTCTATTTCGAGTATATATACAAGATAATCACTGAAAATTGGGAAAAGTAATCACAAGTATTTTTAATATGAAAAGTTGATCAAAAAATGAGTCTACAATGTTTGAACATGTCCAGCTTCATTTTGGGAGAGATGTACCATGCCCATTCAGGACCAGGTTGCCAGTGAGAGCAGAACTTATTAATAGAAGGATGTTGAACAAACCCATAATATGTTAAAAAATGGGTGAATTAAGACAGATCAGACAAGAAAGGATCAAGAATAGATTTAGAATAGAAGATGAGATATGGTAAGAACTGACCCTGTAAGCCATCTTGAGAAATACATTTACAAGAAGTTTCAACTAATTTATAAAGGTCTGTATATAATAAAATGAAAATAGAGTGACAACACATTCGTAGTGACATAAGGCATGGAATAGGGGAGGGGGCATATAATGCCCAGTCATTAAAATTGATAAAGAGAAAAGGAGCGGTGCCTGACAGACAAATGGCTGGTCCAATGAAAGATCAGAACTGTAAGAAATTCTGGAATACACAAAGGAAGAACACAAACAAAAGATAATAATAATAATTAATGATTACAGTGAATGTTATTAGATGAAAAATTGGCAGAGATAAAATAGCTCAAGCAATACATATTACTGTCAAACAAAGGGCATTGTAATATACCACTACTGAGCAGTGTTCATTATAAATGTTGCTTACAATTACTAAAAAGAGAAATTTTAAATTTGATTAATAAATAATAAAATCAATAAATTGCCGTGAATAACTGAATTAAAATATCTCATTTGAAAAAAAAAATCCATAAAAGTTTAAAGAGTTATTCATATAAATGTCATTTATCAGTAAAAGTCACAATTAATTAATTAGAGGGGAGCTACAAAATGAAACTTAGAAAATCAAAATTTTAATAAAAGAAGTTTAAAGAGCTTATTTTTAAAACAGTTTACTAAAAGTTTAAAAAAAATAAATATTTTATATAAAATTAAAAATATCTCTTTTCATTTAGTTTAAAGAATAAAAAGTATAATCCCATTATTTAAATAAAATAAAATTACATGTCCATAAATAGTGAAATTGTAAATATAAAGATATATAGTAAAATGTGTGCATGTTAATAAAACAGAATACAAAAGTTGGATATTAAGAAAGAAATGAAAGTTTATAAGTTAAAATGTCTCTCAGAAATAATGCAAATACTCAGAAGCTACACAAAAGAATGAAATTCACAATGGCTACTAATTTAAAATACATAAACAATCAGATTACTTAATCAAAATTTTATCAAAATTTAATTAAAAGCAGTGGATAAATTTCACCAATGGATAAAGCTGGGAGATATAAAAAATATTTAAAAAATGACAATAGGTCATCACATGAATAGAGACAGTCTCTTCACATATCAGCAATCAGTTTTTCAAGAAGTCAGCCAATCAGTTCTTCAGTCAGTTCAGTGCTTATAATCAGTCCATCACATATCCAGAATTAGTGTTTTTCTTGACATTGCAGTGTTAATAGGTGTTAAAAACATATGGCCAGACTCCAGTCTTAGTCTGATGGAACATCAGTGCCCTACCCAAAACAGTGATGCATGCCTAATAACTTGAAAGGGTAAGAGATATTTAACTGTCTTGAATAATAGTGCTACAAAATAGAAATCATAGAAACCTCCACAAAACCTCAAATCCAAAAAGGTTGGAAAAAATTCACATGAAGCAGCAAACAGCAGAAAGTCAACACCAAAATCCTATAGGTAATGAATAAAATTTTCTTATTCTATTTCTGATGTAAATGTAAACATTACTAATCTTGAAGCCTCCCAGAGTCAGTTAATAAATGAACTCTATAACTGCATAAAATGAACTGTTGATGTTCATGTTTTGAATGCATGTAATTATTTTAATGCTGAATTATATTAATGTAGTATATCTTATTATAATATGTGTGTCTCTGAGGTTATTATAAATCATGTTGAATTTAATTATAATTTTATAAAAGTAGTATAAAATTTACAATAAATATTTAGTTAAAATAAATTGTCTTTAAAAGTTAATATTTTGTTGGTCAATTTTTTAACCACTAAACAAAGTAACAGTACGTAATACTATTCTTTTGATTGATGGAGTTGAGATTTTTTAGGTGCTGAATTACTTTGCCATCATTCAAAGCATGTAAGTTCTCATAGATAACTGATGCCTGCAGTTTATTCCGAAACAAAAAATGCTTTGAATGATAGGTGTTAAATTCCACATCCAAGAAGATTTGTGCCATTGAAATGTAGTCATAATTATATATATATATATATATATATATATATGACTACATATATATGACTACATGATATCTTTATGGATATATATATATATATCCAATTTAATCACAAGTATTCTCTGGATATTATTCTTCTCTGCCTAACCGTGATGGTGTAATAATTGTTGCATCAGTGTAGATCGAATGTATAAGTTTATAATTGTATCATATTTTTTTGTATAAAAGTAAGTCTTATAAATTTGATTTCACAAGTTTAGATTTTTTTATTTAAAGAGTCAAAGTTCATGGTAGTGTTGTTCCCCAAGAGATCTACAAACCCACCTGGTTCAATATTGTGCCAGTCAGTCAGACAGGCACAAAGATTGCTGCAAGTTTAGTTGCAGACTGAAAGGCACAAAGTTTGCTAAAAGCTTAGTTGCAACCTGAAAAAAAGTATATACAATAATAGGTTTGATCTGTGCAATTATATTTTCTTTTTGCTTATGCATTTAATGTATTTTAAATTAAAAAAGAAAGGTAAATGGTGATGATACACTGTATAAATGTACAATTATGTATATCAGATTGCAATGTATATTTTTCTGTTTTATAAACATTATTTTTGATATGGTGGAGGGGATATAAATTTATACTGGGAAATATAAATATAGATGTAAGTAACCCAGCAGTTAAATATATTTTATTTTATATT
Organism: Epiperipatus broadwayi; assembly: GCA_028023455.1. Taxonomy (NCBI): domain Eukaryota; kingdom Metazoa; phylum Onychophora; class Udeonychophora; order Euonychophora; family Peripatidae; genus Epiperipatus; species Epiperipatus broadwayi. Next base: position 8,830,204 of record JAQFVV010006234.1, read on the forward strand.
GTCAAACATTGATATATATATATATATATATATATATATATATATATATATATATATATATATATATATATATATATATATATATATATATATATATATATATATATAATGTTTTTAGAGAAAAATGTTAAAACGCATTAATGGTCATTTGACTTGACACCTGCAGAATAGTAATTAATTAAAGAAATATGGGATAGATATTTGGACCACTAATGGTCTGAGAAATTCTTAAATCGATTTAAAAGAAAAGAAAATCTTTGTTAAGACAAAATAAATTTTAATTAGACTGAATAAAATAGAAAAATAAGATATAGCTAAATACAAATTCCACTTTAGCAATTAAAGAGAAATGATAGTAATTAATTTAAAAAATGGAAAAGCAATAGTTTGTAGAGGGGACCCAGTAATGGGAGAATATATAAATGCTGATTAGGTGAGATTGATAATTATTTTGGCTTGTTTCTGAGGAGTGTGGACAAGAAAAAAAAAATTATTAAATATTTTTTTTGGGGGGGGGGGTGCTGACCAAAATTAATTATTAAGATTTTTTCTAAGGAAGTGCTGGCAGAGAAGAAATGAATGAATTACTCTAATTCATTCGGGTCAAGCAGAAAGTTTTCAAAAATAAGTTTGCAAGGAAAGTAATAAGCTGTAGCCCTGAGCAAGTGGGAGAATTACAATGTTATTGCATGCTGAAATTATATCAAATCAAAAGGAACAAAATTGCAGATAGAAATTTAGAAAGGATTTGAAAATGTAACCAGGAAAGACAAAGTAGAAGGAAAAAGATATGATGGAAAGAAATTCTAAATTATTCAAATCAAAATAATATAATAATTACATCAATGCCACCAACTTTACTGGGAACACTCTTGCATTAGAAACCAAAGAAGTCCAATCGTGGCATGAGATTAAAAGAAAGTAGCTAAAATTTAAGTTAAATCGGAATTGAAGCTTGATATTATTGGAAGAATGGAATAAAGATTAATTTGTACTGCACAAACAAATATGGAGTAGAGGACCCAATTAAGTGCTTTTGCACTACTCAAACTCGATGTAGCAACCAAATTATGTAACTTTTCACTCCTGTAATGTACAGCTGTCTACGAACAATTTTGCCAATCCTCCATGGAATTAATCCCTGTACTCACCTGCTTGGCAGATTATGTTTCTCCTTCAGAAAGCTTTTGGGAAGTAAACTCATTTATATTTATATATATTGAACTGGATTGATATTCAATTCAATGGCGTTATTACAGAAATAAAATATTAAGCTTTTAATTTTCATTAAACGTTTAATGTTTAAATTTTTATTATTATTTAAAAAGAATACATGTATCAAAATACACATGCATTTATATGTAAAATGGATCATTTTAATGTTTATCGATTTAGTTTAAAATAGGTTGCTTTCACTGCTTGCTTTTAATTAATTTAATCGAAAACAGGCAATCTTACTAATTACATTCCTGTTGCTTTTATATTAATTATTTTAAAGTTCATTCTAAAAGTGGACATTTAATTGTGTTGTGTTATAATAATCTATAGGTGGAATTCTTAGATTATATTGAGCTGGAGATTAATATATGCCCTGCCTAAGGCATAAAATTGGAAAACAATGAAAGTGTTTTATGGGAAATGTAGGAATTTTAAATAGTCCCGTCAATTTGGAGAGGGTAGTTACATATTGTTGACTAAACAAGCTGTTTTGCAAGTGCAAATCAGAATTCTTTTACATACTTTGATTGCAGCCTGTTGAGATCCAGAGTTTTGGTAGCAGTTCAGACATTTAATTTCTTAAAAAAAATTGGCAGATGTCAAATACTGTATGTGTCATCATCATCAGAATGGCATACTAACTTAACAAAGTATGGATCCCTAACTTCCATATCTGCTCCAGTAATGCCATAAATCTCTAGTAGAAGTCAGAACCTCTTTACATCTACCTTGCCATTGTCAAAGGACCTGAAAATAGACTAAAATAAATGTGTGCACTCTACACAAACTCTGCTTTATCGTAAGATAAAATTTTCTTTTATTCTTCCCAAGGTAAATTTCTTTTAATTAAATCTCCGCTCAATCTAATTATAAATCTGTATTCATAAACAATATTTAGCCTTATATTTAATATTTGCTGTTTTTTCTTGTATTTTGTAGTGTGTCTTGGAATTTTAGTTTTAAGATTCCAAGTTTGCTTTCAAATTTTGTTTATTGGAGAGTGATGAATGAGTTTCATATTTTTATGCCTAAAACTTTTTATAAATGCTTTGGCAGTCATGTATATTTTAAATGCTTACCTGTAATTATTTTAGTAGCCAATAATTAATATTAAATACTGTGTTTGCACTTTTGCTAACCACCAAAATATTTTGGCTGGTGACTTTATTCTCCTAGTCTTCTGTAGGTGGGGATTTTGTGTCTTCATTTCTTATATCTCTGAAAGCGGAAACTAGAATTGTTTTTTCTGTGTAATTTTATAAATCGCCAGCAGAAAGATAATATTTATCACTTTGTAAATTACAAGTGAGAGAGACTTTCACTGCTAAAGTATTTAAAGCTTTCATTTTTTCATACTCATGTGCACTCTCCGATAGATTTTTTTTTGTATTTATGTGTAGCTTTAAATTTATCAGAACGTGTACACAGAACTGGTGTTATAAATTTATTTCTTAATTATAATTATTTGTAATTTATTTTCTTTAATTTCTAAGGAAGACATGACTGGTTTTATAATGATTTACTTGTCACCTATTGAGACCTTTAATTATGATACTTAGATTAGCTTTTCTCCTATCATTTGGTTGGTGATTCGCCAGTTTTAATTGTTTGTTTTCCTTTCATTTTAAATCATATTTTTCAGTTGCTCTCAAGATAAATCAATCATCTTTATTTTAAACATAATAATAGGTGCAGCTTCTACTGGCATATGACATTCATGGGCCCAACACATTTTTCAGACCTTGAAAAGTTCACCGGTGCTGGTTTCGTTGATTTATTTCAAGAACGTATTGTTTTAATATCTGAATGGGAAAACCAATGCTTGTGTGAATCCTCTGCTGAATGAAATTGCTTCCTCCCTTTATAATTTGTTATTAGAAGATCAGTAGGTCTGCCAGAGCATTGTGTTTAGTCTTTCTGGTACACACCTGAGCTAATTCTATTTGTTAAATTAAAAACTTTTCATATAAGTCTTCTCTTAATAAAATTTTTGAAATTTGTTTAAACTTAATTTGGCTGATGTTTGTCTTGGTGCTTTTATTTCTCAATTGTCTAAACAATTTTAAGATCTCTTGTTTCTCCCGGAGTTTAGTCAGAACAAACCATCATCATCATCCATTCTGATTACAGTAAATAAATTTTTCCAGGAACATAGTGATCTGGTGGTGCCATCTATGATCAGAATAGATTGAGTGTCTAGTACAATATATATATATATATATATATATATATATATATATATATATATACTATATATTGTTTTGATTTTTTTGTTTAACAATTTTTATTTCTCTATTTCTTGCTATTGTCGAGTTAACCAGCAAATTATGTAAACTTTTTGAATATATTTTATTAGTGATTTTTGTTAATTGCATGTGTGATTCATTAGAGTATTTAACTCACAAAAAAATTTTAATATTTCACAAATAAATTAAACCAGGGATATTTATAAGAGGTAGATTTACTCCTAATGATATATATATATATATATATATATATATATACGTGTGTGTGTGTGTGATTGGTAGTCTTGTTTTATTAAACAGATATCAGATACATGTAGGATCAGAGTAAAATTATTTAATTTTTCTTTCTTTAAGAGTATATCTGCATTAGAATGTTAATCAAGTCTGTGAACCCACATAATATAATGGCCATTGAATACATGCATTTCATTTGTAAATAACTTTTTTCTATCTGTTTAACCCACCAATTGCAGGATTCATTAACTCATAATTTGCTCCAAGTCCATTTCCACTGATAAATTATTCTATTCACCAAGTGCAGTGTCATTTTAGCATGAATAAAAATAGTTAAGTAAGACTGGTCCCTATCTTCTGTTATCTGCTATTGTGCCAGTCAAAATCGTGTATTCATTCAACAATACCAGAAATCCAAGCAAAAGTACCTTGAATGCAACCATGCACAAGATACATATATCAGGCAAAGGGTGAATTCTAACCTATTTGCCTGAACTATTGTATCTCTGACTAATGGATAACATTTGTGCTGACACTAGCAGTGCTTGGTTTTATTCTGTCCCAGATGAAGGTCATAGTTCACATAGAGACTCAAAATAATAAAGGGTTTATATGAAAAATTAATGATTGAATGAATTCTGATGTTTGCAGAATGGTACAGATATGATTTGATATCGATTACTAATGGCTTGAACTGTAATAATTACAATTCTTTCTGGCAACATTACAAAGAAGTGAAATTAAATAAAAAAAATATTGTAAATAAATAGGGTGATTAATATTAGAAATTCGGAGTGATGACAAACTAAGTTAATTTAAAATAATAATATTATAGGAATTTATTAAGGAATTGGTTATTGTTATACAAAATAAGTCAAGTTATGTTTATACAACTAGGTTATTGTATTTCTTGAATTCGTTTTGATGCGGCTTTGATAACAGTGTTGGTCTACTAGGAACCAATAAGCAATAAAATATCCTTAACACTCTTTAAGAAATTACACACACACACACACACACACATATATATATATATATATATATAAAACAAGATATGAGAGAGAGAGAGAGAGAGAGAGAGAGAGAGAGAGATAACAAGATATGAAAGATGTGCATTTATAACAATATTATATTTAAATCAATTGAATCTAATGAGCATGAAAAGCAAAATAGTTCTTAAATAAATAATTGACAATCATATAGTCAGATTTAATTAATTGGGATTGGTTTGTGAAGGACATGCCATCATGGCAGAGAGCATTTCAGATTTTCTAAATAATGATATAAAATGATGAAGGCAGTATGCTATTATAAATTACAACAAAAGTACAAATGATGTCTCTTATGAACCTCTGGGTAGCTTTGTTAAAAAAAATTCCTAGTAAATATAGTTAGATGATGATAAATACTGGCCTTCCAGCCAAAACATGTCTCCGAATAATAATAATAGATTTGATGTGTTGAACTTCCCATACACATCTTAATGGCAATACTTGGAAAAGACTCCCTAGTAGGAAAATATGTCTACTATTAAGGGAGAGTCAAGGATAGGACTGATCATATTTAAACTTCTGAAGGTCTTGAGAGGTATGTAGCAAAGCAAGAATAACAATAATAAAGAAATGGTTGTAATTATAAATACATAATGCCTTAGATGCATATAGGTAGAGAGTGTATCACTAATGAAAATAATAACTTAATTCCTGATTAAAATAATCTCGTCCTTGACATAATAAAAAGACCTCAGAAACCTTAGGCCATTAATGCATGAATCATAAAATATAATATAAAAAGGGAAGGCAAGAATTAAAATTAAAATATAAATTGTTTTCCACACTTTTTCAATATTTAATTTATTAATGAGTTATCAAATAGTTTATTATCGAAGATTACAAAATTAGTCTGTCTTTGAATTAACATAAACAGACTGGGCATTAATGTCAAACTCACTTCTGGTGAAGTTTGACAATGCAATTTATCACAATCTTAATATTTTACTGACAAATAAAAATATATATGTATAAAATGGTTGTCATCTGATCCTTCATGTCAGCTGCTAGAGGCGCGATTTCTAACTAAAAACACATTAATAAAATGTTCCCGGGCTAGCGATTCTCTATTAATATTGACTTTTTTTGGGGGTTTGTTTACAAAGTTTACTTTCTTTCGTTTCTGAATTATTTTTTTCAAATAATATTTTTGACGATGGGGTAATAATATTTTTTTATTTTATTTTTTTTTTTTACCAAATGATCTTTTTTGGTGTGTGTTCAAATAGTAATTTGTGTTTTTTTTAAAATAGTATTACTGTTTTTGTAAAATTGGATTGACAAAATTCAAGAGAGAATGGGTTTTTTTGATGGATCTTTAAATAATAATTTATGTTACTTTAATAGGTTTACATTTGATTGCCGACAACAATTAGTGGGAGGGTTTTCTTGTGTATGATTAAATAATAATTTACATTACTTTGATAGGTTTACATTTGATTGCCGACAATTATTGGGAGAAGTGGGTTTTTTTGCGTGTGTGTGTATGTTTAAATAAAAATTAAAACCTTTACTTTTATTGGTTTACATTTGATTGACGACTGATTTGACTTCCGTTCGTTTATAAATTATGGTTTTGGTTCTACAAATAGATATATTTGACAATGGGACAATAATGGTTATTGTTTGTTTAATTTTTATTGAAAAGAGCGGGTGTTTTTTTGATGTAGATTCAAATAGTAATTTGGGATACATTTAAATAATAAGTTGTGGTCAAATGTAAACCTATCAAAGTAATGTAAATTATTATTTAATCGTACACAAAATACAGACTATGGATGGAAAACATTATATTTCTCTTTATTTTATTAACAAAACAGTATTTGATTTTATAAAATCAATATGACAAAATTAAATCATTTTATATTTTGGAAAATTATGTGTATATTAAATTATATATAGCAAATTATACACATATAGCTAATCAATTATTCAGGGTGTGGGAATAATTAACAGGCACCATGATTGGGCATCCAAACCTGGAAAAAAATGAAGCACTCTGTGCCAGTCAAAATCATGTATTCATTCAACAAGACCATTAATCCAAGCAAAAGTACCTTGAATCCAACCATACATAAGATACATATGTCAGGGCAAGGGTGAATCCTAACCTATTTGCCTGAACTATTGCCTCACTGGCTAATGGATAACGTTTGTAATGATACTAGCAGTGCTTGCTTTTATTCCATCCCAGATGGATGTCATGGTTCACATAGAGACTGAAAATAATAAAGGGTTTATGTGAGAAATTAATGAGTGAATGATTTCTGATTAATGCGGAATGGTACAGATATGATTTGATATGGCTTGAACCATAATAATTATAATTCTTTCTGGCAACATTACAAAGAAGTGAATTTAAATCAAAGAAATATTATAAATAAATAGGGTGATTAATATTAGAAATTCGGAGTGATGATAAACTAAACTAATTTAAAATAATATTATAGGAATTGGTTATTGTTATACAAAATAAATCAAGTTATGTTTATACAACTAGGTTATTATATTTCTTGAATTCATTTTAATGCAGCTTTGATAACAATGTAAAAATTTGTTAATTGGTTTTCCAGGAACCAATCAGTATTAAATATCCTTAGCCCTCTTTAAGAGATTACAAATAAATCTATATTATATATATATATATATATATATATATATATATAGATTTATATATATATATATATCATATATATATATATATATTATATATATTGTGACCTTCTGGTTTGGCACCAGAAATAGTAATTGTAGTATTGTAGTAGTGTGGTAGTATATCAGTAATATCTGATATAATCCTCTTTAAAAAAAAATGAAATAATGTGAAATTTGTAAAAAAAAATTATTGACTTAAAACTGTAATAAAAAGTAAGTGTAGGTATAATTAAAAGATTTCTTAAATGTTTAGTATCTTGTTTTGGGGTATAATCAGTGATAGAATAGGGAGTAGTTTATTATCTGCTTGGTCAGTACTGTTTAAGTTGTTGCTTACTTGTTTTATTTGCTCATAAGGCAGTATTCAGTTTTGTTAGAAGAATTTTCTAGTCCATTTGTTTTATACATTTTAAATTTATAGTATAAACAGTAAAATATGTTTTAGTCATCATCATTCACATTGTCATTTCAGTTATATCAGTGTAATACTTATAGCATATTACTACTGAATATTCATGCATTATCCAACTTCATTTTTCATTCATATGTTTCGTTAAACCATTAAATATCCCACATCACATTCAGATATTTAACTATATCAATAATAGTACTAAAAAAAAACTAGCTTAACGGCATTTTAAATAAATCAATGAATTATTTAATGACAAATACTGTAAAATATTTTATTTATTAAAACAATTGTCATCAATTTTATTCTACTGCTTTAAAAATATTTGATTATTTGTTCAATATTTTTTCCCATTTATTTAAAAGACAAAATAATTTTTTTTTCATCTCTATTTTTTTTTTACTGTCTCAAGTTTTTGCATAATTAAGTAAGTTTGCGAGGGGGAGGAGTGATTGACAATCTTTTTCTGATGATGTTAACACTGTTGTAAACAATTGGAAGAGAACAAAGTGATGTAATGATTATTAAAAAAAATCTATGAGTTAATTATTAGTACTTTAGTCAGTCAGTCAATTATTAAAATTTTTACAAGGGCAGTTATAGCTAACCAAGGACAGCATAACTAAGTTTTATTGAGCAAAGTTTAATAGTGCAATTATTTTTCCTCTTCCAGAGTTCAAGATGAAAATTTAAATATATTATTTGTTTGCGAAATGTGTACTTAAAAACCACTAAATGATACATCAATTTGCTACCAGCTGATCATTCAGATTTTCCCAATGTTATGCTAAAGTACATGTAAGTGTTATATTCTATTATTCAAGATAAATTATTATTATTTAAGAAATGGGAATGCTTGATAGAACTGTAAAATTGTTTTATTCAAATTTAAAATTAACAGGAAAGAATAAAAGAATGTTTGTTTATTTTATAACAATTAATTTTTTAAGTTTTAATCATACTATGAAGGGAATTACTGCAATGTGCGACATTTATATGTGGGAAAGATGTAAACTGTCATTGAACATTTTCAGAACTTTAATAGATTTCATGCTAAATATAAAGAAAATTCAAAAATATACACAAGAATTATATAGTTTTAATGATACATTTATTGGATTAGTAGACATTTATTTCCACTTTTACTCATTGAAGGAGATAAAAATTATGTGTGCAAAAGAAATGAACAATTGATATTTACATGTGTCCTAAAAATAATATGTGAAATAAATTATAAAATGGATAAACTTATATGTTTCCACTTATTGAAGGCATTTTAAAATTTCATGAATGAATAGGAAATATTACCTTATACATCTTAAAGTGTGCATTGCCTAATTAATGTTTCCTAATACACAGCGTTAACAGGAATTCATAGCAAACTGCTAGAAAATTGAACCTGTTATTCTAAATTAAAAATAATATTGTTTCTTTTCTCCTGCAGGAATGTGCTGTTTTGTGTTAATATTTGTCTTATGCATTATAATTATCATTCTTATTCATTCGGAGACATGACAAGGAAAGTCATGTAAAAACTATTTATGAACTTTTCATTTCATTTGGAAGAAAGAAAAAAGAAGAGAACTTTATTATTATTATTTAATAGCATATTAGATAGTATTAGTTAAGAAATGTTTTATTATTATATCTATTATTATTATATGTATTGTTATATTTGTTCTTCAAGAACGTCTCAAATAGCATAGTGAAAGAATACATTATGCTGGTAATTTTGTATTATTATTATTATTATTTTATAATGAAGTTTGGTCGTGGGTGTATTAATAATCCACACATATAATAAAATGAATGGAAGAATCCATTTATAGATTAATAGGGGTGAATACATATTTAAAAAAAAGTGTTCATTATATTAAATCTTACCTTATATATTTTTTTTTATAAATTAGAATACCGTTATTTTCAATAATTATTTCATCTATAACATACAATTTTATTATTTATTTAGGTTCAATTTAACTACAGATTCGTGCCAATATCAATGCATTATATTAAAAAAAATTATTTGTCTTGCTTGTCCATTGTAATTAGTATTTTATTCTCCAACTGTTTTTTGAACATTACCATGTCCTAAATATTGTCAGATATGAAATATTTATTCTTTATTAATTCTAGCAGATATAATTAATATTTTAACAGTAATTCTTTGCTTATTGTGATTTTAAATGGTCTCTATATCATATGCTTATATGTGTGTGTGTCTATTATCAAATTTATTTATAATTATATGTAATTGCAAGTAAAAATAATTTTAAATCAATCAAATTCGGAAGGAAAAGATGATCAATCATTTTGAAGAATTAGAAAGTTATTTAAGAGAGAATTATTATTTCTTTGTTATGACTGAATGAAAAGTATTTTTGTGGCTATATGCTATAAAGTTCACAATATTTATAATATTTTATGGGATTGAGTCAGTGTATTTGTTGGTTGAATATTTAAAATGGGTAGTTTGCCCAGTGCAGTGTAGTGTAGTGTAGGGAATTGAATATTCCTTTTCTTATCCATGTATTGGAGTATTTTGATAGGAGTGAATTGAATCCTCCTTTTATATTTGATATATTGAATTAAATGTGTATGAAGCTAGAGATGTTATCTCCCTTATTTTCATTTGGTGATGAGTTATTCCACCAGTTATTTAGTCTTAAAGATAGACTTGGAAGTTATTGTTGTATTTACCTGATTTGAATTATAGAAATCTTTTATCCCATGTGTATATTGGATCTTTTCCAGCTTATGCTATAGCCTAGTGTTTGATATTTTATGGATAAAAGAAGAATAAAAGGAAAGTATAGTGTCTTATAAAACAGCTGTATTGTAGTTAATAAATAAAGATTGATTGATCATCGCTTCCATCCGTATTATGATTATATTGAAATATCATAAGTAAACCAATTAGATTGATTAACATTATTTATTTATTTTCTTTGACACACAGCATAATACAGATTCATGCACAAATTGTTAATTTTGATATAAAAAAATTCATTATTAAGGTACAACTTTACTTATCATGTTAAAACATTTGTAGTAATCAATTAGGCTTCATCTCATTGATTTTTATCATTTAATCATAATTTGCATAAATAATCAAGCAAAGATAGGATATAATTAATAAATACAAGGATTTACTTTATTTTTGCAAAGCAGAACCTAGTTATTCAATACAATACTTTACTTCAAAACTACAAAGAAAAATACATTTAATTAATAGAAGTATTTATTTTCTTTGGTAAGATAGTCCAATATTACTCCTAGTTTAAATCCCTCTTATTTTAATTTTATTTGAGACATTTTTAAAGTAACAATGTAAAATCTTAATTTGTTCAGTGTAATTAGAATAATAATCTATGTTGTTGTCATCGGTAAATGAATGTTATCCAGCAAAATTCTGAGTATAAGATAATTTAGTAATCAGTTACTAAAAGTGTAAGGTCATATTTTATTTTTTATTTTTGTATAAGTCTATCAGAAATCACTGATAGCTAAAAAGCCATTTGTTTATAGCAAATGATATGAATTTATTTAGTTCATTTAATGTTTAAAATAAAAATGTTTACCAATCTATGAAAATGTTCTGATGAACGAAATATAGTAGATGTAAAAAGTTAACAAATCATGTTGTATTATATCTTCTTGTATAATCTGTAATCAATGATATTAAATCCCTTTGGAATTTGTGTTCATACCAACAAAAGAAAAGTAAATGTTGGTGTAACTATTTTCTATTTGATTAATAAATATTTTGTTATCTAAATTTGTATTTAGAGTTTCTTCTTTAGCATTCATTCGTGTTTCACACTTCCACACATGCTTATACATTTATTTTATTTAATGTAACATAATTGTATTTTATTTAATTATAATTAATCTCTAGATATGATGATATTGATTTTCTTGATTCAAACACTATATGAGATGCCAATTACCTACAGATCATTTTTAAAAGGGTTTTGTTATTTAATTTTTGTTTAGATGATGAATTGAAATCAAAATGTGCCTGATTTCTTTCATTATCTAACTGCAAGTATCTAATTAGGGTATTGTTTGGTTTATAATATTATTTTTATAGTGTTAAATAATAATTTAAGGTATAGAAATGGTAGATCAGGCCATACAATAAGTTAATTCCCTGAGATGTTCAATATATAATTTAGATTAGATAATAAATTCATTTAGCCAGATTAGAGTAGTGAGTAATTAAAATTTAGTAATGATAAGTTTAGTTTGAGTTTAAAGCTAGTGAATTATACATTACAATTTCTAAAATATTATTTTTTTTATTTTTTTTTAGTTATTAGTTTAATTGTATAATATAGTAGAGGTTGTTTAGTGCATATGGATGATGGGAGGAGGTGAAATATAAAGTATAATTACTTAATTTTAGCTGATAGAATTTTACCAATTTAATTTTTGTTTAGCATAGAACTTGATAGATGTTTATTCCTATTATTTATAATATTTTCTCCCACATCTAATGTACATTGTAAACCTCATACACCTCTGTATCCCTCAACTGAATTAGTTTTAGGTGAAAGCTTTAATTAAGAGCCTCATGAATAGATTTAGGTAAAGTTAAATAAATATTTTATTCTATGATCCATAGAATTGGCGCCCCCTGAGTAATTCTTAATGTTGGTGACAGGTGAGAGGTTACAATATATATATATATATATATATATATTGTACTAGGTTCAATTATGTTTCTATCGAAACACCAGCCTCTTAGGAAGAGAAAAACATATTCGGAGAATATGTATGTCCAAACAATAGCTATACAATATATAACTAGCATTACATTTTCAGGACATAGCTTCTTCTCAGCTGTTGCATTCAACACCACATTCAAAGCACTTTTTTTTATTTGTGTATAAACACTGGCACCAGCTATCTATTCAAGAATGAATAAATAACGCACTTTGAGCAATGGCCACTAACTCAATGCCTAAATATCCATGACTAGCTCAGATATTTGTAATCACTAATAGATTATACATAATTAGTGGTTAAAAGAATTGATAAAAAGAATTGCAAAAGGAATTTATAAAAAGATTCACCGACAAATAAAGTTTAATTTTAAAGACAATTTATTAACTAACATTTACTAATTTTAAACATTTTATAATTCTAATAAAACACACACATATTTTAAATTAACATTTCTAAACTAGTTTAAATATTCTTGTAGATTTTAATAATAGGATACTGGTATTTATCTAATTTAACTAATAACACTGATATAATGATCACACACATATTAACTCATACACTCACATATATAATAATAAAGTATTACATAGCATTTGAAACTTAAACACACATATTAATATTTCATTTTATGTATGATACAGAGTTCAAATTACTTGTCTCTGGAGGCTTTACAAATTTTAATGCAATGGCTATTATGGTATAAATAAAAATAAGCAAATGTTTTACCTAGGATTTGGAATGTGAGTGTAGAACTTCTTTTCTTTGGTTGCTGTTTTCGGTGAGGATATTTCCAGCTGGCTGGGGAGTTTCCTTGATGAGTTCCATTATTATTCATGATTATTATTATTGGAGACAATTATATACTGATGGAGATTCTTCAAGTTGTTACACTGACATTATTTCATGAGCAAATCTTGCTGTTTTCATCGGACATCAGGCTGTGAAGAGGCATGCATTTCCCAAAACTGCTCAGCACCGCATTTTATTTCTGGATACAATTAACTCAACTGATGGTCTTCTCTTGACTTAACTGACAATTAATTTCTGAACTCAACTAACTATCCGATACAAAAAGTCTATTTATACCTGCAATGTGTTGTCCTTGTAATATCTTCCGGCAATATCTGTTGTCGAAATTCCATTGATAATCTTATGTTTTTGGAAATTGTTTAATTAGTAATAGCCAAGCAAAATGTGATGTTTTATATTTTAATTAATAGACATTGCTGTGTTTTTTAATGATAATCTTCTTTAACTTTCATTTATTTATAATAACATTCATTACGCATACATTTATTCTATTATTGACAATCGCACATATATATGCACATATATTTTACTAGTTATAAGATTTTTTTTTTAATTCGAATGAAAAGAGATTTTTTTTTTTTTAAACTTTAAATTATTTATATTTTACAAATACTAATAAGAAAACTGTTTACTTTCTTTTATAAAACTTTTAGTTTGACTTTTTCTAACGAAACACCTTTCTCCCCTTCTGGTTAATTAATTGTAGCTTTTTATTTCAAAACTAATGATAGAAAACTATTTGACTTTTATGTTTTTTGAAAACAAACTGTAATAAACTCTTCAACATTTACTTTTACATTTTTTTTTTCATGAAAGATTATTTTAATAATTTTTTAGATAAAATTATATGTGCCAATATCAATATTGGTACATTACACGGCCTTCCCTATGAGAGATAAAATGCATCTATTTTTGACCATTTTATCTCTGACAACTTTAATTCTTAATTTATTATTTTTTTATTTTATTGACATGTTATTTATTTGTTTAATTCAATCACTTTAATTAAACCTTTTATTTTATTCATTTATTTAATCCTATAATTGTTACTCTTAAATCATTCATTTGACCTACTTATTTAACTTCATTTTATTGATTTTTTTAACTGTTTATTTACAAGCATTTCTTCTTACTTAATATATGCATGGGGAAAAAAATCTTTTATTCAATAAAGCCTCTTTGTTATTATTATTCCTAAATTTCATTTAGTATTATTACCGCCTGTCCAGAGGTTGTTTTTTCTTTTCGCCAACCTGAAAGACCAGGCATTATATGTTCCCTTTTCCTTTATTCCCTGTGCTATCACAAACATGTTATTACCGTGTTGCTTCTTGATGATATAGGGGTCATCATATATTGGCTGTAATTTCTTGTATATATGTTTTTGAGAATGACTCACCGGATGAACTCTCACCATGACCTCATTTACCTTCCTGAGTATGGCCTTAGATCTTCCCTGCCTCTTCAGCCATAACATGCCCATTTTTTAACCGGTTAAGTGCATGCTTAGCATCTTTTCTCTGGTTGACTGGGTTTGTCCCCACTGGCAATTTAGTTTCAAACAGATACAGAATATTTTTTCCAAAATGTAACTGAACAGGTTTGAATCCTGTAGACTCATTTCTTGACCTGTTTATCATGTCGATTATTCATGATGTTTCTTTCACCCATTTGCGATGATCATCCTGTATATAAACCCAAAATAAATGTCCCATCTCCCTCATAACCCATTCACATGGATTAGACTGAGGATTACGAATCGACATAAGTATATGTCTTATCCCATATCTGTCCATCCATTTCTTCCATTCACTAGATATAAAGGGCATTCCATGATCTGATAGAATTTTGTCTGAAATTCTTACAGTTTTAAAGTATTGTTGCTTCAAAACTCGAATCGTTTGTCTTGCATTAGCTTGAGCTATTGGATATGCTGCTATCAGCTTCAAAAACATGTCATATGTTACCATGAGATACTTCATTTTATTGAATGGAGGCAGAGGTCCATAGATGTCTTAGTAAGCTGTTCGGGCATTGGGCATATATAGGTTGCAGCGGCCTGACACCTGATGTGTTAGCAGGCTTGGTTGCTGAACATATGGTGCATCTACCAATCACATCTGCAATATTGGCATTCATTCCTGTCCAGTAAAACCAATGATTCAGCCATCCTTCCACTTCATTTGCCCCATAATGTCCGTAAGGGTTATGCACATATTTAATTATTTGCTTTCTCATGACAACCGGAAGAATAATGTGTGTTTCTTTCTGTAATACACACTGGAAGAGTCCTCCCTTTAAACAACAGTGATTTCGGTCCCTACCCTCCACAGCGAATTATTGGCTGTTTTCGTTACAGGCTGATTGCATAAATACTCCATTATTTGTCTGCAATCGTTATCTTACTCTTGCTGCTCCTTTAATCTATGCAAATCATCTTCTATCCCATTTCTTTTATAAATTTTGGCGGCAGCTGTATACACTCTGTTGCAACTCATGTGTTGTTCATGAGCTACCAGATATCAGCTTAAAGTGTCTGCCACAATATTCTCTTTGTCACAACAGTAAGCCACTTTGTAATTAAATTCTTGCAGGAATAAGCTCCACCTTATTAACCTCTATTATTCAAGAAGCTGTGATTAATAAATTTGAGGCTCATATGGTCAGTGATTACTACCACTTCAGAGCCTATTAAATACTGCCAAATTTCTTGAATGCAAACACAATAGCCAGGACTTCCTTCTCCATTACAGTGTAGTTCACTTCTGGTCCTTTTAGTAAACAGCTAATGAAACAAAGAACTCTGTGCTGTCCCTTTTTTTTATCTGAAATAGTGTAGCCCCCATCCAAACCTGCTGCTGTCCATTTGTACAAAGAATGTTTTGTCAAAATTGGGATATGACAGCATAACTTTATTTAAAAATCCTGCCTTCACACACTGAAAACTATACTCATGCTCTTCATTCCACACCCACAATTTCTCTTTTCTGAATAACTGCAGTAATGGCTCCATGTCAAGTGAAAATTTTTTATAAAATCGATTATAGAAATTACAGAGTCTGAGAAAAGATTTAATGTGTTTTTTATTTCAGGGTATGGGAAATTCCTGTATTGCTCAGATTTTTTCAGGATTAGGTAAAATCCCTCTTTCTGTAATTATATGACCTAAAAACTTGACCTCGTCAGTCATTATCTTACTCTTATTTAAATTAATTTGAATCCCCTTTCTCTCACCCTCCCCCAGCAATATTTTTAAATGCACAAAGTCCTCATTTATACTTTCCGATGCCACCACGATGTCATCCACATACATTATAACTAAATTCTTAATATCATCTGACAATATTTGATCGAGACATTGTATAAGCCCCGCCCACTATTTTTTAGCCTGAAGGGAATCCAGTTAAAATTATATGCACGTCTGTTTTTATTTAAATGCTGTATATTTTTGATTCTCTGGATGAAGTTTGATTTGCCAGTAGCTGGCAGTTAAGTCGAACATCGAAAATATTTTCTTATTTTGAAATTTTAATAACAATTTTCTCAGAGGCAGCGGAGCATTAGTATCAGCTATTGTTATCTATTTCACTGCCATACATCCAAACATAACCGAATTGATCCATCTTTTTTTTTACAGTTATGATGGGGCTATTGAAAGGAGACGAACATTTAGATATAATCCCCCATTTAAGCATTTTGTCTATTTGTTCTTCTACTTCACATCTATATTGATGAGGTATGGGATATGCATGGGCTTGAGATGGTTGGTTTTTCATAAGCCTTATCCTGTGTTCATACCATTGGATTACCCCAGGAAACTTTGGAAAATATGCTTTCATATCCATTGAATAGGTTCTTCACTTGGTCTCTTTGATTGTCATTTATGCATCTTGACTCATCCACTCTTTCCCCTATCTTTATTTCCATTACTGCGCTTTGTGCATCACTCTGTTTATTTATCTCATCCTTTTGGTGTTTTATAAATGGAATTATTACGTTGTTTATTTCTGCCCGATTTCATTTATAATCCAATACACAGCTTGTTTTGTACATAAAATCTGAGCCTAATATAACCTCATGAATTAGTCCCTCCAAAATCAACAGCACACACATATATTCTCCCTCTTCCATGTGTAATTTCACCCATGCCTGTTTGGATGCCAACTTCACCTTTTTACCATTAGCCAACAAAATATATACTGTTTTTAAAGGCAATATTTTAATTTCTGGGTCAATGTTACTTACTTTATTAAACATTTCCTGTGACATTCCTGATACCTGATTCCCTGATTCAAACAATGCACTAGTTGCAATCCCCCTACCTTTATCTCTATCTTTGGACAGCTCTGAGGTGCCATTAAAGGCATGCTCTCTTCTCCACTACAAACCAGATTCGCTACTTGCATACAATCAACTTCTGCATTTCCATCCTCATCCCTACCATCCACCATCCCCATATTGTTATCCAATGCCATTAGTATTTCAGCCATCTGCTCTACTGTTTGCTTTCCAATCATTATTTGTTCCATCTTCTCAGAAAAACCACGCCTAACTATACACACAATATGCTGCTCCGATAATTTGTATGCTGTGATTGATCTCAATTTCGCTACTTGTCTATGAAAAAATGTAATAAATAACTCCCCTGTCTGCCACCTGTCCTGCTCTACTTGAAACTTAACTATTTCTTGTAGCTTTTCACCCCCAATAGTTTGCCAACAACGAACACTTGTATTCACCGAATGTTGCAGGTTTTACACATAATTAATTCCACCAGAGCTGAGCTTCTCCCTTTATGTGACTACAAGCTAAAGCAATTCTTGCTCCCTCACTTAAACTATTCAAGGTGCAATAATGTTCCAAGCTTTCTAAGTAATCACTCGGATTCTCCCCTCTGTTCCCTGAGAATGCTTTTATTTTTAGCAGCTGATTTACTGCCTCCATTTTATGTATGTGCACCCATGTTTTTCCATTCTCATGTTCCCTTTCTAATGCTTCTACTCTTTTTATTAATTCCTCCAGCTCTATATCTTTTCCCATTTTGAAACTATATATTTTTTTTTATTTCAAACTAGCACTTATGTTAAACTAAATTTAATATACAACTTATTTATTTATTTTTCTTACTAAGTTGGCATCACACGCTAACTCCACCTCTTTTGTTTATTTTTCTACCTGATCTTAATGCTTCAGCTCCCCCGGTAATAACCAATTGTCTCTGATTTAACATAATGACTTATTTTCAATAATGTAAATAGCATAAATCTTTTTTCATTAAAAAAAAAGTTTTCGGTCAATTCTTTTTTTAAAAATTAAACAACTTTAACATATGTAATTTGGCTTTTGTAGAAAAAATTTTTTTAAACAAGAAACAAAGTATTTAGTTACTATTGTTTCTTAGGTCCAGCCCCAAGTTGGGTAAAGCCATTTGTACCCGGTTCGATTATGTGTCTATTAAAACACCAGCCTCCTAGGCAGAGAAGAACATATTCGGAGAATATGTATGTCCAAACGATAGCTATAATATATATAACTAGCATTACATTTCCAGGACATAGCTTCTTCTTGGCTGTTGAGTTCAACACCATGTTCAAAGTACTTTTTTTTTTTGTGTATAAACACGGGCGCCAGCTATCTATTAAAGAATGAATAAATAATGCACTTTGAGCAATGGCCACTCACTCAATGCCTAAATATCCATGACTAGCTCAGCTATTTGTAATCACTAATAGATTATACATAATTAGTGGTTAAACGAATTGATAAAAAGAATTGCAAAAGGAATTTATAAAAAGAATTGACCGACAAATAAAGTTTAATTTTAAAGACAATTTATTAACTAACATTTACTAATGTTAAACATTTTAAAATTCTAATAAAACACATGCATATTTTAAATTAACATTTCTAAACTAGTTTAAATATTCTTGTAGATTTTAATAATAGAACACTGGTATTTATCTAATTTAACTAATAACACTGATATAATGGTGATGCACATATTAACTCATACACTCACATATATAATAATAAAGTATTACATAGCTTTTAAAACTTAAACACACATATCAATAGTTCATTTTATGTATGATATAGAGTTCAAATTACTTGTCTCTGGATGCTTTATGAATTTTAATGCAATAACTATTATGGTATAAATGAAATAAACAAATGTTTTACCTGGGATTTTGAATGTGGGTGTAGAACTTCTTTTCTTTGGTTACTGTTTTCAGTGAGGATATTTCCAGCCAGCTAGGGAGTTTCCTTGATGAGTTCCATTATTATTCATGATTATTATTATTAGAGACAATTAGATACTGATGGAGATTCTTCAAGTTGACTGACATTATTTCATGAGCAGATCTTGCAGTTTTCATCAGACATCAGGCTGTGGATAGGTGTCTATTTCCCAAAACTGCTCAGCACCACATTTTGTTTCTGGATACAATTAACTCAACTGATGGTATTCTCTTGACTTACCTGTCTCAATTAATTTCTGAACTCAACTAACTGTCTGATAAAAAAAAGTCTAAATATACCTGTGATGGGTTGTCCTTGTAATATCTTCCAGCAATATCTGTTATCGAAATTCGATTGATAATCTTATGTTTTTGGATATTGTTTAATTAGTAATAGCCAAGCAAAACATGTTCTTTTATATTTTAATTAATAGCCATTGCCATGTTTTTTAATGATAATCTTCTTTAACTTTCATTTATTTATAATAACATTCATTACGCATACATTTATTTTATTATTGACAATCGCACATATATACGCACATATATTTTACTAGTTTTAAGATTATTTTTCTTTAATTCGAATGAAAAAAGATTTGTATTTTTTTTTAAACTTTAAATTATTTATATTTTACCAATACTGATAAGAAAACTGTTTACTTCCTTTTATAAAACTTTTAGTTTGACTTTTTCTAATGAAACACCCTTCTCCCTTTCTGATTAATTAATTGTAGCTTTTTATTTCAAAACTAATGATAGAAATCTTTTGACTCTTTTCTTTTTCGAAAACAAACTGTAATAAACTCTTCAACATTTAATTTTACATTTTTTTACTAAAGATTATTTTAATATTTTTTTTTAGATAAAATTATATGTGCCAATATCAATATTGGTATGCTCTCTATGTGCATTTTTGTAACAAGCTCATTAAAAGTAATGTCACGTTATATATGGCTTGCTTTTTTAATCATATATATATATGAACAATGTGCATTTATAACACTATTACATTTAAATCAATTGAATGTAATGAGTGTTGAAAGCAAAATAGTTCTTAAATAAATAATTGACAATCATATAGTCAGATTTAATTAATTGGGATTGATTTGTGAATGATGTGCCATCATGGCAGAGAACATTTCAGGTTTGCTACATAAAGATATAAAAAGATGAAGGCAGTATGCTATTATAGATTACAACAGAAGAACAAATGTGGTCTGTTATGAACCTCTGCGTAGCTTTGCTAAAGAAAATTCAGTTCTAGTAAACTATTAACTGTGCAGCCTTTGGTGGCACTGTTTCTGTGTAAAAACACCGAATTATACTGCTTTCATGGCCGAACCTACGGCTCATATACGAGTGATCATTAATATGAGTAGATTGTTTGTAGTGGTTATAATATATGGCCAATTTTTCCATGTTCAATAACACTACATCTACTAACAATACTATGATCGTATAGTTTGCCGTTGATTTCATTGTGGGTTGAATTCCTATGAATATTGACAGAATTTGTAATGTTGGTAGACTTTAAGACGAGAGTGTGAGCATTGTCATCTTTTTCAAGTGTTTATTTGTTGATGTTTATGATTTTCTGTATTTCCCAACTGAAAGATTTTTGCATACTAGTAATTTTCAGCGTATTATTGATATTTGTCAAATAAATTTTTTTTGGCTAATTTTGGCTTTTTGGGGGGTCAAAAAAGACAAAATACAATTTTTCAAGCTCTCTGGCAGACGATTGGAGGTGTTTAAGGAAATATACCGTTTCTGTCGTGACTCGGATGAGAGTTGAAAAAGAAGAACAAAATGTCTACCATGTTATTATTTTTGCGGGACATCCCAAACAGAGACATTGCATTTTTGCAAGCCCAAAACATCCTGCCATTCATTACAGTTGATTTAGTTCAGTCATATGTGGTTAATAAATTTATTTTCTGAAAAGAATTTGTGTTTTTTTTGTGATTATTTTATCTGTAAATCATGTAATTAACACCCAGAATGACAGTGGTAAAAAGGGGCAGCGTAGTTTGTTGATACTTCTTCTTTTGACATACCTATTTGTTCCATTTAGAAGCAAAAAGAGTTTTTTTGTTGTTGTTGTTTTAAATCAATAAACAGCACGTTAAGTAGATTTTAAAAATGAACCGGAGCTTAATTTTTGTTGTTAAAAAAGAATAAAAATACCGGACATTTTGTTTGTTATGAAAACAAAAGATCTTTAACAAACTTGTACAACTCTTAAAAAGATAAATAAATAAATCCTACAGAATGTAACAAAACTGGTTAATATACATATTTTTTGTGTTAAAAAAACAATATCGCGATTGACTTTTTGGTTTTTGTTTTGGGCATTTTATTTGTTATTATTTAAAAAAGCAAAAAAATCAAAACACGCCACAGAAAAAAAAAACCCGTATTTATAAATCTAAGAGAAAAAAGAAGTTCCGGACATCTGTAAAAAAGAAACAGTAGATTTAGAATGGAAACACCCCCTCCCAATAAAGGCGTATGTCAAAAATTATGTACTTTTGATATCCAAAAAAAGGTTAAAGTGTCCTTTATAGTTTTAAATTTTTCAAATAAAAACCAAAAAAAAAATTATGTCCAAAACAAACAACCACAATATATTAAATATTAAAAAAAAATTACAGCCATATATCAAAATATGATCTATTAGATAAAAAAAATCTAGCGGCCCGGTAATGTTATAACGCTCTGTTTTTAACTAGAAACAGCACAGCCAAAGGCTACACAGTTAATAGTTTACTAGTACCCAAAATTCCTAGTAAATACAGCTAGATGATGAGAAATGCTGGCCCTGCAGCCAACACATGTCTCTGAATAATAATAATAGATTTGATGTGCCGGACTTCCCATACACATCTTAATGTCAATACCTGGAAAAGACTCCCTAGTAGGAAAATATATCTATTATTAAGGTAGAGTCAAGGATTGGACTGTTCATATTTAAACTTCTGAAAGTTCTGAGAGGTATATAGCAAAGCCAGAATAACAATAATAAAGAAATGGTTGTAACTATAAATACCTAATGCCTTAGATGCATATAGATAGAGAGTGTATCATTAATGAAAATAACTTAATTCCTAATTAAAATAAACAGTTCCCTAACATAATAGATAGTCCCCAGAAACCTCGGGCCATTAATGGCTGAATTATAAAATATAATATAAAAAAGGAAGGCAAGAATTAAAATTTAAATATAAATTGTTTTCCACACTTTCCCAATATTTCATTTATTAGTGAGTTATCTAATAGTTTATCATCGAAGATTACAAAATCAGTCTGTCTTTTAATTAACATAAACAGACTGGGCATTAAATATCAAACTCACTTCTGGTGAAGTTTGACAATGCAATATATCACAATCTTAGTATTTTACTGACAAATAAAAATATATATGTATGAAATATATACTGGTAAAATGCTATAGTAGATATGATTTCAATGATTTTCTTTCAAGACATTTGTTTTACAGAAATCGTGATGGATTTTACTTAACTGATTTAATAAAATTCATTATACTTTCAGAAATAATTATGAGAGTACTTTTAAGTTGGAGATAATAATAAGATATCTAACTTTTAAAATAATTTCAATCATTTAAAAATACCTTTATGAGGTACAAAACTAAATGAGCTTTTTGTGTTAATTAATTTAATGGAAATAAGTTTCCTGAAATGATTATAACTGGAGAAAATAAGAGGGAGAAAGTTTAAAGTTAGTTGCTCATTGAGTTTTATATTGGCAGTTTCACTAAGTCTATATTATAAATAAACCAACAAAAATTTAAGATAAATTTGCCACATTGAAATAATATGAGACTTTTATAAGAAATGATAATTTTTAATTTAAGGGAAAAAATTAAAAGATGCATTTTAAAATTAAGTTGCATAAACATTATGCAGACATATGTAATATAAATTAATATTGATTTAGAAAACAAGTAAAATATAATCAGTTGCGGCAAATTGGAGATTACCTCAACCAATTGGGAGATGTTCCATGGTTTGAAAGAGGCAATTATAAAGTCAGATCATTAAGCAGGCTTCCTTGACACAGTGCAGTCTTGGGCTAGGTGTTGAGAGCACTGGAATGACATTGATGAGCTGGTAGAACAGAGCTCCTGAAAAAAATGGCTGATCTTTTACCCCGTCATTCTTTAGGCAGATGTACTATATAACTCTCTTCAGTGAACTGTTTTTCCAATCCTTTTCTTCAATAAATTGTTTGTTTATAAACTGTCCCTCAATAACAAAATTTTTCACTATTTATCTGATCTGGCCTTATCTAAAGGATTCAATCCACATTGACAACCAACAATTCTCTGAGGTTGGTGTCTTTTTGGGAGGGAAATCTGTAATCCTGCATTAAACATGCCCAAAGGGTTCATTTGCTAAATAAAAAACAGCAACAAGCATATTAAGTTTATCAGTTATTGTATGAACAAATCCGATTTAATTAAGATTTAGTTTAACAAAAATGTAAACTTTATTCACAAAAATTTTAGAAATTTGGTACACTGACTTTCAAACTTATAATTGATATAAAATTTAAATACAAATTTACAAAATATACCTTACAATTATTAGAATGTTACCATACTTGATTCTTTAATGTACATTTATCAAAAGATAAATATAAAATGTTACCAACTAATTAATTGAAGAAAAATGAACTTTAATAAAAGAATTTAAAATATTTGTAACATTTTATAGATATCTAGGATTCAATTTAATTTAATCAAATAACACAATATACATTTTTACAAATATAAAATAAATAAACTACTATAAATGTTAGTTTTTAGTCACAAATTACAAATTAATTAAGATAAAAGATTATAATATTGATTACAAATATTGAATATAAATATACTACCGCCTATTATGAGATGGTGTCCGTTATTATACAAGATTGGTTCAAGGCCCATACTAGTGCTGATGACATTGGCACTAGGTGAAGCAGAAATATTTACTGTATTTCCAGCTTCGCTATGTACAAAATTTATTAAGGGATGTTCACTCATCAAATAAATAAATAAACAAAGCAGTTTCCTATATTCTATGATCTGTTACATGCAGGATCTATTAAGAAACTCTCAATAATCAAACATGTTTAATTTGCAGTCAAATGAAATTATATTAAGTAATAACAAAGTTTTTATTATATTCTTAAATAAGAGAAGAGTTATTTTTTGAAACATGTACATGACATGCCCATGTGTGTTGCATTATTATTTAAAAAAAACACCTATTCCATCTAAGACATCAAAGCATGTAAGTGAAGGTAAAACTCAGACCATCCTATCCCATTTAATACATTGTTTAAGAATTATAAGTTGGAGTTTTAAATAATATTTTTTTTGTGTTTCATATTTAATTATTTTTGTTTTTTTATTTATTTGTAAGTTTATAAGATATAATAATGGGCTTAATAAATACAGAGATATAATTTTACAAGTATAGCATTGCATTGTGTGTTTAATAAATGTCTTGTCATTCATCCTCATTGTTAGCTAAGCAACAAATCACTTTTGCAAGATAAAGAATGGGTTGATCTAGTCTGGGATTAATCTTTATCAGGATCAAGAATAATTCACTAGGGCATCCATCCTTCTATTGATTTTGTTAAAAAAAGGTACTAATCCTTGTATAAATAATGCAGTCATATCCTTCTATTGATTTTGTTAAGAAAAACATACTACCCTTGTATAAATTATGCAGTCATATCCTTCTGTGGATGAAGCAATCTTTTTTCAGAAGTGATGCATAAAGGTCCCTGTGAACTAACATTTTCAAAGGTATAAATGTGTTAATTTCTCCTTCAAATGCAATTGATAAAATTATGAATCATAGTATCTAATTGAATATCTAGAAATACTGCTCGGTTGCATAACAAACATTTCATGTTCAATGTGTGTATACAGATAATGTAAACTACCGAGTATGGGTATGACTGGTACTGTAAAATGATGACCAACATTTTGGTTATAATGTAATTTGTATGCACGTAAGTTAATAAAGGGGGAAATAGCCATGTAACATAAAAAAATAAAAGATATTGTTAGGAGAGGTATAGGCTGGTAGAAAGCTATAACTGGAGCATAAAAGGAAACAAACAGATATATATATATATATATATATACCTATATATCTAGTATATATATATATATATATATATATATATACTAGATATATAGGTGGTAGAAGGATTAGAGTTGAGCTAAGTGCATATGTACTGAAATTTAATATAAAAGAAAATTAGTAAATAGAATATTTTATTAGTGTCTAGATATAGTGAACTATAAAAGTGTGGGTAATCACATACATTCAAGACAGTAATAAATACTTTTTATTTATGTGGACCAAATCATATACTAAAAAATGAATGAGCAAAAATTAAATGAAAAGGATGAAGAAAGGCCATGTATAGAGGAAGAAATCAATGTAGAGATAGAGAGCATGCAGCAAAATGGAATAGAATCTGAAAAGGAAGAAAACAAATTAATGAATATAATGCTAGACTTTATGAGAGAAGAAGTATCCAAGATACCATGGCAAATAGAAGATGTAAAATTGAAATGAAAAAATGAATAAAAAACATGTCTCAGAGAATATACACTGTGAAAGAGGAAATGGAACATTAATTAAAAATGACAATCCAGAATATGCAAATAAAATATGACAGACTTAACCAAAGTGAAAATAACTGAATAGAAGCAATAGAAATGAGATAACCTTTAAAAGGAGTAGAGTGTGAGGCTATGTATAAACAAATCGATCAAAAAGGAGAATATATAGAAAAGTGCTGCAATAGTAAAATGAATTTACTAGAGAAGAAGTTGGTAGGGAATAATGCCAAAGTAACAAAAATGGAACAGACAGTAAAGCAGATAGAACAACAGATCACAATACCAATTGTCAATAACAACAAACATAAACAGGAAGCTACTAATGAAGAATTAGATAACCAGATAAAGGAATGTGATGTAGTTAGTGAAGGAAGCAGTGATAATGTGAATATAGTAAGAATAGATAAAATAGACAAAAGTAATGCAGATATAGAATTAGGAAAGTCAGTAGAGGGAGCTAAATTTATATGCATGTATCAAACATTAACCAATTTCTAAAGATAATAGTGTTCAAGGGGCAGACAAATGAGGCTCCAATAGAACATTTTAATAGTTTAGAAAATTATTTCAGAATAAATAAGATGGATGAAACTAGCAAGTTAACCATAGCATACATTCATCTCCAAAGGGATCCTCGAGCATTGTGGAAGGCACTGTTTTATACCCAAACACATACAAAGAATATAAAAAGGCCTTGATATGAATCTTCTGGAGTGACGAAATACAAGAGATGGTATTATACCAAATAATGCAAGAAAAATATAAAATTGGTGGAAGTGAGACTTACTCCAAGTTTTTCAGGAGACAGGTGGCCAAGCTCTGAACATTGGAAGCCTGTCACATATCTGAGGGTCAGATCATCAGAATAATTTGGCACAATTTACCATTCCATATCGAACAAATGCTACTAACAGCAAATATAAAGTTGATGTAACAAGTAGCAGAATTACTAAATAGTATAGAGATTAACCAGCAAGGCAGACCAGCAGATGAAACAGATATGACCAATAATGGAAAGGAAGAACATTACAAAATAATAATGAAAGAGAAAGGTTAAAAACCAGCACCAGCATTACACAACCTAAGGATTGTAGGTTGATACAAAAAGAAAAAAGATATGAATTCATATAAGAAAATATCGAATCTAATTTGTTCATGGGAGGATAGGGTGCCAGAATATGTACCGTATAAGTTTTTCATGATAAAAATAACATTAGAAGGGACAGAAGCATCAGACTTAGTGAACTCAGGAAGCCAAATTTTAGTAATCTGAGAAAAATTATAGGCTGCCCAGGTAACACTAGCAAATAACCAAATGGCTAAGCTCGAACCTCACCAGATATGGGTGCAGATAGATTCTTGGGGATTGACAACATGCCATGTATTTCTGATTATGAGCAACTTGATTCACAAGGCAATTTTGGGTTCATACTTTTTACAGAGGAACAAATGTAATATAAATTATGTAAAGGAGTTGATGATTTGCAATGGTCACCAAATCTCATTTCTCACCATCATCAGTGCCCAGTGTTACAGTAGTATGTTGCATGAACTAATATACTGTACAGATTTTGGAAGAAAAGTCAATATGGCTGGAACAGCTTCATCAAATGAGAAGAAAAAACTCAAATCCCTACTGCAAAATTATGACATGATATTCTCTGATACCCCAAAAATAATAATGGGGTATATGCAATGGATAAGACTAAATCCAGGAGAGCTGTTTCAGGCATGTTCATACCCATTTCTCACAAATTCAAGGAAGAAGTAGAAAATCAATTGGAACATATGATGGAGTGATGCATGATCGATAAATACTCCTCACCATACTCCAACCTTCATGTATTTGTAAAAAAAAATGGAACCATCAGAATATGTCTTGATGCCTGCCAATTGAACCATACAACAATACCTGACTGCACCATTCTGCTACATATACAATAACTGCTAATGAAGTTTAAAGGAAAAAGAGTCTTCTCGACCTTCAATCTTATTGCCAGCTTTTAGTAGATCAAGTTACATCTGGCTGACTATCAACATACTGCTTTCAGATATGGGGGATACTCATACCAATTTAACTGGATGCCTTTTCGTTTAATCAACAGCAGAGCAGGCCTGCTATAGAGCTTAGATCAAGTTCTAACATCTGAAGTCAAAAAAGCATAACTATTTATGTTAACAATGTTGTGATATCATCATCATCTGTGGAAAAACATTGTCAACAGATACAGAGATTCTTTAAAGAATGCAGAGATAATGGCATCAACATAAACATAAAAAAGCACACTGATATCTAATGAAATCGAATTCATCAGACATATGGTAGGAGATACAGAATCAAAACACATCCACACAAAATCAAGACCATCACCAAGTTTGCCAGACCCTGAACAAATAAAAATATACAATCTGTTTTGGGTCTATGCAATTTCTGCAATAGATTCTGTGAGAAATTTGCAGATCAACTGAAGCCATTGCTGAGACTCATTAGGAGAGATACATGCTGAAATTGGATGCAAGAACAACAGGAAGCATTTGAAAGTGTAAAGATAAATTTTATAAAAGAAGTGGTGCTGGTATATCTGGACTTTAATAGGCCATTTTTACTCCATATCAATAGTAGTGGATATGGACTAGGGGTTACTCTCTCTTAGATCCAGCATGATGGACAAGTAGGAGTAATGTACTTCATAAGTCATCAGCTGAAATGGACCAGAGGTAAATTACACTGTTGCAGAAGAAGAGACCCGGGCCATTGTAAGAGTATTTTAAAAGTTTGTCCTATGCTATTAGGTTCTGAGGTAGTGGTGATCATGGACCAAAATGCTTAGAATACCTCAACCACAGCTACCTTAATAACAGCAGTTTGGTATGCTGGAGCTTGTTCCTCCAGGAATTCAACTACTCAATTAGGTATTTGTAAGAGAGGTGAGAATGTCATAGCTGACATACTCAGTCACCATCCAGTCCCAGTCCAACAACAACATGGAAATTTAGATGGCATATATATGGCAAATATTATATCCTGCATTGGTGAGAGCATCAAGAAAAGTCTATCTCAAATGACTGAAAAGCAATGTAAAGAGAGAAAGCTACATCAAATTATGACACATTGTCAGGATAATCCACCAAGAAAAAAAATGCAGAGATATAAAATTGACAAAGGCATACTATATTATGAAATTCAAGAAGGGAGTGATGATTGGAGAATGATGGTATCACCACAAATGAGGAATTCTCTCATCACTGACATCCACAAATTATGTGGACATTATGGAACTCATAAAACAAAATACTAACTTCAATGGTTGTTTTATTGGCCAGGGATGCACAGAGATATAACCGCTACATTAAACAAATGCAAAACAGGCATAGCCACAGAATAAATCATCTACTAGCCACATAAAATCAATCATCCCAAACAACCCTTACAAAATCATGGTCATCGACTTTTATGGTCCACTGCCACCTTTTAATAGAAAGAGATACTTACTGGTGGTATATGACATCTTTTTGAAGTAGGTCACAGCATATCTCTTGTACAGGACTATGAAAAAAGAAACTATCAAGTTGTTAGACTCTGCATTTCACACAGGTCGGAAAGCCAAAATCGATTTTATCTGATCATGGAACCCATTTGTATCAGAGGAATGGAATAAATGGACAGCTAGACAGAGAATTAAGCATATCCTCACATCCATTAGGATCCCCAAAGCAATCCATGCAAACATGTTATGAGGCAGCTGGAAAGAATATTCTGCACATACCTGCCCACAAATCACAGGAGATGGGACAAACAATTGCTCCAGATACTCAATTTCATTAATTGATCAGCAAATGAATTGTCAGTTCCAATACAGCTGCATTTTGAAAAACCTGTCCCAAAATTATTTAATACTGAATTCCCAGGGAACATAGAAAAACCCATCAACATGGAGAATGACAAGAGAAGAGCACAGGCACAGATGTGGAAAATGAGCCAGAGAAGTTAAAGATGAAAAGTCCCATCACAGCACCAGTTTAAAGTTGATGATAAAGTGATGGTTTGTTGACCCCATGGCAGTGTCTTGAAAAATCTTCAATTTAAAAAAAATGTTCAACTTATATGAAGGCACATTTGAAATTGTAGAATGCTGTGGTGCAGCATATTCTGGGTAAAGACTGAGCAGGGAATCAAGGACTCATATAATGCCATACACTTAAACATGTTGTGTAGGCAGCCAGTAGATGTTACAATCAATAGATTATATATATATATATATATATATATATATATATGATAAACAAAAATGCAAGTTAAAAAACTTGCTAACGCTTGTATTTATGTCCACAGATGGCGTCCTACCAAGACTGCCAATCAAGCGTATGTTTTGTTTACATAAACATCAGAGTAGTTAGTATTCACTATCTCTAACTATAATTCCACTTTCAGATCATGATTTCAAGCTATTTGCTATCGTCAGTGAAAGACAGGAATAAAGAAACTAGATCTGAATACAAACTCTGAGCGTTTATGAAACAATTTCTATTCAGCTTGCAAGCGTGAATTTTTTAGACACGTAATGTCTTCAAACTCAGCATAGCAAACCAGATAGCTACATGGGTCTGATCTCAGTTCAGCATCACCACATAGTAGAAGCCTCTGCAATCTATATCATTGCAAGAAAGACCTCAAAGGTACATTTATGATAAACAAAAATGCAAGTTAAAAAACTTGCTAACGCTTGTATTTATGTCCACAGATGGCATCCTACCAAGACTGCCAATCAAGCGTATGTTTTGTTTACATAAACGTCAGAGTAGTTAGTATTCACTATCTCTAACTATAATTCCACTTTCAGATCATGATTTCAAGCTATTTGC
Organism: Epiperipatus broadwayi; assembly: GCA_028023455.1. Lineage (NCBI taxonomy): Eukaryota > Metazoa > Onychophora > Udeonychophora > Euonychophora > Peripatidae > Epiperipatus > Epiperipatus broadwayi. Next base: position 8,861,313 of record JAQFVV010006234.1, read on the forward strand.
TATCGTCAGTGAAAGACAGGAATAAAGAAACTAGATCTATATATATATATATATATATATATATATATATATATATATATATATATATATATATATATATATATATTCCTTATTATTGTTGTCCTTCCTTATATTATTGTATATAGCTAAATACAAATTAGTATATTCTTTCAGATCTTTTTTTATTTTTTTTTAGTATTAATAATATTATAATCACATTCATATCGGCTTTTTCAAACCAAATTGTGCAAACGCTTTTTGTGAGTGTTAAATAATAAATGAATACCCTCTGACCCATACAAGATATAGAATTTATGCAGCAATAAAAGGAATCCTCTTATTACTATGACTCAAATATTTATATATGAGCAAATCTGAAGTACTGGCACAGAAGGTGTGACTATAGAACAGTCACTTTGAATTACTATATATAACTTATGAATGAATGACACTGATGAAATTTACTAGAATTTACTGAACGTCATTCCAACTGAAATTAATCATATATATAAATCAGCATTTATTTTTTATAGCGTCTGTATACAATTGTAATCACATTCATATCGGCTTTTTCAAACCAAATTGTGCAAACGCTTTTTGCGAGTGTTAAATAATAAATGAATACCCTCTGACCCATACAAGATATAGAATTTATGCAACAATAAAAGGAATCCTCTTATTACTATGACTCAAATATTTATATATGAGCAAATATGAAGTACTGGCACAGAAGGTGTGACTATAGAACAGTCACATTGAATTACTATATATAACTTATGAATGAATGACGCCGATGAAATTTACTAGAATTTACTGAACGTCATTCCAACTGAAATTAATCATATATATAAATCAGCATTTATTTTTTATAGCGTCTGTATAAAATTGTAATCACATTCATAAATGTAGTTGTAAGTTACCCAGCAGTTAAATATGTTTTATTTTATATTGTCAAACTTTGATGTATATTTTTTTTTCGCTATGTTTTAAATATACCTTTTGTACAAAAACTTAAAAATAATTTTAACTTTTACAACACATATACATTTTAAATCTTTATAAAAACTTTTTTTTTAAATTTAGTTTTCATGACCACAGGCAAGTCAGTGACCTCTTTATATTATTATATAATGTTTTTAGAGAAAAATACAAAAATGCATTAATGATTATTCGGCTTGACACCTGCAGAATAGTAATTAATTAAAGAAATATTGGATAGGAATTTGAACCACTAATAGTCAGAGAAATTCTCAAATGGATTTAAAAGATAAGAAAATTATTTATTATCTAGCTGGTTTTTCACCAACAATTTCCTTCATCTGCAAGGTTGAATCTCTATGCAGAAAGCTGTGCTGGGGAGGGAAGACACCAGCAATAAGTCTTAATATCTTGCAAAAACCAAGATATCTTAATGGTTTAGACTGCACTCGATTAAAATTTTTCTGATACAGAGGACTTACAATGTCTTTGTTAAAATTTTCGGAGACAATGCAAACATAGAAAGTCCCATACCATTTGAAAAAATAATCCCCACTGATCGCCCACCCCCTCATAAAAGAAATATCTGGATGCAACAACAATTAACTATTGTCTTTAATAGCATTAAAAGCTCTAGCTCCATGTTTGATGAAAAAATATCATACTGGAGTTGTTATCAATTAGTTCACTCTGGTAAATCTAGGACAGAGAATCTTCTCCCAGTTGCAATCCCTCGTGTCATAAGGCTGACTAAGTTCCTGAAATTGGAACCAAAGTTTGTTGATTTTTTGGTTAAGGTCAATCTTGGAGCCTTGCCTACTAGGATGTTTCTTTGTAATCAGAGGGGACACAACATTGATACAATATGTTCTCTTTGTAGAAGATTTGACAGTCCATTGAACACATACTCTATCAATGTGAATGGTGGACTCAGTTATGTAATATTGCCCTACAGAGAATTACAGGATACAATTCTTCAAATGTCTACCTTAATGATGCATTCAAAAATGAAAATTTTGGCTCCATTCGCCTGACCACTTTCATAAATTTTATCATATGGAAGATTAGATGTAAGGTATTATTTGATAGTGAGTTGACCGGTCCTATTGAAGACATTTTCTTAAAGTTATTATATAAAACTAAAGAAAGTGATCTAAGAACATGCCTGCCTAGCCTTGCTGAGCAAACATGGAGTCAATTAATTATTTAGCAATAGCCATGTATATTATTTATTCATGACACTCAAACTTTACACACCATGGGATTTATATGCCAAATTAGATCACCTCTGATTAGTAACATAACTTAAAATTTTACTTTTAATCTTGTAATCATCATCTAATTTAATAACTAGTTAATCTTTAATGTTTCAGTCATGATTGTAAAAATGAACTCTATATTACAATGTATATTTTACTTTTTGTGCAAATAAAGATTATTTTGAAAAAAAAAATCTTTGATAAGAGAAATAATTTTTAATTAAACTTCTGAATCAAATGGAAAAAAATAAGAAATAGGTAAAGATAAATTCCACTATAGCAATTAAAGAGAATGTTAGTAATTAATTAAAAAAATGAAAAAGCAATAGTTTGTAGAGGAGTGCCTGAAATGGGGGGATATATAATTGCTGATCAGGTGAGATCAATAATTATTTTGGCATTTTTCTGAGGAGTGTGGACAAAAAAAAATATTAAATATTTTTTGGGGGGAAATGCTGACCAAAAGTAATTATTAAGATTTTTTTCTAAGGATTTCTGGCTGGGAAGAAATGAACGAAATAATGTAATTCCTTTGGGTCAAGCAGAATCTTTTAAAAAAATAATTTTGCAAGGAAAGTAATAATAAACTGAGCAAGCAGGAAAATTACAATGTTATAGTAAGCTGAAATTATATCAAATGAGAAAGAATAAAATGACAGATAGATATTTAAAATAGATTTGGAATTTAACCAGGAAACACAGAGCAGAAAAAAAAATATGACAAAAAGAAATTCTAAATTATTTAAACCGAAATAATATAATAAATTCAGTGATACTAACAACTTTCACCAGAACACTCTTGCATTAGAAACCAAAAAAGTCCAAACATGGCCCAGGAAATTAAAAGAAAATAGCTAAAATTTAAGTTAAATCTGAATTGAAGCTTAATATTATTGGAAGAATGAAATCAATATTTATTTGTACTGCACAAACAAATATGGAGTAGAGGATCCAATTAGGTGCATTTGCACTACTCAAATTCGATGTAGCCACCAAATTATGTAACTTTTTACTCCTGTAAAGTATAACTCTCTACGAATAATTTTGCCAACCACCCATGGAAGTAACACATGTAGTCACCTGCTCAGCAGATTATGTATCTCCTTCAGAAGCCCTAGCCCAGAGAAGAATGAAGCCTTCAAGAAGTAAACTCATATATATATATATATTATAATGGTCCAAAATATACCATATATCAAGAAGTAAACTCATATATATATATATATTATAATGGTCCAAAATAAAGTGGAATAAAGTCTTACCATATCTGCAATACAAGGGCGCCATCTAGGCCAATTGAACGTAGAAAATTTATATAGCAGATACCTAAGTTAGGATTCACACTTTACATGTTTTATTCAGACCGTCAGCCCATGCCACTAGCTCTGTGGAGATGCAGAGATAATAAAATAATGATATATATTATCAAAATATATTAATATTTAAAAAAAAGAATAAAATAAGCTACTGCCAGTAATTAACACACAAACATTTATTTACACATATATAAGATTTAAAATTATTTTAGGATAACTTTTGCTTTGGATTTTAACTTGATTTTAGAATTTGATTTTACATTTTAACTTTTATAAGCTATTATAAGTTCACACAGATGAGTTTTCTTAATTTTTTTTTTTATGTTGAGCATAGATCGACTACATAGATTACATGCTCAAAAACATTTCAAAATAAACTTAAATGATCAAAATATAAAGTCATTGATGTAATTGCAGATGGAATTCACAAGAAACCCAATGGAATTCATCATAAGATGCCGCATTGACACCGATAACTAAAAAGACATCCGAATAAATAAATTTTAGATATTCAATGTAAGATATCATTATTTACCGAATGTCTATATATTTTAATCAAATATGAAAACAAAACATAATTAAATGTGAAGGAATCTATGCAAGTGTCTATGCTCAACTTAAATTTAATGCATTTAAATAATTTAGACAATATTAATAAAAATAAAAAAAAATAAAAATGGAAATGATTTAAAAAAATACATTCAATAAAATAATAAATAATTTAGTCAGATAGGAAATTCTTCTATTTAGAATATTGAAAAGTTTAGCATTTAGAGTTCTTTTTGTTTAAAAATGTTTGTTAATTATATATTTCTTACATTTAGAAAAGTTCATCTTTAAGGGTTGCCATTTGGTTTGCAGTGTTAATTGTCCTGACATCCTGGGAGACTGGTATGCCAATGGCCATTTTATTGATTCATCCTGAGGTCTTTTACTTTATCTGGTCCTCAATGTAGAAACAATTGGACATTTCTCTTTCCTTTTTAGCAGAACTGAAGGGATTGAAGAGTATGTCTTTTCAATCCCTTCTCCTTCAACTCCGCACTAACACATATCACCACTGCTGTCATACATCTCTCCTTCAAATTAATTTTCACTTACTTTTTATGGTAGATGTTCAGATCCAGTGGACAATATGTCATGATGATGGTGATGGGCTTTTCACTGAGGTCCGATTCCAGAGTGATTTCTTTTATTGGCCATTCTGTTCCCATTGTTTTTCTCTCCTACCTGACCTTTGATTAGATATTTTAAATGCCCAAAGGCTAGTTTACTTTTACCTAATTAAAACAATCATTTCCATTTTATGATTAATTAATTTGTTTTCCAAACTTAAAGATATATTTTTATCTCTAAATCTTTTTAAGTTTTTGATGAAAATTTAGTTTTAAAACTTTTTCTTTCTTTTTTAATAGTTTCTTTTCTTTTCTCATCTGTGTGATTTTATATATATTATAAAGTTTAGATGACTTTTAAATTTCAATTTTTTTAAAAACAATTTTTTTTATTTGCGAACTTTATATTTTAATTTCATGTTTAATAAAAATTATATGTAACAGCGTATGTGCCCGTTACAATATATATATATATATAAATATTGTGTTTGGTTTATTTTTGCTTAATGATTTTATTTTCTCTATTTATTTTTTGCTATTGGCAAGTTAACAAATGAATTACATAAACATTTTTGTATATATTTTATTAGTGATTTATGTTAATTTTGTGCATGATTCATTGGAGTATTTAACTCACATATAAATTTTAATATTTCACAAATAACTTAAACCAGGGACATTTATGGGAGGTAGATTTATTCTTAAAGTTATATGCATGTGATTGGTAGGCATTAGCTTATCATCTTAATTTAATCTTGGTTTTATTAAACAGCTATCTGCTACATGCAGGATCAGAATATAATAAATGAATATTTCTTTCTTTAAGAGTACATCTGCATAAGAAATGTAATCAAGTCTACTAGCCCATATAATATAATGGTCATTGAATCCATGAATTTCATTCCAAAATAACTTTCTTGTATCTGTTTAATCCGCCAAGTGCAGGATTCATTAAATTATAATTTGCCACAAATTTGTTTCCACTCATAAATTTTATTTTATCTGCCAAATGTAGGATCATTTTAGCATGAATAAAAATACTTAAGTAAAACTGTTTCCTATTTTGTGTTATCCACTACATGCAGGATTTATTCAGTGGTGTTCAATGATCAAATAAATAAATAAACAAGGCAGTTCCCTTATTTCTGTGATCCACTATGTGCAGGATCTATTAAGGAATTCTCAATAATCAAACGTGTAATTTGTGGTCAAATGGTTATATTAAATAACAATGATGTTTTTATTATATTTTTAAAAAAGAAAAGGGAGAGTAGAATTCTGAAACATGTACATGCAATGGCCAATGTGTGTTGTATTAACATATAAAATAACCTATTCCATCTAAAACTCCAAAGTGTTTAAGCGAAGGTAAATATAAGACCATCAAATACCATTGAATAAATTATTTAAGAATTTTAAGTTGGGGTTTCAATTAATATTTTTTGTATTTCATATTTATTTTTTTGGGTTTTTTATTTTATTTGTAATTTTATATGATATAATAGAGGGCTTAATAAATATGGAGATATAATTTTAAAAGTATAGCATTATGCTTGGATTTAATAAATGTCTTATTATTCATCCTCCTTATTAGCTAAGCAACATAACACTTTCCCAAGATAAAGAGTAAGTTGAGATTGTCTGGGTTTAATTTTTATCGGGATCAAGAATAATTCATTAGAGCATCCATCCTTCTATTGGTTTTGTTAGTAAGTATTTACCCTAGTATAAATTATGCAGTCATATCCTTCACGGGAGGAGCAATCTTTTTCCAGAGGTGGAGAATAAAGGTCCCAATGAACTGAATCTTTCAAAGGTATGAATGTGTTAATTTCTCCTGTGGATGCAATTTGATAAAATAATGAATCATGGTATCTAACTGAATATCTAGAACCATTGCTCCATTGCATAGCACACATTTCATGTTCAATGCATGTTTACAGATAGTGTATATGGCTGAGTATGGGTATGACTAGTACAATATGTAAAGTTAGTATTGTTATCACTTACCATGGTATCCTTGATCTCAAAATTTTATTTATGACTCTACATTATTTTGAAGTTAAGGCAAGGTCCAACAGTGATGGAATATAATTTGTTGCATCTATTCATTTTGTTAATCTTATTTTAAGATTTTAATATAAAACTTTCCATATTTGTAATTTGTACCTGCTAATTTACTACACCCCATAAGGTCGTTGTAACTGGTTAGATAATGGTGTTCATATTATTATAAATAAATCATCTAGCTTGCACAAAACTCATGATTATTAACATACATTATTTTACATGATGGATTATGATTTCAATGCCACATTTGATTCATTTATTTATACCATTACAATATATAGTAAATGTTGTTTATAATTAGTGAATTTCACTCATGATTGGGAGAGAATTTTAGTATAAATTTGTTTTTTTAAATAGTATTTTATTGTTCTATGATGTTTATTTTATATATATATATACAAATAAAATGTCTTAATATAAAAAAAAAACTATTGTAATAATAATAAAAATAATAAATACAATGGTAATAAATTATATATAATCTTTCAATCAACTGAATTACTTTTGATTATTTTTTTAACCTGCCTGATCTACCTTTAAATTCAAAAATCAAAATTGAAGAAAATATCATCAATTCAAATCCGATGAATCCCAAATTTTAAAGATAACACTAAAATTCCAGATTCATAGGATTTGAGTTGGTAATATTTGCTTCCATTTTGTTTTTTGAATTTAATAGCAGTTGAGATAGTTTAAGGAATTAACTGAAAGTACTTTTGCAGATTATTATATATATATATATATATATATATATATATATATATATATATGTGTGTGTGTGTGTGTGTGTGTGTCTGTGTTTACAGTTATATGATGTAGATAAAACATAATTTTTGGGTACGAACCATGTATTTATTTTGCATTACAATCCTATATTTCAACAGGCTAGAAAATACCATTATCAAGGTTAACTTTTGAAATAACAATCATTAGATCTCAAAGAATAACATGACTCGGTGCGAGATGAGAAGTGAGACTCAGCTTGAAGTAGTTCAGCATTCACAATATGAGGCTTATCAAAATGTTTATTTCCCTCAGTTTTTTCACCTATTAATTTCAAGTTAATTTCTAATATTAACTTGAAATTAATAAGTGAAAAAACTGAGGGAAATAAACATTTTGATAAGCCTCATATTGTGAATGCTGAACTACTTAAAGCTGAATCTTACTTCTCATCTCGCACCGAGACACATTATACTTTGAGATCTAATGATTGTTCTTTCAAAAAATAACCTTGATAATGGTGGTTGCTAATCTGTTGAAATAAAAGATTATAATGCAAAATAATACACGGTTCGTACCCAAAAATTATGTTATTCATATATATATATATATGAATGAATTCATAATATTATTTCTGGGAGCTTCCATGTAGTAAAAATATAACAGATAAATGGTTAACATTTCAGTACAACAACAAGTACTTTACTCAGAGCATTTTTTTCAGGTCATAAAAATGTGTGTGGTGACATTTAAAATTTAAAATTGTTATTTTATTCTTTGTTATTTTTTTTTTTTTCATATACAATTTCTAATGAATGAGAAGTTTAAAAAAATATTTTATCCTCCAATAGTTTTTTTCTAAATATTGTTAATGTTCTTTAATTCAACTTCTCATTTATCTTTTTGGATCTTTTAAAAATTTCTATAGATTTCCTTAACAGTCTGTGATCATATTGTTCAATTTTCCCAGAATATGTGTTTTTATTAAAATTGATATCATGGTTAATTAATTTTATGTGTTAATAAATAGATGTTGAATTGATTTTTTCTCTAACTACAAAAATGTGTTTTTTTTCTTTCTTATATTTATTCTCTGATTAGACTGTCCAATGTATGACTGTGCACATACTCCATATGGAAGTTAATATAGATATTTTTAAAAGGTTCAAATGTATAAATAAGAAATGTGAATTGGAAAAAATAACAATAATTAGAAAAGCTATTGGAGAGTAAACTATTTTTTAAAAAATTCTTAGACAATAGAGTTTGAGTATGAGGAGAAAATAACAAAAGAAAAAGTAACATTTTTAAATCACACCACACACATTCTTATGATTTGAGAAAGAAGAAGCTCCAAAGTAAGTACTTTTTGTTGTATCAAACTCTCAGCTATCCAGCCTTTAGATTTTTACTACATGGAATCTCCCCAGAAATAATACTATATATATATATATATATATATATATATATATATATATATGTATTATATATATATATATATATATATATATATTAACACATAAGTATAAATAAAGTCGATTGATGTTTTTAATTGGATCAATATTTTTACTCAAATGTATTTTTTTTAAGTTGTAGGATCAGCAATACCTGCCTATGTAATACCTCTAGTTTTTGTGCTTATCACTTGTGTTATTGCAGCTGGTGCCATAGTAGCAGTTATTTTATATCGTAAGAAAAAAAGCAGACAACAACAAGAAGACAAATCACCTGCTGCTGCCTTATATAAAATGATCTTAACAAATAAGGTAAATTATACAACGTTGGAAGATGGGGCTAGTGCGAGCAAAGAGATATTACAACAAACAAGCAGTGAACGTTTAAGAGATTTATCAAATCCTATGGAAGTAATTACACTCTATGATGATGAATATTCAATAGATTATTCTCCTACTACATCACAAACTGAGGCAAAATCAACTAAAGCTAAATCCAAACATATTAAAAAAACGACTAAAGGTCATCGATTAAAACAAGATACCAAATTAGATAATGGTTCAGAATCGACGCCAAAGGAAAAAAAACAGAAATTAAAAATTAAAGATTCATTAGATATCTCACCCCCCAATTCTATAAAGAAAAGAATTAAGAAAAAACAATCACTTTCTCAAGATATGGTACTTTCTACTGAAACAACAAGTAAAAATAATTTACAGGATGCAGTGCCAAATTTTAGTAGAGAAAGTGTTATAGAAGAAATCTCAGTATCTTCTATAGAACAACATTTTGAAATAGACCTAGATGATAAAGCATATGATGCTAATAAAGATGATTATAAAAGTGAGACTTCATTGAAATATAAAAGTGATTCCCTGATTGGCAAAAAAAATAGCTTACCAAACGATAATGTATTTTCTTTACCTTCACAAGCATTAGATAATGAAGACGAGTTGAAACAAGAAAAGTATGACCAAAGTGCAAGGGATTCACTAAAATCAGAAAATCCTGAAATGCAGTCTAAACTACAAGAATTGGCTAAAGAACAACTTCCACAAGACCAAAATAAACATGTAGACATGGCATTAACTCCAGATGATGCCAAAGTTAAAACTTCACCAGAGACAAAAGCTGAATCGGAGAAACCAGAAATATATGATGAATATAGAAAACAGTCTTTGGCTAGTGAACAGCTAGAAGACAATTCTCTTTTGTATCAGAAAGCTCCTAAAGATTTTAAAAAAGAAACTAACAATTCTAAAGATTATACACAACCACAAACAGATATAAAAACAAATGGAATAGACATAAAACCAATAAGTCCAAAGCCACATATAAGTGACAAGCTAAAAACAAAAATTCCATTACCACATGAATCTGACATGGAAGACACACCACACCGAAGTCCAGATTTACAAAAACAAGAGGAAGAAAAATCAACCATCCATACACCAAGAACAAGTGTACAAGAGAAACAAATTAGTCCACATCCTGAAAGCCCAATTAATGATGACATGGCATCAAAAGATACTGGAAACACTAGAAGTCCCACTAGTCCACATATACAAGAACCAGAAACACATAAACAAATTGCACCAAATGAAATAGATAAGTCAAAAAGTTCCATAAGCTCACATAAAGAAAAACTAACTTCTCCATACGGTTTACTTTCAGGTGAAACACAATCACCTAAAATTCCTACTGATTCTAAAAGTCTTAGTCCTACAACAGAAAAACCAACTGTTCCAAAAGATTTATATTCAAATGGAATACAATCACATAAAACGTCTACTGATTCTAAAAGTCCGAATCCTAAAGGAAAACAAAAACAACCAAAAAGTTATATAACCAAGGCTGCAGAAGAAGCTTTACCAAATGAAACAGAAGCTAAACCTAATCAAAGTCAACAAAAAGCTTCAAACAAGGAAACAACAAGTTTAGAAGAAGTTTCTGATTTGTTAAGTAACAGGAAAGATCAAAAGAAGAAAGAAAGTCCAAAAGATGTATTTACAAATCATGACAAAAATGATTAGGATATCATAGAATAGTTGTAAAATTAATATTCTGACAGTTGTAGATAATGATACAAATTTCAAATATAAATAGAAAAAAAAAGAAAAATAAGTGAATATACAGTATTAGATAAATATAAATTGCTGGCAAAAAATGTGACGTTCCTTTTATACTTAAAAATATAAAAATCTTTTATAGATGATAAAGATAATCATATAAGCAAAAACTAAATTCCTAAAAAAATAATACAAGTAAAAAATATTAATCGAGTATTTAAATAACACAATTTATATATAAACTAATTAATAGAAAGATATGTAACATGATAATAAATTCTTGTGAAATTAGTATGCAGATGTTTATGCAAAGGATTATGCAAATTAATAAAAAAGTTTGTTTTAATAATAAAAATCATGTATAAAATTTATTAACAAAGTGTAATGAAAAACATGAATAAAATTTTAAAAAGTCACTAAATATTTTTGTGGATACATACTTTAACAGATTCCTGATGCAAGAATATACGACCCCGTTATGTGAGATATTTTTGAGCACCTCCAAAGTCATGTATGTTTTACAATGGTACGAGTTCTGGAAAATAGTTTAGTTAATAAATAGTAAAGAGATATATATCAAATCCTAGACATGCACATGTTCGGCAAAAAGCATGTCATAAACCAAAGTAAATGAGTGAAAAAGAACTATTTATCTAAATAATCAATTTTCCATAAAAAAAGTATTAATAAAGGAGTTCTTATATAATCAAGGAGCTTCAATTAAAAATAAATTCACTAATAAATATTAGATATATCAATTTTATTTATTTGTAACCAGCAAACCATTTCCTATCTATAAGTTCTATAATGTTTGGAAAATTTTAAATGGCTCCTAATGCCAGGGTTTTTGTGATAATAATGATTATAATTTAAAAAAAAATCATATAGCATTTACATAGATATTGATGACGTCTTATATTATTCTGGATGCTCGGTTTTAAGTAAACAAAAGACTAAGAAGTCCTATGAATAATCTATGATTATAAGATTTGTTGACTAAAGGAGATATCCAATATTATAGACAAAGAGCTAAATATAATTAATTACAAAATAAATGTAATGAATTAATAGATTAAGAACTAAGAAATGGTTACCAGTCTATCTATCTATCTATCTATCTATCTATCTATCTATCTATCCATCCATCCATCCATCCATCCATCCATCCATCCATCCATCCATCCATCCATCCATCCATCCATCCATCTATCTATCTATCTATCTATCTATCTATCTATCTATCTATCTATCTATCTATCTATCTATCTATCTATCTATCTATCTATCTATCTATCTATCTATCTATCTATAAGTTGACAATGCTAATTTGCAAATAAATATTTAACAGAAACCAATTTCACAGTACATTCGAATGCATCATTAAAATTATTTGCAAGCAATATTTCCATACATTCATTTGTATATATTTGTAAATAATTCCCACCTTCTGCTACATCAATACCAATCAATTTTGTCAAATAAAATATATATTTTTTGTTAATAAATTCTCATTAATGTAATAAAAAGTAAGCATCACTTATATGTTTATTTTACTATTCTATTGGAATGTAGTTAATGGTAATTCTTTAGTCACTGCAAGAGGGATTTTATTGTTAGCGTTACATGTATGTTAAGGTGTAAAATTATTTGTGGGCTCATTAAAATAATTCGTATATCTAATAGATTACAATATTTAAGTAATTATAATTTAGAAACAAGAAATAAACGGACAAAAGAAATATTGGTCAATAGGTTAATTTTAAAAGGACTAGTTTTGAAACTAAATATTCAAACACATAGATGTACTAGATAATATATATTTCTTCTAAATTATAAATACTTCTTAATGGCTTATATAAGCTTTATAAAAGTTAGATTACTTTCATAAAATATTATTTTTACTTACTGCAACATAGGTAACTGCATAATTAAATCTTGCTATCTTTAACAATGTTGTGATTTAATTCACTCTGAAATAATATCTGTATATGCAACCCACCCACCTAAAATTTTGCTTACTCGTGCGACATTAACTAGTAATATTATCAGTCAAATTTTAAATTTGAAAATTAAAACAAAATTTACTAATTAATAATTTTTTAAACTAAGTAATCCTTAAGACCAAAAAAATAAATACACTGAAGCCAAAATAGACACTTTATTAATATACACTATTTCAATTCTATATTATCTAAAATAAAATTTAAATAAACACAAAATAAAAGGACCAAAATGTATTTATTTCATCAAAATTATGGTACAACGGTTTTACTACTCAGAGTCTGTATGTAATCTGCTTTATTAATATTTTTTGAGTTACATTGAAAGCATATACATTTTTTTTTATTCTTTCCAAATGCTTCTCGTGGGTACAGTATTTTATAGGATAAAAATGTTTTATAAATTGAAAAACATTGTAAAGTATATTTCTTAAATGATAAAATGAAAATTATTGATTTAATAGTGGCAGTCAATAGAACTGTAAGACATTTTTATATTGAGTCCGAAATTTTAAAGATTAAAAAGCTAAACTGAGAATTTAAACACTGGACAATAAGCAGTCAGTTACAAAGTCAAATACATATGTAAAAACATTAGAACAAGTAGAAAGACCATCGACTGCTGCTAAGGAGACTGCTATAACATCTGTGTACATGTAAAAAATATTTTTAAAAGAATATCATCCAGACTGTGTTTAATTGTGATGAAATTATGCTCTTATATTATTCATTTTATTTAAAAAATAAATATTTAGTACAGTAAGGTTTTTTAGCTTCATTTTTGTAATGAATGATAATGATTTTTATCTAATTGACAAAGAAGGGTGTATTTATAATCATTAAAAAAATCTTATTTAAGCTTAAATAAATCTAAGAATGCTATTGTTTAATGGACAATTAAATAAATAAATATGCTAATTTAACTTACATATAAATTATTAATATCACGGATCCATTTTTATTGTTTACATCTGCATTCTTGAGGAAATTATGGTTGGATAATGATAACTGTAAAACTAAAATTAAAAAAATCAGGTTGAAGCCTCAGCTTGGATTAACAAGACTGTCTTTAATAAATAAATGAGTTAAACAATGAATTGACTAAGTCCTCTAGGTATAAAGACCATGTTCATATAAATAAAAAAAAAATCAATTTTCCCATTGACTAAATTCTTTTCTGGACTATAGGTTAAACAATGAAAACGATAGAGTGACATTTAAATAGAGACTGTCTTACAACACCACGTGAATTGGCTAAATTTAAAGGGAAATTCAACCTTCAATATTTTTAATAAACTTGCAAATATACCAAACTTATGTTTAAAAAAATGCTGAAAATCTAAATATTTATGTATATAAAGAAATAATGCACACCACTAGCTGAAATCTATATAAAATATTCAAAACGTTTCATATCTATATGATTCCGACCACCTACCTTTTTTAAATAAAGAAAACTTGATTTTTTGTACTTCAATGAAAACGAAATCCTCTTCAATGTTGAATATATTTAAAAGTAAGCATGTTTGTTTGTTTGCAGTGTAAGATCATTGCTTTATTAGATTCGCACTTCTTATTTAAGTTAGCTTGAATTTTAATGTATTATACATAATTGCACTCAAACTTGAATAATATTTCACTTTTAATGGAGTGCTAAACGTTGAGCTTTCTTTATTTAAAGAAGGAAATGTTGCAGGATAATATAGTTACAGGCATTTCAAATATATAAATGCCACAAAAAAATAAGCTTGTTTAGAGTTATTAGCATGATGTTTATATATTACATATTGGTAATGCCAGTTATATAGGTCATGTGTATCTGACTTGTTTTCATTAATATATATATATATATTGAACTGGAGCCATTTCAAATAGAATCTACTTCATTGAGTTTTTAATCTTTTTTTTTGAACTGAGTCTGTTTCAAATAGAATCTACTTCATTGGGGTTTTAACCTTTTTCAACATAACTTTAATTATTATATTTTAAATATTAAGTGAATGGACCCTATTTATATATTATGTATTGGTATTGCAAGTTATATAGGTAATATGATATATGACTTGTTTTCATTTTTTAACATAACTTTAATTTTTATATTTCAAATATTATGTGAACGGACTGGTCCTTCAAGCAGAGGGGAGAATACCACTGATAGCAGTGTTATCAATGATACCCATGATCAGACCAAGCTATGCAAAGCATAACACAATCACAATTCTAGACGGTGACCCACCTCGAGGGCTAGATTCAAATCCTTACCATCCAAAGCATTTTATTTGTTTACAGGGTAACACTCTGGTGCCATTTAATTACAAGAGGTAATTAACATGTCTCAACAGTACACCCACAATCCAGTGCTTGAATTATCCCAACTAGTTCAATCAAAAAGTAATACCATAAACTGCTTTAATTAGTGGTATTAGTAAAAGAATCAACTGACAAATAGTGATTTCAAAAATAATTTATTTTAAATATTTAAAAATTAACTGAGCACTAATTTATGAATTCATTCATCATTACTTTCTTGAATAAAATAATACTACATAACATTATATATCATGCACACATATTATCAATAAACATAAAGCATAAATAAATACCAAGCATTAAAACCTTATATCCTCACATATATTTTACCATAAGTTATTTGTATGTTTAAAAACTTTCTATCAATATCTGTTCATCACACTAAACCTGCACATAAATAGTTCTTTTTATGTTGGTTATAAAGTTCATTTCAGTTGACTCTGGAGGCTTCAAAGATTGCAATGGCTACATTAATATACTAATGAACAATGGGAATACGAATAATAATAAAAACATAATTACTGTTACCTATAGGATTTTTAAATGTTTCTTTGGATATACGACTGTTTCCTCCTCTATGACACAGTTTGTTTTAACCTGTTGAAATTTGGATTGTTGAAGAAAGTGTTTTGTTGCTGCATTTAAGTCCTGCAGATAAATGTTCAAATGGCTCATGTTGTTAGACATTCATTGCAGATAATTAGGGATCTTCAGATATTCTAGGGGAGTCAGAGACTGGATTACAGCAGCATATTTCTTATTAGCAATGTATGTTATTCTTGACATTCACAAAATAAAATGTATTTGTACTGATTGGAATAATACTACTGAAAAATTATCTGATTTGATGATGACTTTTTGAGCCTATTTATATACTATTACTCTTATTGTTCAGCTTGATTAACATTTTTTGATTAAATTGATTAATTACATTCGCATTATTGTTCACATTCCTCATTAGATTAATTTACTTAGGATAAGATCTAACTTTTTAATTATTCCCATTATTTATTTGTAGCCATTGCTGATTAATTATTCCCATTGTTTATTTGTAGCATCTTTAAATTTAATTTAACTTTATGTTACAAACTTTACATTCCACTTTTCTTTTTTTTATATTCAACATTCTTTTTTATATTCACACATATATACACATTTTAATGTATTTTTTTAAATCAATACACACTTTTTTTAATTTTCCTTTAAATAAATGATAAGAGAAATATAGTTATATATGTTTTATTTAGTTAAATTTCTTTCCATTCACATTGTTGTATTATTATTTTAAACTAGAAAAACTTATATATTACTAATCTGTGCTATGTTTTGGCAACAAAATTAAACAAAAATTCATTTTAAATTTTTACTATTGACACCAGGTAATATTGACTTAATCAGAAGTACTGGAAAAGCTACGGTTAAGTTTAAGATGGCAATGAGATATTGTTTGTAATTTTTCTTAAAGAAACCATTGATCAGAATAGAGAATCTGGCCAAGCAGAAGTGAAACTTAAAGGAAACCAAAAAAATAAATTTGATATGGATTTTCTTAACAAAGATATTAATCCAGAAATATACTTAGGTAAAACTAAGGTCAAACTTAAGAGAACAAAAGAAAATTGAACAATGTAAATTGTCTTAAGAAGATTAGAAATAAAGTAAAAGATATTGGAAAGACTAGAATTAAATCCAAGAAAGTGGAAATGAAGACTCTTAAAGAGAAAATTATTAGAAGAAAAGAGGTAAAGAATACAAAGGTACAATTTAAAGGTAATAATAGGAAGTTCTTTTTATGAAGGCCCCTATGAAATAGTGAAACAGGTGTGTGAAAATGTGTTCTTAGTCCCATCCCAAAAAGAAAAAAAAGGTGCCTATAATGCTTGTAGCTTGGTACCATATCCAACAAAAGTACAATAGTCAGAGGATTAAGAGCATGGATGTTTTGTTTGCATAATTTTCAAATTGTTAATTAATATAATTATATACACAACTTTTCACTTCTTTTTCTTTTTAAATTATAGCTCCATGATAATAAATATATAAATTCAACCTTCCTTCTTTTTCTTTTTAAAACTTGTTTTATTCCAAACTATAATTTTATTTCTCTTCCATACAATGTTTCAACTAATTTCTGTAGTCATTATCAAGTTTTCTTAAAATAATAATAATAATAATAATAATAATAATAATAATAATAATAATAATAATAATAATAATAATAATAATAATAATAATAATAATAATAATAATAATAATAATAATAATAATAATAATAATAATAAATTAAATAAAAATAAAAAACAAAAATAATAACAAAATAAATAAAATATTAATACACTCCAAAATATAATATTCAAACAAAACCACAATATTTTTATCATCTACAAATACAATTATTTACCTCCTTCCCTATCTTTAATTATTTCTTTTAAAATACCTTTATAATTTAATACTCTTCTTATATAAATTTATTATCTATTCTCTAAATCATTACCCATTAACATTCTTTTTATACCCCTCCCCCCTTTTTATATATTATTCCTATATTATCTTATTTTTTATCTTTATTTATTAACATTCTATTTAATACTGGTTTATACTGATCTATATATACTTCCTCTTTTTTTATTCTCTCTTTAAATTTTTTAACACATTCCAATGGCCTTATATCAAAATTTTCATGCTTAAATTCCTTTTTATGAATATATATAGCAGATTTTTTTTATCATATAAATGCAGCCTTTACAGGTGTAGCTATAAACATGGAAAACAATATTTTTCTATAGTTGCAAAACCAGGTACAAAAAAAATTGCATTTATGGTTGCAATGCAAAGACATTTGTTTTAATACAAATTTTCCACATTATATATAAATATATAATTGAAAAACAAACTCAGGTAGAAAGGAAATATATATATATATATATATATATATATATATGCTGTAATGAGCACAGACGACGTTACATTATTTTTATTATTATTAAACATTAAAATAAAAAGTTCGCATTTAAATTTTTTTTTTAAGACAGAAAAATTGAAAATAAATTCTACCTTAAACTCGTACATATATAAATCGCACAGATGAGAAAAATTATTAAAATAAAACTTTATTAAAGAAAAAGTATTTTAAAACTAAATTTTAAAAAGATTTGGAGATAAAATTATATCTTTAAATTTATCTTTAAATATATCTTTGGATTTGGAAAACAGGTTAATTAATGTTATGGAAATGATTATTTTAATTAGTCCAAGTGAACAAGCCCTTGGGCATTTAAATGTATAAACAATGGTCAGATAGGAAAACAATAGAAACTTTTAGCAAATAAAAAGAAATCCCTATGGAATCGGACCTCAGTGAAAAGACCACCATCATCGATGACATAATGTTGAGTCAATCTTTAAGATTAATATAAAAGGAAAAGTTGGAAATTATTATGGATTATTAAGAGAGGACTGAAATGTGTTAAGTCGGAGAGTTGGAGATGAAGGGATTGAAAGACACACTTTCAATTCCTTCAGTTGTTATAAAAATGGAAAAATGAAACATCACTTTTCTTATACTGAGGACAACAGGATCATCAGGGGGTTTAATGTGGATTCCAAATGGCATGCAATGAATAAAGAGGAACATTGAAAAAAAAATCGTAAGAACATTAAAAACATTTTGAAACACTAAGAACTTTAAAATATAAACTTTCTCAGTCTTTAATTTATAAGAAATAGAATCCTATCTGACCAATGTTATTTATTAATTAGTTATAGTTTTATTTAATGTATTTCTTTTGTAAAATCATTTCCATTTAGTTTTTTTTTTGTTCTTTAAGTTTATTATGATTTCTGTTTTCCGATAAATTAAAATATGTCAATGTTAAACTTAAGTCGGGCATGAATGGCTGTATAGATTTGTAAAGTTATATTAGGGGAGGGTAATCTTAGGTTTTTGTTTCGTAGTTAAATTGGGTCAATGGATTGGATATATTGGTGTAGTTAGTAGATGTAATGCAAGATTCGCTAAGGGCAAAATCGTTTGTATATGCCGCACTCACCCATTTGCCTATGGAAGGAATTATAAGTCAGAGACTGCAGTTCCTTTCTATGGAGTTTTTTTATTGCTCTTCTTGTCAGATAGTTGTAGTATTCCTATCTGATGAGAGGCAATTTTTTCTCTTAACTTTTTGTGCTGCCGTATTTTTTATTACATTGAATACATTGATATATCAGATGAATTGGCATTAGTTCGACTGCGAACTTTTGGCCTAAGGTTAAATAAGGATAGAATATTTTCTTTTCTAATGCAAATCTATGTAGTCTATTTATACTCGACACTAAATAAAAATGCATTAAATTTTAGTTGTTTATAGACACTTGCATGGATTGGTTATCAGTTAATTATGTTTTGGGTATTCATATTTGATCAGAATATATAGACATTCGATAAATAATGATACCTTACAGTGAGTATCTAAAATGTATTTATTCGGATGTCTTTTAAATTATTGGTGTCAATGCAAGCATCTTATATGTGAATGCTAATGGGTTACTTATAAATTTCTCTCTGCAATTGACGGTATCAATGACTTTATATTTTGATCATTTATGTTTATTTTGAAATGTCTTTAACCGTGAAATCTATGTAACCAATCTATACTCAACATGTTTTAAAACAAACTTTTTTAAATCCATTTGTGTGAACTAATAATAGTACAAAATTTAAAATGTAAATTAAAAATCTAAAATAAAAGTTAAAAATAAAGTTAAATGTTAAAGTAAACATATTAAAATAAAAATGTTAAATGTTATATATATGTGTGCGTAAATAATTTTTTGTATGTTAATTACTGGCAGTGGCTTATTTTATTCTTTTTTATATATTCTTAGATAAGAATTTATATTATATTATTTAATCTCTGCTACTCCTTGAGCTAGTGACAATGGGCTAACGACCAGATATCAAAATGTATAAATAAAATTAAAAAAATATTTTTTGACTTACGTATCTGCCTACTTTATAAATTTTTCTAGGTTCAAATGCCTAGATGGCGCCCTGTTGTGCAGATTATGTTAAGCTCTTTCTCCGGATCATTATAATATATATATATATAATTAGTTTCCAACCAGTAACCACCTAAACATTTCACACTAAATATAGTAACCAATATTTCTAACTGCTGTTGAGGCAACCTTCACACCTTTTAATAGCAAGAATATATATATATAATGAATGATCTCTTCAGGGTGTAGAATTATTAAGCCCAGGTAAAAAATCTACTGTACCAGTAAAAATAGTATGCTCACTTAACAAGATTCAAATCCTAAGCAAAAGTACCTCGAATCCTATCATGCTCAAGATATACAGGTCTGGAGCAATCCTGAATTCTAACCTATTTGCCTATTCTTTGAGTCTCTGATACAATGAATAACAATCCTGATGATACAGCACAATTATCTTAATACTGGGCCCAGAAGCAAAATGGTAGAGCTTAAGATCGGAATGATGATGATGATTGAGATTAGAGTAGCCTAGGAATTACATTTATTAAAGTTATCTTTATTAATGCTAAGTTATTAGCTAAAAAAATAATTCTAAATATTAACTAAAAAATGATAATTCAATACAAACCCGGATTTACATGAAATGTATATTTAATAACATTTTGGGGAAATGCATATATATGTTACAAAAGATTTCATGCTTGGAATGATATTGTCTATTTATAAAACTTGGGATTTGTTAAATAAAACCCCCTTTACTTTAATTATTTAACAAATATAATTTTATGGAATGGATTATAACTTGTGCGGAGTTAATATGTCAGTTTAATAACATTTTACTAACATAATTTTATGGATGCCTAAAATAAATATAAAAAAGAGATTGTGACAGGTTTAGTACTAAATGATTTGATAAACAGGCAAAATATAAACTTTTAATCATTTACCTATCTTATTAAAATAATTATATATACTTTTATTGGGATTGTTTGGAAAAGACATCATTGGAACTTATAAATAAGAAACAAACATTGTGCTACATTTATGAGAATACATGATACAATCATTAATGTAAATTGATTTACATCTATGGGAATCGATTAGTATTTAAAAAGAAAGCAGTTTTAAAATCAACATACAGTTTAATTAGCATGTTGGTGCATTTCATGAATGAGTCATTATTTCCAACACTTAACAAAAGGTCAAACAGGCATAAATCCATTAAATAAAACAATAATGATGCTAGCATGTCATAAGAGAAATACAGATCTTATGGTACTTTGAATTTTTGAGGATGAATGTAGGTTGATAAATCCGCCATTTTGACAGCATGGTATCGAATGGAGAGGTATGATTTGAATGCCCAGACCCAGTTGTTGGAACTTCTGCAGCACAATCAGAACCCTATAAACCTCACATTCCACAGGAAGTAGCATATACTCCTGATTACGAAAGGTTTTGAGAAAGTAGAACATGCGATTCAGATTTCCATAGACACCAATGACAAACCAATAAAGAAAATACAATTGGAAATACTATAAGAGAAAGTAAAAGTATGCCAGCAGCATTGTACATGTACAATAAACTTAATATACTATATTCAAAAGCCTGTAAATGGTTTGACTCCTGCACAATGATATATTTAAATAAAGATTGATTCAGAAATTTATAATGGAAAATAACTCTTTAACTAAGACAGTAAACTTACAAATTTTTTTATTTAATTTTGATTTCCATATACATTTTAACTGATAGAATTAGCCCTCCAGGCAACAGCCCGAAAAGGTGAAATAATTATATTAAGGTTCACAATCTTTTAAAATGAAAATTTAAAGACAAATTCAAATAAGAAAGTAAAATATGCACCCACAATAAAATATTTTAGATAAAAAAGGTGTATATCAGATTTAACTATAAAACCAAACTAGCAAGTGTTTTTAATAAACAAAACTTTAGATACATTTTAAATGAAGCCTCCACTTCTTTCCAAATTAAACAATTATCCCATCCCCCCTTTATCAAACTCGCAAGTTTGGTTATTGGGATACATATATATTGAAACAATTGACCTTAGTTCAAGGTCGAGTTTACACTTCTACCACAGTCCATGTGTCATCATGCTCCATTTTTCTTTTTTTTTGTTGATGTTAAATATATATTACAGGAGTGTATATATGTAATTAAAAATATTAGATAATTTTCTATCTTCTAAAATTGTATTTTTTTATTATTTTAATACGTTATCTTTTTTTTTCATAAAACAAAATATAAATTCAAGATAACTGTTTAAAATAATTAAAGGGGTGGGAAGTTTATCTCATGATTTAAAAAAAAAGGGAAATTGTAAATTAAAATTAAAAAGTAAAAACTAAAACAAAGCTAATGGAATTTAGTTAGCTATCAACATTGTTTTGTCAAATCCATTTCCAAACAGGAAATTGATTTGAATTGATTTTAGACAGTTATCTCAAAACTGAATCTTTACTAACAATAGAGTAAAACTTCTCCTAAAATAAAGATCCATTAGAGGCAGGAAATCTAGTTTAGAATAAATATTCTCTGAAGGGTTAAAACTGATATAAATAGAGCTAAAAATCTATTATGTTTGAGTTTGGTCAGTCATTGCTAGGTGACTCCACACCCGTTGAAATTTTGAGGGCTCAGTGCCTTCCTCCATCCATCTTCACCCAAGTCTTGCCACAATGTAGCCCCAAAGAATGTTTCCTGCCCCAGAAGATTCACCAGTACTTTCAAAAAATCCTGAGGTAACCAGCCAAAAGACTGTATAACCACCTTATCCACTTTTAACTATGTAATTTAATTTGTAAACTAATAATTTCATTCTATATAATGTTTTTTTAAAGCTTTGTTATTCATTTATATCAATTCTTTCCTACCTAATTATTCTGTCATCCAACTCACGCTTCTTATTATTTTTATCAGTTAGCATGGTTATGATTTAATTTTAATAATATTTTTATAAATTTTCTCACTTTATTTATAAATGTCACTAAGACTTAACCTTGCGAACTTCTATTAAAAAGGGAAGGGTGGGGGATTAATGAGTTCTTGTTAATTATTTTAAATTCTTCGTAAGATTTGGTTCTACTTTAAATGAATATTTGTTTTATCTAAATGTTTTATCGTAAATTTATACAAAATGTGTAAATAATTTTGCAATACAGGGTGGATATTGATGTCCATTAGTTTTATAAATTTCTTATTGATAATCAGTGCCACAAAGGCTGGTGACTTAAATTTGTTTTGTAATTTTCATGATTTTAGTTGTCGCTTCCTATGTTAAAATATTGAATCAGGAGGGGGGAGCAATGCAAGCTTCATTAATGTTAGTTAATTTATAATTAATGAATTTAGATGACATAGGTCATTGTCCTAGCATGTCATTACATATTTGTTAAACCATTTAAAGCTTTTCTTTAATAGTTCAATTTATTGATTTTATATTATTATGAAAGCATTGCTAGCATATGTCCAATTATTCATAAGCCGCATAAGGCTTTGATCTGATTTGCCTGTAACTCACTCCATGGAGTCACAATCATTTTGTTAGTCATTCTTCTCCTTCAAGTGTATATATATATATATATATATATATATATACTTGATATATATATATATATATATATATATATATATATATATATATATATATATATATATATATATATACTGCTTTGAGTCACCTGTACCTCACTCCAGGGATTCAAAGCCTCATTATTTGTATCCTTGTTTATAAAAGAAGTCTTAAGTTTACTTCTAGAACCTTCAGGTTAGGGTAGATGATACAATGTATAAATGTGCCGCAGCCTGGCCCATAGAACCCTCATACCCCCCTTTCTTTTCCTGTACCATCTTAGCATGAAGCTGGCATGCACCATCATTATAGAATATTGGAGAATGACAATATCCTGGTCAAATGTGCCATTTCCTCTCGCTGATATTATTCTAGCACTGCCATTTCTTTCAGTTAGTTTCTAGCCTGTTTAGCAATGTAAATCATAATGATATGTGGTAATAAAATGTTCTGTTTTTTCCTTAATTGTTAAAGTTTAAACCCAACTTCTCATGAAGCTGCCCTCCCTCTTTACTGAACTAAACCTTTCCTGCAATTATTGAGCTTTCGTTTTATCCCATTGTTAAATGTTGAAAATGTAAAAGAAATAATGTTTTACGCTGCTGATCAAAAATGTATCCTCATTATAATTACTATAAATCAAATATCTAACTAAAATAAACTTATGTATTGAAATCGTTAATCAGTAAAACTCGATTATATCTTTATAAATGTATTTTTATGTATAAAATGGCCACCAAACCACTCCGATAAATCCATTTCCAGTAACTGCCACACTAACTTAATATTAGTCAAAATCAACATAATCTTAATAATATTCCTTAATGTTTGTAATGAAATAGTTTTATAAGCTCAGAGTTAATTTTATATCTAAAACTCATCTTTAATTATGTTCAAAATAAATATTTATATTTTAAACTTAATTCAGTTGTTCGAATCTCATTATTAATATTTATGTTTATGTATACTCATAACTTAATATCTTGGGTTCACTCAAACTCTCATCATCATCACCAGTCGAGTCTCATGTAAAATGTTGTAGCACCAGGCCAGGATATAATAAATTTATGTAGTATCACTGTAGGTGTTGTTCATAATGTTATAGATTTGAAGAATGGGCAAATAAATTAGAATTCATGATTGCTCCTGACCTGTGTATCTTGTGCATGATTGGATTCGGGGTACTTTTGCTTAGATTCTAAATCATGTAGGATGAACATACATTTTTGACTGGTACAATATATATATATATATATATATATATATTAAACAAAATAAGTTAAATATTAATGGAGCCACACAAAGCTATATAACCTAATTAAGCATGAAAGAGCATAGTCAGAATTACATAATACTACTAAGGGATTAAAGAGTGAGAGAGAGTTTAAGAGCAAAATTAGCAGAAGTTTAAATAAAAATACAAAGGTTGAACTACATATTGCAAATTAAAAAAGTATTTACTTATGAAGGCAGCTCTACATAAGGTGAGTTTACATAAGGATAACATCATAGGGGCAGCAGTCAGAGGTCATTTTATACAGCTGGTCAGATGAATAGAACATGGTAGCAGAAAGCTGACAGTGTTCCAAGAGAAAAGTGAAAGATTCCTCTACTCAAACTTCATAGCACTTGACTTTTCCTGACTTCTTAAGTTGAATGATGAATCAATTTTTCTGGAAAATTACTAACTCAAACATTCTGAAATAACCTACTAACTAATTGAAAGATTAGTTACTAACTCAAAGTAACCTGAAAGTAACTGACTGAAAGTAACCAATGGAAAATTAACTAAACTGAAAAGTAACTAAACTGCCTTTTTTTCTATGAGCCCTTGTTATCTACTCTTTAATCCCCCCAAGAATGTAATTTCAGTTGCCCATTGCTATCTTTGTAATTTTTTGATTAAACAAAAAAACAAAATTTAATTAGCAAAATATTTTTAAAACAGATAAGGCTAGAAATACCATTTGAGATATTTTTAAAGATTTGAAAACAACTAACAAAAGAATTGTAATTAAGATTTATAATTTTAAATATTAAAAATAGTCTGAATCTAGATAAAGATTATTTCAGTATTTCGAGCCTTCCCCATGTTTTGTTGTTGTTATATTGCAATACCTTAATTAAATACACACATATAAAAAGATATTTACAATTATATAAGAACCTCTAATTTTCAGCAATAAATATTAAAAGAATTATTGCTTCATTTTAATATATATATATATATATATATATATATATATATGTGTGAAAAAGTTTGATATCTTATTCGTTCCAAATAAATATACAATCAAATATAACAAAACAAATTTATAATTACTTATCACTCCTTTGTCTTACAACTATACTTATTATTCAACATTATATAGTTATAAAATCAACATAAAAATAAATTTATAATATATTTTATATATATATATATTATATATATATATATATATATATATATATATATATATATATATATATATATATATATATATATATATATATATATATATGTTGTGACCAGTCTCTTTGGATCATCAACTAATCTAGACTCACATTTTGCACTATAATCCGCCTTTGTATCCTTCTCTTTGAACACTGGAATCATATATACAAATCTTGGCTGCATCTTTTATGGCACCAAATCCACCATTTGTAACCTTCACTACCCGAATAATCAAGAATATAGGCATAAAAAAACAGAAATGTTAAACTAATGAGATGATTCCATTATTGAACAAAACTAGCATGAAACTATAGATCTAAAAAAGATCACAAGGTAATTAATAAAGATAATAACTTCTGGTCAAACCAGCTTTGAAATCCACACAAACAAAATGTGATGTGCTAAATTTGATATTCAGCAAACCAATAAATAACTGATAATTATATCTCTGGAATGATTATGAAATTAAAATTATAAATGAAATAATAAGTAAATTATGATGTAGATGACTAAATGGATAATGAAAATAAGTAAATTAAATAGTAGAATGAAATGAGTCTAAAAATGAATAGAAAAGAATGAAGGTGTATGAAAATAATGAATGATTAAGGTAATGGTAGAGTAATAGTTAATGAATAGTTAAGATGATAAAAGAATAAAAGTTAATGTATTATTAATCAATTATGATAAATCAATTAATATCTAATGAGAATGAATAAATAAAAGATTGATCAACATGAAATTGAAGAACAATGTTAATGATGGAGACTGAAATCATAAACTATAAACTAATATTGTATTAAATGGTACGAAGATAAGCTAAATAAGAATAAAGATTTCAAGCTTGACACAACCAGAATAATTATCATAAAGTTAAAACAAACTATACATTTTATGACAAAAGAAGTAATTTATACCTTAAAGTTTGGTTGACTTTCATCAAACAGTGAAAGTAATCTAATTCAAGTCCAACTATCATAAATAATTAGCTATGAAATTTACTACAAATTCAAATTATACCTTGAAACTTAACAGCTAATTCTTCTCAGGGTTCAAACACTCAAAAGATCATTATACAAAATATACTTAAGTCAGTGAGAGGGATTTTACCACTACCCGCATATAATCCACAAAACAGCTCTTAATATAAACTCAAATTAACAACTATATTTAGCAGTTCCACATAAACTTTATAAACTCAAAACCTATTATAACTTTAATATTTAAGAAATAGGAATAACTTTTTAATAACTAAACACAATAGCGTATCAAATTCCTTTTCTCAAATAATTACAAACCATGTGATCAAGATCAGTGAGTGATAGATAGCTTTGTGGGTTCAACTAAACTGATAAAATCAATATTAAGTGTTTATCTTTTAGTATATCACTTAAAATAATATGTACTCTAGATTAATACCATTTTTATTGTTAAGTGATGATGCCTTAGATGTACTCATAAATTATAGAGCTTAACAAAATTATTATGATATATCAACATATAGTTAATTTTACTATATTATTCGATGATGATTTCAATATATAATACTCTGGTATGTCGATAGCATTAACACTAATAGTGTGTATGGTGATTAGCAATAAGACTACAGTCAACTAAATAAATTTTTAAACACAACAATTATTATTTACAATATTTACAAATTTACTACAGACACATTGTCTAAAATAAAGCCAATTCATCAAATTAAACTCAGGAATGGAAAATACTTGATATCCCATTGACCATACACTCAGTAAATGAGAAAACTAATACAGTGATGTTTATAGTATCACTATACTTACTGGCTAAGTTTTTATTATTCTATCTTATAGAATATGTGATTTAAACTTTATTTAAATTAAACTAGCATTTAAATTATAAACAGAATGTACTTAGGTCTTTGGAATATACACATTTTAAATCTAAAAACTTGAAGTTATGATTCAGTGTATTGAACTGTAACTATTTAATTTGTCAGAATATGATAAGGACAATTATCATATGCAGAACAATTAATAATTTATAATATTTTAATATTAAAAGATTAATTATAATGATGTGGGGATAGACATCATAAGTCAAATGCACATATGACACTAAACATTACCTATGTACACAACCTAATCATTGAATATTTAACTGATCTTACCAATCCATCATCGAATTACTACTTGATGAAGATAAATTCACACTGCCCATGTGTATTTCTTGCTCTTTCATCTAGAAGTTCTATAATTACTAGTAGGTTTTGGTTTGGTTTGTCAAAAAACTGATGAAAATTCTACAAAATCATAAAATACTTTTCCAATTAGGCCATAACTATAGATAGACCAGTGTCCCTTAATCTAACTTTATCTTATCATTGTTATATGATTTTGAAATATGAAACTTCACCTTTCACGGTGGAAAACTAACTCTATAACCACTTGAGGGATCTAACAATAAAGGGATGCTCTACAAAACAACATGGTAGTTGTATAATAATATGGCTAATTCCAATATCTTTCTCTTAGTATACACATGTGAGCTTGGCCTCATCACAGGCAAAATAGAATTCAGACCAAGAATATCTTTTTTGGGAGTAATTATGCTAACTACACATTAATTGTTATTCAGCCTTGACCATACCATCTTCTCATGGACTCAATAATGGTGATTCTCCATCAGCCCATGCTCAATTTTATCACTAATATTATTTTATATGAGGCCATTATATGTGGCACATACTTATCAGCTAAAAGCTGTCACAAATCATTATCAATATTATAGCAAGGCAAAATAACACCAACAATAAAAGTGGAAACATAACTATTCCATTCACAATGCAGAACTATTAATGTATTATAGACAAACCAAAATATATGTCAAATGATCATTAATTATTTAAATATAACAATTATAATTTTGTTATAGCAAACACTATGCATGTAAACAAAAAAGTTCAACCTGCATTTAAATTCAAAGTGGACATGTTCATTCCTATGTAAAATTAAGAAATGAAAAAGGCTTAGATTATTATTTTTTCTTTATATAAGAAAACAATTGGGTCATTATAGTATATCTTTGGCAAAATGTCTGTTTGTTCACACTTTAATAATATACACTAAAATCTGTTTTTAAAATACGAGAGATAAATATATCTCTCTCTCTCTGCCTAGATAAATGATATTTAATATGTTTTCCCTTAATTGGGACAATAGCACAAATACATATGGAATAAATGTATATATATTTTATACATCTTTACATCCATTTACTAAATATATTTTATACTACAATAAATATATTGTAATGGTCAAATATGTGCATTTGTGCAACAAAATCTAGAACTCTGATAGATCATCCTAACACCAACCACATTTACAGTGGTGGAAGCCATGGCTCTGGCCTAACCTTAGTTCCTCTACTATTACTTGTAGACTTACAACCTTACAAATGACACAGTTGGGGTCACAGCAGCATTTTAATTTTTCACATGCCGGTAGTAGCTCAACAGTAGCACATAAGATGGGCAACAAAGGGTATTTTATATAGCATATCTATATAGGTCTCATATGGTACACTTATCATTATTAATTATATAAAAATCTTAATAAACTATTAAGCTAATTACTAAATATTAAATAAAAGTGAGTTGGTGATCAAGACCAAGACAAGAAATCAGATTAAATTTGAAATCAATTTAATAATATTCAATGTAAACAATAATTTAAAATAACAATAGTGTAAGTAACTTCTTTGATTTCACAAGCAGGTGACTAAGGGACTTTACAATTCAAAGAACTTCTCATGTATGTGATGCATTATCAGTAGCGAATTTTGGATGTACAGCTTTAATTAGTTTGGTTTATATATATATAAATTTGGAGGTTTTGCATTTTCGTTCTATATATATATCCTCATATCACACTCAGGTGATAGCATGTAAGTTACAATTAATTATTTATTTGGCTATACACATATATATCTCTATCACTCGCAGGTGATAAAATCATAATATAGTAAAATTTACATGAGCATAATATGAATTTTAATTTAGAACGATTTGACTTTGCTCATGGTCATCTGTGCCAGGTTTATGCTATAAAGGGACTTAGATTTGTCATATTAGCGGAAGTGATAATTAATTTTGAGAAAACATAATTTAACATAATTTAACTAGCACGAATACTTTAATATATTCTCTACACAGTAAAATACTATTTAGATTGGATTCCCTTTCAGATCAATGCTGAATTAACAAAATTGGTGGGTTGAACTGACTAATGGAAGTTAGACTTCAGATACAAGTTTGTAAAGAAAAGCATATAATTCTGAGTCTTATTTGCATCTCATATGTGCCTTATTCACAGGATTTTTACCGGGGTAACGGTTCCCTGGGACTGATTCTCATTGCTGTGGTATTGGAGGCCATTTTAGTTCGGTAGATCAAGAAATTTATATATATGAGTGGGAGTCTTATGCTCTGGACAAGTCTCATGCTCCTTTATAAGATATGCAAGATAAATTGGCCTGTACCAGTCACCATTTGAAGAAGATAATTGCCCGAACTAAGGTAATGATGCAGCATGACACCATGCAATCATTAAAGAATACAGCAATAAGAAAATGTTGTGGCGTTTCATAAGGACACATATGCACCAATGACTAGATAATCATATTAAAAATTAAGACACTAAAATACAATTTTCTTTCATGAAACTATTTACATCGGTTTATGCTACAGTACTCTTAATAGTACTAATTAAGGGAACTTATGAATCCAATCTACAAAGTTAGCTATATAGGCTTTGATTTAATCAGCTTAAGTAGGATTATAGTATATGGGGAAATAAAATAAAAACTTATAGATTTATGCTGTATTTATATCACTTTAACTAAATATTTATTTAAAATATCAACTTAAAAGCAAATCTATATTAAGGTGATGATACACTTGTAATGAATTTTAATTATAGACATTTAATCCTTTCCAAAACAGAGCTTTTTATCTCGTATGTTATTATATATATATATGCGAGCGAATTTTTATTTAATACTCGCGAATAGTTTAATTTAAGAACAAAGCTCAGTTTTGAAGTTGTATAACATAAACAAAATAACATAACTAAATAATAATAATATTGGCATAGATCAACTTAAGAAATGCATTTTAAATCATAGTAACATTTTAAACAAGTGAAATTTGATAATTGTTTATTTTAAAAAGAAAGATGTGCAAGGTTTGCTAAAACATGTTTGATTTAGTTTTATAATGCTATCTCGGAAATTAATGACTGCAAACATTATAATTAACTTAAAACATATATAAATTATTATAGAAATCTTAATATTACTTTAAACAGCTTATTGTATATTATACATAACAAAATTATATAAAAGATTTAATTTCTATATCAAGCAAATTGAATTAGATAGCATTTAATTACTTATAGTCAAATTCATATGTAACCAAATCAAACAATATTTTGCGAGTAAACCAAAACATAAAATCATACAATTATATTAACAAAGATTTGTGTGAATGCACATAATTTAGACAAATCATAGTTCATTTATAGATGAGTTATATTTTATAACTCATATCAGAGATTTTAAATCAGGTTTTTAAATTAGTATCAGTTTTAAATTGGTATCAGTTCTATTTATATCAAGTTTTACATTTGTATCAGTTATATTTATATCAGTTAATTCATGTTTTTTATCAGGAATCAGTTTGTATCAAGCAAGACTTTAGGATTTAAATACAGTAATTAATAATCATAATTTAGGTGAGTTTTAGATTAAAATTATAAAACAAAATATACATAATTTTCACTTACAATATTGAGATGGCCATTAATTTGAGGTTAAGCTAGCATTTACTTGAAATTGGTTGAAGGTTTTAGATTAGAAGGGTATTTACCATTGTTAATCTTGATGTTTCTCTGTACTGTGAGTTCTCTGAATAGCATGACATCCTTTAGATTCTGAGGTGGTCTGCTCCTGTTTTCTCAGCTTAGATGGCTGATCGCTGGCAGAGGCTAGATTCGAAGCCTGTTACCCTGATATTTTAATAATTCACTTTATTAAAATATATCTTGATGACTCTTAGAAAAATATCTTAATGAATAATCTTCAAAGATGGCTGCTACTTATTTTATACCGGAATCCCCTGTCTCTTTCATCATTTTATTTTCTTAGAATTGTATTCCTAGCCCATACAATAATTAGCAGTAACTGCAAAAACTTTCCTGTGTCAAAATTAAATAGGTAAAAAAACGCCTATTGACATGCCATACTTTATTCAGTTTTCCAAGATTTATTCTAAATATACATTTTTAATTAATCTAATATCAGTAAAGATTAAATATATTGGTGACCATGTGTCTAGAAAAACAAATCTAAAATTTAGAAAAACATTTTATTATATATGTAACCTGACCGTTCTAATTTACCGATATATGCAGAATTATACAATTTTGAAAATATATAATTTAATAAATATATAAAATTATAGAAAATGAAATGTTTTACAATCTATTAACATTCATATTCTTGCATATATGTAGTCTAAAGTTACACATCCAATTAGTTTTTCACTTTGTAAACATTAATAATCTATATATGTGCATATTTTGGCATCATGAGTATATAAATGAATATTTCAGTAAATATTCAAACATATACGCACACACATATGATTGTATTAATTAGATTCAAATTTAGATGGGATTTATTTAGATTATTATTAATAATTATGTGAGGTTTTCATAGTATCTATATATGTATGAATACTATTATATAGCATATATAGTAGGTGAAACAGTTGGGTTGAAAAGCTGACTGTTTCAATATGTATATAAAAAAATCCCCAAATAACACTTCATGTAAATATTATAACACTAAACATAGAAATCATAAAAATATAATAAAAAAACACATTTTCTCCCATTAGTTTTTATCCTATTAGTCAAATTTTATTTCATCCTTGTGAGTTAAAATAAGCACTGATATTATGATGAGTAAACATTCCCAAAACGCATATATATATATATATATATATTATCCTGTTCAATGTTATAATACGACAATATTTAAGCACTTTTCCAAAGACAATAAAAATCATTTATTGGTTTATGTACCAATGTTAACAATCGTGAGACAAGATTTAAACATTTTTAAGTGTAGCATAATTAAAATCAGTTTATCCACATTTTAATCCAGATAATTTTTCTTTAAAATGACTTTAGAGTTTCATTACAGTTAACAAATTCAACTTTTTAAAATTATTTATTGATTCTATTCTTTCCTCCATGGTAATATCTGTAACAACTTTAATAATTTGGACATTTTTCAAACATTTTTTTAAAAATCTTATTTATATCCATTGCACAGTAAAATTTTAAAAGTAAATATTGATTTTATTACATTTCCATTGGCAAAGTAATAACTGTTTAGCAATACTAAGAAAAATTTATCCAATTATAAATACGATATCCTTAGCATTTTAATTAATCTGTAATTTTCCATTTCTATCATTACACGAACTGGCACTAAAGAAAAATTAGCAGATGAGTTTTATTTCTTAAGAAAGAATAAAGAATACAATCACACAATTATCTTTTAACTTTAATAAAAGTTATATGATTCAAAGATGACTTTTTTGATTTGTTTATTTTATCTTTTGACATTTTTCTTCAAAATTATTTCGAATTATTTTCTTGAAATTATAATTTACAAACAAATGTATTTTCAACTTTATGCTTAAGAGTGGCGCAAAAAACAAATATTATCAGCTCTTTCTTTTAAATGTAAATAATTTGTGTGTTATTTTTAAATCTGAGAATTTAACATTATAAAGAAAATAAAAGCAAAAGCTTACTTTTTCTTGAATTGTTCTGGATTTGAAGTAGGATTTAGTGAAGTAAATATTTATCCACATGGTTCCTATTTCTCCTTTATAGTATGATTTTCAGGAACCATCAATCGACGGAAAACAGTGTTGAAATTATAGCAAGGCTTTAAGATTTCTATTTAATAATTTTAAATAAACAATATTTTAGAATCCCATTCAATTAGATTCCAAAATTTTCTGATTTTTCAGCTTTTTCTTCCTTATTTTATATGATTAGAGTTGAAGTCTGTTGATTTTGATTCTCTTTTTCTTAAACCCCTCCTACAACTTGGTTTATCATATATAGCTTGTATGACAATGCATTGTGGTAACAAATGGACCAGTAACCTTAGTGTGAATATCATTAATATTACTCCACGTGACTCCATTTTTAATAACTACTCATAAGGTGCAAGATTGTTTTCAATTCACTACAAAAAATTATGCTTAAGAATTAACTATAACGATTCATTTTACAAGATTTACAAATTTAATTAATTAATTTATTTATTTCAATTGCTATTCAACAATAATAAAATAGCCATATATTTATCTCCCAATTAATAACAATACTTTTAAATTGTTATTTTATCCCTAATTAAAGCCTACGCTAGGTTTGAAATCTCTTCTACACTCAAGCAGATTTCTTAATGCATCCAGAACAGTCTTTATTTAAAGCTACTTGTTAAAATTTTAATGCCAAATATATTTTTATGATTAAAATTTTGGATTATTTAATACAGGGACCTAAATAAAAGGTCACAATATATATATATATTATATATATATATATATATATATATATATATATATATATATATATATATATATATGAAAAGAAAGTTACTGTTAACACTAACTGAAATAATTATAGAAAATATGCAAACCATTATACAATTATAAATATCCAGTAATGCCCTCTGTTTAAAAATCTATATCTCAATAATAATAATAATAATAATAATAATAATAATAATAATAATAATAATAATAATAATAATAATAATAATAATATTATTGAGATATAGATTTTTATAATAATAATAATAATAATAATAATAATAATAATAATAATAATAATAATAATAATAATAATAATAATAATAATAATAATAATAATAATAATAATAATAATAATAATAATAATAATAATAATAATAATAATAATAATAGGTTTGCTATTATTGAGATATAGATCTTTAAACAGAGGGCATTACTGGATATTTGTAATTGTATAATGGTTTGTATATATATATATATTTATAAATATAATATATATATATATATATGCATCATGCACACTACTGTTTTACTAAATAATTTAATTAATTCCTTGGATAATTATGACTACAGTGTGTGGGTTGAATGGCATATATTTACAGTTTGGTCTGAATTGTGGGCCCCACAAGCAGTTAGTGTAGAAGGTGAAGCATGAAGCTCAATGATGATTAGACATCGACTGCTTCAATATATAGTCTTTTCTCTTTTTAATTGCACCATAAATGTGTTTGATTTCCTTTTCATTTGACCAAATTGTTATGAATTAACAAATTATCATTTTATTTGTGGTCAAACTTCATTATTTCTTATCTTTCTTTAAAATATTATTAGTTTTTTTTTAAAAATATTATTAGTCTGACTTGGCTTTAACCTATGTCATTTTAATTTAAAGGAGATCTAAACATATACATGAAACAGCATGTCCATTTTATTATCCCTCCCCCACCAAATTTTTGGGATGCAATTGCCTGTAAATTATTTCATTCCACAAAATATAACTTCTACTATTTATTATTATTTTATTGTTATTTCTACTTGGGTTTGAAGATATGCTGATGAAATTGGGTAAGTTGAGATGATATGTAAACTGCACCCTCCAATGTCAGGAAGCATATGACTAAGTGTGGACTACCAGTACACAATGCCTCATGACATCATGAGATAATACCTCATTTTAAGCACTACTCACTATGTACCTAGAGAGATCATCCAAGTGGAGTATACAGAAAAAAATCAGCCACTGAACTAGCTCTGCTCATCTTCTGTGAGTATAAGGGACCTATACATGAGGTCTGTTCATGATATGATGGCCTATTCATGGGACCAATATACTTTGCTGGAATATTTTAGGAGCTCAATCGTCTGGGTCTAGACAGTGCCGAGCATATACTTTGCAGTATAATGAACACTTCACCCAGCCCATTCAGTCAATAATACACCCATCTAAACATGAAAAACACATGCACATGCATCATTTCATCTCACTCACAAACTTCTTTCATCAGTCAGGGTTGCAACTGTCTCCTGGCTTCGGAGTCTGAGAGTCATGATCAGTTCTATTATACTTCTTTGTGTTATATGGAGAGACACTTCTGGATCATTTGTCAAACCAGATATCATCTTGATGACTTACTTCTCTGGCTTCATGTTGTCTTTGTAGCTCATTGTTGCTATTTGTTCATTTTATCACTGAGGTCTTATATGTACTATGTATTCTTCATGTAAAGTTTCTTCTCTTTCTTTTCCAATATGCTGCTTTCTTCCTCCAACCATAATGCCATGGTGGTGTAACATGATTACTGTAATATTGAGGAGACAATTTTTTGTACTTAATGGCTCCAGCCTTTGGCACATTGTCTCTCCTATATGGTAGTTTATTTGTCATTTTGAACCATTCTTATTTGTTTGTTGAGGAACTGCATTTGTCATATGCAATTAACAGTTCTGTCACCTGTTCAATGGTTCGATG
Organism: Epiperipatus broadwayi; assembly: GCA_028023455.1. NCBI lineage: Eukaryota > Metazoa > Onychophora > Udeonychophora > Euonychophora > Peripatidae > Epiperipatus > Epiperipatus broadwayi. The sequence goes on from JAQFVV010006234.1 coordinate 8,898,260, forward strand.
GTCTGTTCAGATCAGCATCCACTCTATATAACTTGGGAACCTGTGGTGGATTAACCTGATATATCTGGAGTTCTGATAGAGAATCAGATATCAGGGCCCTTAACTGGTACACCTGTCTTCTAAAGAAGGATGTGCAAGGTTCTCCATGTGGACATTTTTCTTGGGATATCTTGTATTTAATGCCCTCCTGACAGTCATCACTCCAATAACAACTTGTTATTTCTGTTTTGAAATCTTGAATATTTGTAGGCTGACTGAATAGGAAATCTCACTCTGCATGTGCCCCACTATGATGATGTCTACAGGCTATTGCTAGCTTTGATTATTCTGACATTACATTGATGTTGAAATATCAGTCCAAACTTTATATATATATATTAAATAGGTGCTTCATTGATGCTTTCTGTAAATGTTCTTATTTTTAGGAATTGATTTACAGTTCCTTTATTATGTTTCTTTACTGGCAATTCTTGATTAACTTTATAATTTTCTTGCTGAATTTCTTTTGGGACTGTTTCTATCCTTTCTTTTATTGGCAATGCACTGCTACTTTTTATTTTTAACTTTTTCATTTCAGTGGGAAAATTGTACACATGCTCCTGCATGTATTCTTGGATTTTTATTATTTTTATTAGGTAAATGTTTTAACAATAATAATAATAAAGCAGGTTAGAATAAATTATCCACACACATCTTTCTGTTTAAACTTTATTCCTTTCTAGTTAGCAAAAATTATTATTAAAGAGTCTCTGACATGTCCCAAAAAGTTCAACAAAAAGTTTCCAAAATAATATAATCCATTCATTCCAATTACTTATTTAATATTAGAATTTAGTTTTAAAATATAACATGCATTGACATTACTTCTTTAATATTAGAAATTAAACATAAATACTTTATAATATAGGCACACATATGCATTTCAAATGATGACTTTAGAATTTAAACCATTCAGCTAAAAGCAAGAAAATATTCCTTGTTTTACTGTTGTTTAGCTTTCCATATCACTTCCTTATTTTTCCCCATAAATTTTCTAAGCTGTTTTCCATCCATAAAATTAATAATAATTTTACTTCAGACCTTGAATCATGAAAGAATCAACTTATAAAAACTTTTATTGAGAGAGAAATGATGAAATCAGACAGAAGAATGAAGTCAAGTGAAGTCCACTTTTTGTAAAAAGATTCTCCCTTAAATCCTAGACTGTTACCCAAGCATCTGTTCTTCCAATAATCCAAGGACATTTGAAAATTCAAAGATCTCTAAAAACAGAATGCAAGAAACGTTTTTATCTTGAAAAAAAAAAAGAAAGAAAAAAAATCATTTTGTCTTTTTAAAAAATATATTAAATTGAACTAAGAATAAAATATTTTCTATTTCCAAAGTAACACAATAAAACTCATGATAATTATTTTAGCAAAGAAAATATTTAAAAATATATTTGTGATTTAATAATCTACTAATCCAGTTGATCCATTAATTTGTTTAAATGTAACTAAGCTGGTTATTCAAGCTATTGATTATGAAATCAAATATTTTGCTATGAGACATGATGGTTGGTGGTATAATGAAATATATGAATGGAAAATGAAGCTGAAATATGACACAAGCATACGTGATCATTTACAAATAATGTACTACATGTGCTAAACTGATCTGACTGAAATGACAATTTCTATGATGATGAGCCAAACATATTGCATTATTTAACTATGGTTTGAAATATTATAAGCTAATAAACCAGAGATTTATCTAAACACATATAAATACTGATCTGCTGACAAATAAAACAAACTTGGATCAACTTAAACTATCTGACAACTTCTGTGACAAGCAACCCCCCTTTTTATCATCAATTACTCACTAAAAATATTAAACATTTCAAAATCTCCAAATTATATCTATAAGTGCTTTTAAACAATTTAAGTTATTAATAAAAAATTTAAAAAAATCAGGCAATTTCATTTTTTTAGTAGGATGCAATAAGCTGTTACTGAAACAATGCTACATAATTGCAATCAATATTTCTGTGCCTATCCAGAAGGTTACTATATATATATATATATATATATATATATATATATATTTATATATATATATTGTAACGGATATATATATGATAACAGATGGTGTTCTATCAAAAACACCATCAAGCGTAGTTTTCTGTTTACATAAACGTCAGAGCGAGCATTCACTATCTCTAACTTTAATTCCACTTTCAGATCATGATTTCAAGCTATTTGCTATCGTCAGTGAAAGACAGGAATAAGAAACTAGATCTAAACACAAACTCTGAGCATTTATGAAACAGTTTCTATTCAGATTGCAAGCGTGAATCTTTTAGACATGTTAATGTCTTCAAACTCAGCATAGCAATCCAGATAGCTACATGGGTCTGATCTGGTTTGCTATGCTGAGTTTGAAGACATTAACATGTCTAAAAGATTCACGCTTGCAAGCTGAATAGAAACTGTTTCATAAATGCTCAGAGTTTGTGTTTAGATCTAGTTTCTTATTCCTGTCTTTCACTGATGATAGCAAATAGCTTAAAATCATGATCTGAAAGTGGAATTAAAGTTAGAGATTGTGAATGCTCGCTCTGACGTTTATGTAAACAGAAAACTACGCTTGACGGTGTTTTTGGTAGAGCGCCATCTGTTATCATAAATACAAGCGTTAGCAAGTTTTTTAACTTGTGTTTTTTTGTTTTTCATATATATATATATATAATAAAATTGTCTATTGGGTAGATGACATAGTGGTAACTTACAGTTTAAATAATCTATTGTGTAATGGATTAAATATATAAAAGAAAGTTATCTAGAAACAAAACACACATACATCCAATTGCTAAGATATTACCTTGGTTAGTAGGATTACTTACTTTTCTAATAAATAAACAGTCCATATTCAAAAAAAGATTAATAATTTTCATATCCTACTGGTAGTGGATGGATTATTAACAACTAAACAGATAAGCTGATGTCTATCGATCAATATAACTAATATTAGTAAGTATACCTCCCATAAATGTAAATGTAAGTACTTTTATTAGACTATTAAACATAAAATCTACACATATGACTTAAATACTCCTAGGAATTATATCAATAATTAAAATAAAGCTGTAACTTTGCTTGCAGCCATCTTGTGCCTGTACTTTAAGACGGCCTGGAACAATATATATATATATATATAATAAATTTAATGGTAATAAACTATTACATATATATATATATATATCTATATAAAAGGTCCATTAATTAAAACAAAATTGTGATCATAATAAAATAATAAATTTAATGGTAATAAACTATTACAAACAGTTTTTCATTCTGCAGAAGTATTTTCAGTTAATTTCTTATTTTTTTACAAATAGAATTAAAATGCGTTTAATAAAAAGACAAGCTGCTAATATTAAAATACAGGATTTATAGGATTTGAATTAATGATGTTTGCTTCTGCTTTGTTTTTTTATTTAATGGCAGTTGAGACACGTTTAAGAAATTAACCGAGAGTACTTCTGCAGATTGAAAGACTGTTTATAATAGTTTATTACCATTAAATTTATTATTATGATATGTTTATAATTTAACCTCCTGAATAAAACATTACAAGTAAACAATGAAGTGTGTTTGCACATCAATCTAACCAAAGAAAACAGAAAATGATACTAAGGATAATGATGCTCTACATAATATAATACAATAAACATAATATAGACTCTCTCTACAAGACAGTCTCAAACATAGAAGTTTAATATTGAGACACATATGAAATATATTCCATAATGGCATTGCTCTTGTAGAAACTCTCCAGCCATCATTCTATTATAATCATTAAGTAAATCCCTCAAATACACAATGAATAACATAATACTTCAAGTAAAATAACTATTTAGCTAGTCTCTTGTATTTTATGACGCTATAAAGGTCATAATTAAAAAAAAAACATTTATTAAATTGATCTAAATAATTACTGCTATCCTATGGTTATCTCAGGGATCATGGCTATTTTTTTTACTAACTATTATAACAATCATTGTCAGTTAGATAATCGAATAACAAGAGAGATTTTGTTATGATCCAATTATCTAAAAAATAATTATACTCTCAATTATAAACATCAACACGAACCACTGTTTGAGAAATAAAATAACTTTAATAATACACTGAAACTAATAATAAATTATCAACTTACTTTAAATTAAATTATTTATTAAATTTATTATTATTTATCCTTCTACTTCTACAAATAAATATCATTAAACAGAATAATTATTTATTAATAATCAAAATTTTTGCAGTTAATCAAAATATAATATTACATAAAGTAACTAAATACACGGTTACTCATTCTATTTTATCTCTCAAAACAAACATGAAACATGATTTTATTAATTTCTTGAATAGCGAATAATATAATAGATTGAATTCATTCTATATAATAAACTTTATAATTTTTTTATTATTTAATTCTTATATTAAACTTTAATAAAGTTTAAAATATAAAAGGGACTTCTAGAATAATATTGCTCTTTATAATGCTTTGAAATATAATAACTCCAAATTTCAATTTCGAATAGTTATTTAAGCACTTCAATATTTAACAAACTAAGTATTAATAATATCTACTTTAACCAAGTCATAATTTAAAATTAGTAAATGATTAATGTATTAAGTTCGAATTCTTTATTATAATTTGATAATCAAAAATATACAATGAATACATTTTATATACCCGACTTCATTTTATTTTGTGCTTTAATCTATGACTTTGTTATATTAATGAACCAATACATAAATAAAGGTATTTGTCAAGTTTAAATTAAAATATTTATTTTAACAACAGAATATTCATAACAATAATTACAAATTATAACATAAATAATTTATAACATGTATATTGGAACAATTACATATTCATAACATTATTTCCTTTATAGTAACTAAATATGAATATAATTTTTCTTTATTGTATTCACATTGGATTGATATCATTTAATTAATCCAATCATAAGTTTTACCAATTTGTATGCTTCTATTCATGTTATGAATAAATTAATTTATCATACCATGTTCATACATTTGAGTAATTAACTTAATATTTCTGTCATACTTATATGGTTCATTATAATCCCTTGTTTTAATAAAGTCATACCATTTCAATATAATTCAGTTTTAAATTATTATACAAATGCATTAATATTACTTACTAAAGGACTTTTATGCATTTGTATTGTTGATCTAATACAAGTAACATATTTTTGAACAAACAAATGAATCAATAATTATTTATGATAAAATATTATTATTCATTTTATTCACTAAACATATTTCTTTCATTCACATTTTTCATTTTTGTTTATCTCATTTACCCTTCCAATAATAAGTTATTTTTATTTCAGATCACATTTAATGATATTTGTTTTGTTTATGGTCTCCTCCTTTTCTTATACTATTATTATAAATCATAGGAAGAAAAACTATAAATTTGAAAATAATTTACTTACTTATATCCTTAATTTATATCCCATTATCATTAATAATAACTCTTGGATAAGAATCATCACACAAAAATATAAAAGAATGGGAGGATTCACATCTTAATGACTCTACTTCATAAATCCTGGCTTATTTCTAAAGATTTTATGGAATATAATACTCATTGTTCATATGAAAATCCTCTCAATCCCTTACAATAACAATATGAGTTTCACATAGATCAAACCCTATATAATTTCATATTATGTCTTCTGGATGCTATATTATTCTATCCTGATATTTTAATTTATTCCATTCAGCACTTATCTACATTTTTCCTAATGTCCACTCCATACATTCTTGTCGTTGCAGCTGTTATTACTATATGTTTATTCATATAGTATACGAACATGGATGGGCTGCTCACCAACACGCATTAGCCAGCGTGGTGAGTTTATTGGCTTTTTACCTCTGAGTTTAAGATCAAGAAACACCATGGTCTTTCTTCTCAGTGCCTGATAAGGCAGAATGAATGTTTGTGTAAATGATAAAGATTTTTCCCAATTATACAATTATGACAGACAAAAATAAAGCATGGCCCTTAATCCCAGGAGGCTGTAAAGTCACCAACCAAGGCAGCGGTTGGTGGCCGAAGGCAGAGGGTGCTAAGAATATCCTGGAGGCGGACCCAGGCTGCCATTTGATGATGACTTTTTATTTAGGTACTTACAACTGAAGGAAGATTGCAAGAATTAGAAGAAGAACTCTCTTATATTAAATGGGATATTATTGGACTTTGTGAAGTTAGAAGAAAAGGTGAAGAGACAATTGATTTAAAAAGTGGACATATGCTCTATTATAAAGGCACAAATATTGGAAATACAAGTGGAGTAGGATTTATTATAAATAAAAAGTGGAAGAACAATATTGTGGAGATTGATGGTGTATCAGACAGAGTGGCAAGATTAGTTATACAACTTAATAGCAGATATCAAATGCAGATAATTCAGGTTTATGCCCCAACAAGTTCTCACAGTGATGAAGTAGTAGAAGATTTTTATATGGATGTACAAAAGGCTTTTGATCAGAGTAAACAACATTTTAAAATTGTTATGGGAGATTTTAATGCTAGAATTGGTAAACAAATGAAAGATGAAAGTGTTGTAGGTAATTTTGGTTATGGTAATAGAAATGAGAGAGGACATAGACTTGTGGAGTTTGCAGAGAAGGAAAAACTTTATATTATGAATTCTTTTTTTGAGAAAAATGTTAGAAGGAAATGGACATGGAAGCATCCAAATGAAGGTACAGCAGAATTGGATTATATTTTGACTAACAGGAAATACATATTTCAAGATTGTAATGTTCTTAATAAATTTAACACAGGAAGTGATCATCGATTAGTAAGGGGTAAGATACATGTTAATGTAAAACTAGAGAGACAAAAATTATTAAGAAAAACTATATTTACAGTTGATATTCCTAATCTTCAGAAACATTCTAATGAATTTAAATTAGAACTTACAAATCGGTTTCAAGTATTAGTAGATTTTGAACATGATTCAGATTTGAATGAAATTAATATGAAAATAACTGATACACTTTTAAAAACTGCAACAAAGATAGCTGGTAGAAAAAAGCAGCAATTGACTAATAAAATTTCTACTGAGACTAGAGAACTTATGAAGAAAAGAAGGAATATGAAGATATGCAAGAATGATGCATTAAAAAGAATTGAATATCTCGAATTTTGTAAAATGGTGCGGAAAAGAGTTGAAAATGATATAAGAAAGTATAACTGTGAACTAGCAAGAAAAGCTGTAGAAGAAAATAAAAGTCTTAAGAATGTAAAACAACATTTTGGTATTGGTAGGAAATTTATATCTGCAATAAGGAAAAAAAGATGGAATTATTACTAAAAAGAGGGATGACATTATGAAATTGGTAGAAGATTTTTATCAAGAATTATATAGTAATAAAGAACAAGTACCTCCTATATCTATTACATCTTCCGAATTGCCCAGAATTTTAAATGAAGAAGTGAGAAATGCAATTAAATGTATGAAAAAAGGAAAGGCTCCAGGTAATGATGGAATTATAATTGATATATTAAAAGAAGCAGGTGAAGAAACAGAAAAAATATTAGCAAAGTTATATACCAAATGTCTAAATGATAAAGATGTACCGAATGATTGGAAGAATGCAGTAATAATATTAATATTTAAAAAAGGTGATAAAGAAGATATTAGAAATTACAGACCTATCAGCCTTTTATCAGTTTTATATAAAATTTTTACCAAGATAATTACAACTCGTCTACAGAGAACCTTGGATTTTCACCAACCAAGAGAACAAGCTGGATTTAAAAGTGGTTTTAGTACAGTAGATCATATTCAAGTATTGAGAGAAGTTATAGAAAGGACAAATAGAATATGAGTTGTCATTATGTTTTGGATTTGTAGATTATGAAAAGGCATTTGATTCTATAAACATTTCTTCAGTGATTAAAGCATTGGATCATCAAGGTATAGATCCAGGATATTGTCATATTTTAAAGAATATTTATAAAAATGCAACAGCAACACTTAGATTACATAATGATACTGGGAAAGTCAACATTGAGAAAGGTGTAAGACAAGGTGACTCCATATCTCCAAAACTTTTTACAGCAGTGCTGCAAGAAGTATTTTGTGGATTAAAATGGGAAACTAAAGGAGTGAAAGTAAATGGAGATTATTTAAGTCATTTAGATTTCGCAGATGATGTAGTTGTTTTTGCAAATAATGCTTCCGAGCTGCAGGAAATGTTGCAGGAGTTATCAGATGAAAGTAGGAAAGTAGGACTAAAGATAAATGTTAAAAAGACTAAAGTAATATTTAATCGATTTGCTCAAAATATGAAAATAAAGATTGATTATGATGAATTAGAAGAAGTTAAGAGTTACAAATACCTTGGTCAGATTATTAATACAGATGGAAACATAATAGAGGAAATTAATCATAGAATTAAACTTGGTTGGAGTGCTTTTGGTAGAAATAACTTGATACTAAAAGGAAATATGCCTATGTGTTTGAAAAGAAAGGTTTTTAACAAATGTGTTTTACCAGTTCTTACTTATGGATCTGAGACTTGGACACTTAATAGAAGATCAATACAGAGACTTCAGACCACTCAAAGAAGTATGGAGAGATGTATGTTGGGAGTAACAAAAAGAGATCGACGCTCTTCCGATCTGTAAGAGAACAAACAGGTGTTACTGACCTCATTGAAAAAATTAAAAGATTGAAGTGGAGTTGGGCTGGACATATTGCTAGAAGAGATGATAATAGATGGACAATTGAAATTTTAAACTGGATTCCAAGAGATTGTAAAAGACCCAGAAGGAGACCACATGTAAGATGGATGGATGAAATAAGAAAATGTGTAGGGGTGATGTGGAGAAGAGAAGCTAAAGATCGGAGAAGATGGATTAAACTTGGAGAGACCTTCATCCTGCAGTGGATTGATAATGGTTGATAATGATGATGATAAATATATATATATATATTACAAGGATATGATTAATATATATATATATATCTATATATATATTAATCATCTCCTTGTAATATTACAATTTTGTCTTCCTATCATTTATGCATCTATAATTATTATAGATCATATTATAAAACAAATATATCTTCATATTATAAAACAAATATATCTTCTTGTTATGACAAATGCCACAGTATACTTTGTTCAGCATAAGGGTTGAGAGCCATACATCATTTCCTTTACTATTGCCTTTACTCTATTTCATATTTTCATTTATATTATTATACTCAGATTATAATATTATTCAGTTATTTTAACATAATACCTTTTCTTGACTCATCGATATTATTTAATACGATTATGAAATATACATCAATATAGTTAATTGATGAACTCATTCATATCAGTTTTACTATAACCAACTATTACTCTTCATGCATACTGAAATAGCATTAAATTATATTATCGCATTCACCATACGATCTTTTGTTATTTAGTTCATTCATATTAAATTTTATCAATAAGCACATAATACTTTCATTTTAAATTTAGCACATATAACATTTTAAAGTTATTTTAATTCTATAATATTAATAAACTATATAATTAATTAACTTATTTCAATCTTACAATAAAAATATCTTATATCTATACAAAACATTAACAATAAAAATTCTATGAAATGTTTTTCAATTCTCCTTTTTTTCAAGAAAACTTTTTAAAACTTTTTATTCAAATCATCATGACAGCGGACGACAATCAAAATATCCTATCTTGTCATGTAATTTAAATCGAAACATTTTAAGATAAAAAAAAATATTCGCAAATAATACACTCTTTTAAAGTTCTTGTACTTTTGAAAATGTAATCCTAGGATCCTGGCATATGAAACTTAAGTGCATATTAATAAGACAACAATTCAATAATATCAAAATAGTTTTTTGAATATTAAATATTAATCTGTCATTTTTTTTCCATTGTCAAACCTTAGCATATACAGATTTAGTCTATAAGCAGTTCTAATTTTAATTTCTTTTTATTCTAGCTGAGCTGTTTTAAATATTGGACACACACATATCTGTTAGCCTTAGTCTAATATAATATTATAAATCTTTTTTTAATAATCATTATTAAAGGTAAAAGGATTTTCTTTTAATTCCTCATCCTTTTGATACTTTTCTTCTCAAAATATAATTATTTTTGCTAGAATCAAGAATTACTTTATATTATTATAGGTTTTTAACATTATATAAAAATTAAACATCCATTATTCTATTAAAATGTTTTAATAACTAATCAAATACATAGTAGTTTTTCTTCTTGTTTTGTTGCAATTTAATTATATCAAAAATAAATTGTTCAGTTTAATAAATAATTATTTTAAAATAGATTTATACTTACTACCAAGTAAGTATTTTAAAGTTCTGTATAATATTATTATGATCTAATAACTACTGTATCTTTGCATTAAATAAAAGTCTTCTGAATAAATAATTTAATAATTAAACTCATTAAATTTGTGGAGACAATAAAATATCTTATGTCATAATAGCTGCAGTTTCCTTGTTTTTGTAGTTTATAATCTTTTCTCATTATTTCCAAAAACAATAACAAAATTAACTGTTTCTTTTTTACTTTCACTAGTAATCAAGTTAATTATAAATTAATATCCAAAACTGAAACTAGATTAGTATTAAAGAAATTCTGGTTTGTTTACTCCGTAATGTTTTTATACTACTATTAACATAATGTTTTATACTAATATTAAAATACTTTATAATTATCAAGCTTATTGCTAATTACTTTTACTTACTTTAAAAATAAAAGTTTATATTTTTTTTAGATAATTAATGAAACAGTTATCAGCTCTCCCTTTTTAAAGCAATTCCCTCAAAATTTTTGTCTGCTATGACCATTTTATACTGAGGATAGTATGACATCAGACCACTAATTAAATTAATTTTATTGGCCATTGAGTAAAAATTAACCAGTAGTTTTCAGCATAAATTATCTTTTATTTACAGTTTTAAAATAATTAATATCATTAAATATTTAAACTAAATTATTACATTTAATGGCATTTAAGATTAAATTCTATTATGATCTTCACCCTTTCTAATAACTTTATTTTCATTAAGATATTTAATTAATAATTATATAAAAATATAATAATATTATTATCTTCATTTTTTAAAAAAAATGTAATACTATAAACATTTAATAATTCTAATTGGAATAAAATATAATCTTACAATAAATAAATAAAATATTTTTATTCTTGGTTACTAGAATCTGCAAATATACTCATACACATACTTTTTAAGGAATCACTGTAATTTAATTAAATTAATATTTAATTTAACACTGTTGTAAATTGTATTAAATAATATAAATTTAAATATGTATAATATAAAAATGCTTGACTAATATAATGGAACTAAATTAGATTACTTATAATATTAATGACTATAAATAAAATGTTTTTATTGAGTACATCAACAGAATCCTATATTTACACCCTACAAATTAAACTATTTATACTTAACATACTATTAAAATTAACAGTAATATAATTATATGTTTTCTAAATTTAAAAGTTTGATTATTATATAAGTTGTACACTCTTCTTGGACACAGAGAACAAATCAAAAGGTCACAATATATATGTGTATAAATATATCAGTGATGAAGCACGACGTTTTAGGAGCAGAAGCACATCGCATAATCTTTTTTAATACTGTATTTTATTTGCCACAACAATTTTTAAGTAGTAACTATGATTAAAACAGTATATTCCCTTCGTTATATATGACTTACCTATTTACCCATACATCTCTAACTGTGCCAGGTTTAATCCCTTAAAGAGTACCCATGTAATGATGCTATCATAGTTGTATATGTGGTAATGCAGAAATACATGCAGATATAATGTCTGTAATATAATTGCTATAACTATATTGCAGCAGATATTTATCCCAAATTTTTTTTTTATAATTTATCGTTTATTTCAATTTACAAGTCAATTTATATTTTATATCTTTAAAATCACATGTCTAATGTGTAGTCCACATATCACCATGACATATATAGCATTGTGTTGTTCGATCATTTCATAAAATTTATAAGTTTGTCTTATAATAACTTGTAAACAATAATCACACCAGACACACCTGTTTTAGTATAGTGTGAAGAAAAAGTCCAAATTTTGGTTTTGACAATGATATTTTATTAAAATTACATTTTTTTGTAAGCAAGATTTAGCTAACTGGAACTATTGCTACATCTTTGGGAAATAGAAACGATCAAATTAGCCAAAAAGATCCTATTAAAAGAGTAAAACAAAAGATTGAAATTATTTTAGTAATTAAAAATATCAAAGTTTGATGGTGCTAATGGATTTACTCACAGAATATAATTTGTTTATTAAAATTATGAGTTGATCTCAGCCCAATATAAGTAGGCTGGATTTTATATTATAAAAACTCCACTGTAGAATTTAAAGAAGCATATCGCTACTATACACCAGGCCAGTTTTAATTTTAATATGTCAGAGTAGAAAATGGTGATCTCTAATCCCATCTTATGTGTGAAATGGCATATTGTCATCATCATGGATATGGGAGATATTTCTACCAATGGTCTGATGCAAGGAGATTGCAACTAAAACCATGATGCCTATCACGACATCAATATTTGCTACCACCTGCCATACAGACATGCTGACAGTCAAACTGCTGAAAAGTTAAGTAACAACTTCTCATAACACCATAGAGGGCTATACATATAGTTTAAACTTTAGTCTTTAAAACTATAGCTTATAATTTTAAATGAACATTCAAAATTTAACTTTTTAATTTCTTGTCTAAAGTAAATATGAAACCTATTATAAATGTGGCCTAAGATTACATTTGTAAACTTTGAATTTATGTTTGTTTTCTGATCCATTGTGTCAGCCATGGGATGGCGCTATTTGTAGCTTAATTTCTAGAAATATGTCGTTTCCCGGCCGCACCCAAGCCTTCTTTCTACAATAAATTCTAGAAAGACTGTTAACTCAGAGTTAAGTCTTCTTTCTATTCTAAAATGTAGGAGTGTTAACTTCTGTGTTAAGCCTTCTTTCTACAAAAATAACCTAGAAAGAGTGTTAACTCGGCTTAGTGGCTAACGCTGTGGCTTTTTCCTATGCTAAAAGCAGAGGAAAATGCTGTTGTTGTTTCTGTTATGCACAATATTGTAATGATGTGTTATGTATTTTATGTAACAATATCGTACAAGGGTGTGTTAAGTTCATCCTGTCAAAATTATTTAAATTTTCATTGGGGCCTTTTTTTTTTTTGTTTAAATACGAATTGATGTACTATTATCTTTTAACAATTTTAACAGTATAGTGATTGTTTTTCATAAAGCTGTAAGCTTCTTAAATTATCTATAAGGGTGGGGTAGTGGATTGTTTTGACGATCACACTTTAAGTCTCATTTTAGCGCGTAAGTTTCAGAGACAAAGAATATGGCTAATTCGAACACAGAAAACTTGAAAAGATGGGACTTTCCAGACTCGGAAGCAGGCGCTGTAACATTTCTACAGCAGAAAAAACATCCTGCTGAAAAAAATATATGATTGTGTGGCAAATATATGTGACTTGAGATCCATAAACATATTTTGACTTTCATTTGTAAGTATCATTGCCGAGGGAAATGTTCACTTCGTAAAGGACAGGTTGTTTGGAGGGATTCCAAATGGCCTTCATCACACGCAAAATAAAAGTATCTTAAATTTTTATTTAAACATACATCCCTTCTCCTAATAATTGTTGACGTTGCAAAATAAAAGTAATGTAAATTATTATTTAATCATACAGAACCCCCGCCCCCCTAATTGTTGTCGGCAATCAAATGTAAACCAATAAAAGTAAGACCGTAATTATTATTTAAACATAACCCAAATTACTATTTGAACATATACCAAAAAATACCTGCTCTTGTCAATAAAAGTTAAAGAAACATCTATTATTGTCCCATTGTCAAAAATATTATTTGGGAAACCAAAATAATTTATAAACGAAAAAAAAAAGTAAAATCGGTTGTCAACCATCAAATGTAAAATAAAAGTAACTTATTTTTTTTTTAAACATGCACAAAAAACCCTTCTCCCAACAATTGTTGTCGGCAATCAAATGTAAAATAAAAGTAACGTAAATTATTATTTAATCATACAGAACCCCCCCCCCCCACACTAATTGTGGTCATCAATCAAATGTAAACCAATAAAAGTAACGTAAATTATTATTTAAAGATATATATATAAAACCTGTTCTCTCTTGAATTTTGTCAATCAAATTTTAAAAAACAGTAATAATATTTAAAAAAATCCAAATTACTATTTGAACATACACCACAAATGACCCTCTTGTCAATAAAAAATAAAAATAAAAAACTATTATTGTCCCAAATAATTTATAAACGAAACAATGTAAAATTTCTAAACAAAAAAAAAGTCAATATTAATACAGAATTGCTAGCCCGTGAACGTTATATGAATGTGTTTTTTGTTAGCAACAACACCATCCTGCAGCTGAAACGATAGATCAGAACACAACCGAATTTACTAATTCTAAAATAAAATAATAAAAACTGTTTGTTTATTTAAAATCTATTTTCTATTCTATACAATGGTTGTGCTTATACTTTTATCCATTTTATTTTTCAAAATTCTATTTTATTATATGTGATAATGTGCCAAATGTCTTGAAACAACAAGCATGTTTAATTTTATAATTCTTTAGTGAAGATATTACAATTCATATCTTCAACTTAATAAACCTAGATAAGATAATATAGGCCTATTGCACCTGAACACAAAGCTACTTTATACTTAAAACAAAATAAAATTATACTATTCTGAAAGAGCTTTCAAGAGACCTGCTCTCATCTTCATAGCTCTAAGTGAATTAATTATATGCGATTATGCAAAGTTCAAGGTTAATTGCTCCATTATCTTGAGATCGTAAAGCATGTGTCCTTGCAATTGATGCCATTGCAATCCATCACTATGAAGCAGGTCTTCTTCACTTTTCTTCTTACATCGTGCCTTTCTTTGCAGACCAGGCTGACATTTTGAGATTAACACAGGTGTCCTGTTATTTTTTGATGAATTGCAATGTGATGGATCTGACTGGCTTTAATATATGCATATTTATGTTGTTGTAATCTGGTTTTTAATATTGCATTAGTCTCCCCATAATATAAGGCTCTACAATTTGTGTGAGGGCATGCAATGTTATAAATGGCTTGTGGTGTTTGAGACAGTACTAGTTTATCTGTTAGAACTGGGGCTGTACAAAAAGTTAGTTGAAACTGTCTTTTAAAAATTTCATAAAATTTATTATGTAAATTAGGAATGTATGGCCACAGCAGCCTGTTTGTATGCACATTGGGTGTATTGTTGGTTACTTTATTGCTGAAATGTATGATCTTTCTGTTGATCAACTGGTGTTTGAACCCCATCTTTACTAAGTCTTCCCTGTATAATATTAAATTTGTTTTCTGTCTGCATCCAACTTACAAAGCTGTTTGTCCTTGTGCAGAAAAGATGTGAGCCCAGCTAATTTATGGCTAGTGGGTGTGATGGAACTGGGTTGGATATGGCCTCTTACTTAAAATGGCTTCACCAACATTTTGTATGTCAAGTGTGTGTGTTCACGTTAAACCAACAAATCTAGATATTTTACTTGCTTGTTAAGATCTTCCCATTCCATGTTTAAAGCCAAAAGAGAGCCATTCTGGAGTTCATTTTTGATTTCATCAATGACATCAATGTTGGCAACTATAAACAGATCATCCACATATCTAGTGTAGATTTTAAATTATGATAAGTTGTCATATTTTGGCAAGTTATATTGTTCATGATGGTCAATTACAATGCTAGCAATGATCCCACTAATTGGAAGACCCATAGGCCATCCATCCTTCATATAATACCACTCCCCATTAAATATTCCCATTATATTATTATGTAGCCAACTTAAGAACTCAATTATAAATGTAATCTGGACTTGATCTATATTCCTGTGAGCCAATGCTTCCTTTACAATATCTATAGATTTGGTCTGTTGATGGATAACTTGGTTATGTCCATAGCTGCTAGCCTTGTGTCTGTATTTATTTGTATGTTTTTGATTTTTGCTTCAAACTCAAATGATGGATTTATTGTGTAACCTCCAAAACCCAACATTTCAATCAGATATCTGTTCACCAACTTGGCCACTTTAAAGTAATGGGCTTCCCCAAAGTTCAACATTAATTTTAATAGGGTTTGTGGCTTATGTGTCTTTGCATTGGCAACAATTTGAGGCGGTATTGTAGCCGAAGGGTATAATCTGTAATATTCAGACTTTGAGAAAGCCTTATTACAGTGTGCCCACAAAATCGAATGTATAAACCTTTTTCTATTTACTTTGATGTTAAAGTTCTGCATGCTCTTCAGTCTTTATTATTACAAAACGGTTGCCTTTATCTTCTGTCATGCACGTGATGTTTTCATTCTTAAGAAAAAGTTTGCTGTTTGCTATTTTCTCATCCCAATCAGTGGTTGCCTTTATCTTCTCTCATACACGTGATATTTTCATTTTTAAGAAAAAGTTTGGTGTTTTCTATTTTCTCATTCCAATCATTCATACGAAAATTAAACGAATTGTAGTTTATGCATTTAGCCACCTGTGCAACACAATTATCTCTATCTGGATTACCTGCCAATCCTGCCTCGACTTCAGCTACCAATTCAATCTTAGGATGCTTCCATTTGCCATCAACGTACCTTGATCATTTTTCCAGCACTTCTTCGACATCATCCAAGGGTGTTTTATCTATCAAATTTACAAATAAATTGCTTTTGTTCTCAACTATGCGATTGTTTATTCGCCAAGAATAAATGTTTCTTATCGAATTTCCGCTATTGCTTGATGTTTAATCTGTAACATATATATATGACCTTACATTTGGACTCTTTCTTCAATGCATTTCTGCATCCCTTTATAATAAGACCGAGTAAGTACAACTCTAACTGCTCACAAATCCTGTCACGATTATATATTGTAGAATTTATGTTGATTCTGCAACAATTTGGAATAACTTTAAACCTCATGCATTTCAATAAAAAATCTACTCTCTGCTGGAATTTTCACACAGAGAGGTAAACCTTCAACAGTTGATTATTTCTTGCAATAGGCTCCATTTTTAATATAATGTTGTAATTCAAACCTAACTCGAACACTTTGCGTGCAAAAATATGCTGGTAAAATAATATAGGCTCTATTGCACCTGAGCGCAAATCTACTTTATACTTAAAACAAAATAAAATTATACAATTATGCAAGTGCTTTCAAGAGACGTGCTCTCATCTTTATAGCTCTAAGTGAATTAATTATATGCAATTATGCAAAGTTCAAGGTTAATTGCTCCATTTTCTTGAGATCGTGAAGCATGTGTTCTTGCGGTTGATAATGTTGCAATCCATCATTATGAAGCAGGCCTCCTTCACTTTTCTTCTTACATCGTGCCTTTCTTTGCAGACCAGGCTGACATCTTGAAGTTGACACTGGTGTCCTGTTATTTTTTGATGAATTGCAAAAATGGAATAACATGATGAATCTGACTGCGCTTTAATATATACATATTTATGTTATTGTAATCTGGTTTCTAATGCTGCCTTGGTTTCCCCATAATATGAGGCTCTACAATTTGCATGAGTGCATGCAATATTATAAACAGCTTAGTTTACCTTTAGTGTTGTTAAGCAATCTATTAGAACTGAGGGGGGGGGTCGAAAAGTTAGTTGAAACTGTCTGTTAAAAATTTCATAAAATTTATTATGTAAATTAGGAATGTTAGGCAGCAGCAGCCTGTGTGTATGCACATTGGGTGTATCGTTGGTTAATTTATTTTTGAAATGTATGATCATTCTGTCAATCAACCTGTGTTTTAACCCCATCTTCAGTAAGTCTTCCCTATATAATGTTAAATTTGTCCTCCTGTCTGCATACAACTTACACACCTGTTGGTTCCTGTGCAGAACAGATACGAGCCCAGCTAATTTATAGCTGGTGGGTGTGATGGAACTGGGTTGGATATGGCCTCTTACTTCAAATGGCTTCACCAACATTTTGTATGTCAAGTGTGTGTATTCACGTTGAACCAACAAATCTAGATATTTTACTTGCTTGTTAAGATCTTCCCATTCCATGTTTAAAGCCAAAAGAGAGCCATTCTGGAGTTCATTTTTGATTTCATTAATGACATCAGTGTTGGCAACTATAAAGAGATCATCCACATATCTAGTGTAGATTTTAAAATCTGATAAGTTGTCATATTTTGGCAAGATATGTTGTTCAATCAAAAACATACAAATTAATTCAGACACAAGGCTAGCAGCTATGGACATAACCGAATTGTATGGCTCCATTAACAGACCAAAATCTATAGATATCGTAAAAGAAGCATTGGCTCACAGGTATATAGATCAAGCCTGGATTACGTTTATAATTGAGTTCTTACATTGACTACATAATAATATAATGGCAATGTTTAATGGGGAGTGGTATTATATAAAGGATGGATGGCCTATGGGTCTTCCAATTAGTGGGAACATTGCCAGCATTGTAATTGACCATCATGAACAACATATCTTGCCAAAATATGACAACTTATCAGATTTTAAAATCTACACTAGATATGTGGGTGATCTGTTTATAGTTGCCAACACTGATGTCATTAATGAAATCAAAAATGAACTCAATAATAGCTTTCTTTTGACTTTAAACATGGAATGGGAAGATCTTAACAAGCAAGTAAAATATCTAGATTTGTTGGTTCAACATGAACACGCACACCTGGCATACAAAATGTTGGTGAAGGTATTTGAAATAAGAGGCCATATCCAACCCAGTGTCATCCCACCCACCAGACATAAATTAGCTGGACTCACATCTTTTCTGCACAGGGACCAACAGCTGTGTAAGTTGGATGCATACAGGAAGACAAATTTAATATTATACAGGAAGACTTACTGAAGATAGGGTTCAAACACCGCCTTATTGACAGAAAGATCATACATTTCAACAATAAAGTAACCAACATTACACCCAATGTACATACAGACAGGCTGTTGCTGCCATACATTCCTAATTTACATAATAAATTTTATGAAATTTTTAACGAGTTTCAACTAACTTTTCGTACCCCCCCCGTCAGTTCTAACAGATTGCTTAACAACACTAAAGATAAACTAACACTGTCTCAAACACCTCAAGCCGTTTATAATATTGCATGCACTCATGCAAATTGTAGAGCCTCATATTATCGGAAGACTAAGTCAGCATTAGAAATCAGATTACAACAACATAAATATGCATATATTAAAGCGCAGTCAGATCCATCACGTTATTCCATTTTTGCAATTCATCAAAAAATAACAGGACACCTGTGTTAATCTCAAAATGTCAGCCTGGTCTGCAAAGAAAGGCACGATGTAAGAAGAAAAGTGGAGGCGTTCTTCATAGCGATGGATTGCAACGCCATCAACCGCAAGAACACATGCTTCACGATCTCATGGAGCGAATAAACTTTGCATAATTGCATATAATTAATTCACTTAGAGCTATGAAGATGAGAGCACGTCTCTTGAAAGCGCTTGCAAAATAGTATAATTTTATTTTGTTTTAAGTATAAAGTAGCTTTGCGTGCATGTGCAATAGCGCCTATATTATTTTACAAGTATATTTTCGCACGAAAAGTTTTCGAGTTAGATTTGAATTAAACCTAGCTAAGGTATATTTATCTTATTTTCCCCATTGTTTCAATATCCTGTTATATTAAGAACAATGACTGGCCACTCTGTGCTTGTTATTATGATGTTTTTGATTTAGTTTTATATTGATTAAACATTGATTATGGTTTGCACAATTACAATTAAAAATTGACTTTAAAATATTTGTCTTATCAAAGTAATAGACTAGCCAGAGATACAGACAAAGATATATTTTGTAATGTAATATTAATTTGACCGCACTAAATATACTGTTTTTCCCAAGTGAAATCTGACTCTTACCTCACACTGTTATACTTATATAATGTAATGTAGTAACTTATATAATCTGGACTTGTGGCAAACAAAATAATAATTAAGATGATGGACTACATTCCGCTTTGGCATCTTCAGTGGTGGAGATTGCTGGGTCACAAAGTTCTTCTTGGTGTATAACATGTTTTATTTTACTGACCACAACAATTTTTACGTGAAATGTAATATATACATATTATGCTATATATAACTACATCTAGAAAAATCTGAACTCTTTAATATGTTATTCAGACTGTAATTAGTTTAAATATAGATAATACATTATCAATATATTTTTATCTTTCTAATCCTTTTAACATTTTCAAGTTTTAACTGTAAATTTGGTTTTAGCATTGTTTGAACTTTTTATAATCAACCAATAAAGCATTTCTCAAACTCATTTTTTGCCATATATAAAAACAATTCAACATAAAAAATTGAAAATTGACAGAAAATCCATGCAAAACATAATGAGTTTCAATTGCTCATTCTTTTTATTTTATGTGAATCAGTTCACAATTCTTTAAATATAGATAATATATTATCAACTTATTTTAATAGTAGTTGTAACCATTATTTAATTTTGTTCTTAATTGTTATATATTTCTTGTTAGATTTCTTCTACACATTTCATGATGTCATCTCTATTTTTAATAGAATTTCCATCTTCTATACTGAAGTAAGTTTCCTACCCATATCAAAATGTTATTTTACATTCTTGAGATTTTTATTATTTTCTACAGTTTTACATACTATTTCACAATTGTGTTTTCTTTTATCCTTATCAATTTCTTTGCACTATTTTCCACAAGTTGAAAAATCCAATCCTTCTTAATGCAGCAGTTTTATATATTTTCACATTCCTTCCTTTCTTCATAAATTGTATTGTCTCATTAGAAATTTTACTGCTCAATTGCTGCATTTTTCTCAGTTATTTTGTTGCAGTTTTTAAAAGTGAAATAGTTATTTTTCTATCAATTAAATTCAAGTCTGAATCATGTTCAAAATTTGTTAATATTTGAAAACAATTTGTAGGTTGTAAAGATGAATATTGTTTTTCATAATATTTGTCTCTCTAGTTTACCTTTACATGCACCTTATATCTTATTAATTGGTGATCATTTTCTTCGTTGAATTTATTAAGAACATTACAATCTTGAAATATATCTTTTCTGTTAGACAAAATTTAGTTCAATTCCACTGTATCTTTATTTGGCTTTTTCAATGCCCGATTCCGTTGAACATATTTTTCAAAACAGAATTTATAATATAAAGGTTTTCTTTTTCTACAAACTTCACAAGTCTATGTGCTCTCTCATTTCTATTATCATAACCAAATTTACCTACAGAACTCTCATCGTTCAATTGTTTACTAATTCTAGTATTAAAACCTCCCATGACAATTTTAAAATATTGTTTGGTCTGATGAAATGCTTTTTATACATCCATATAAAAAAATTTTATTCTATCACAATGATAATCATTTAAATCTAAATTCCCTGCATTTCATATCTACTATAGTTGAATAACGAATCTTGCTTCTCTATTCGATACTGCACCAATATTCACAATGTTGTTCTTCCACTTTCCAATTATAATGAATCTTACTTTATTTTTATTTCCTTTGTAGGGCAGTAAATGGCCACATTTTAAATAAATTGTTTCGTCACTTTATTTTCTGACTTCACAAAGACCAATAGTAATCTATTTAATATTAGACCGTTATTACAATTTTTTGCAATCTTTGGTTCATACAGAAAGTAATCAGCGATTGTCAACAAAACTTTATTATCAAATGACAGCCTGCATTTACAATCAGTAGATTCCTAGCATCTTCATTTTTAGAAGTCAACTGGCTGCCGTGTGAACTTTACAATATTCTGTGAATAAATACTAACATTTACTTAGTCTGTAATAATTATAAATAATTACTAAAAAAATCATTCACATACACACACACTCCATCTGTCTTCAAGAAAACTCAAATGATATTTAAGTTAAGTGCTCTCCAGCAACTGAGATGAAATATCATAATGTTTCTTGATCTCAAACCCGAAGTTAAAAAACCAATAAACTCACCATATTGGGTAATGCATGTTGGCGAGCAGCACATCCACAAGAAATTAGGGAATGAACATTAAGAATTTGCCTTGCTGGGTTTGATTCTTACATAATAGGTAATAAATATATAGCTTCAACTGTTAACTTTGTAATCCCATGAAAATACCTTGAAAAATTGTCCAACAACACACATTTTTCTTTTTTCATTTCTATAGTATTAATACCTGTATATACAAAAGCAAAGATTTAAACAGAATGTTTAGATATACTTAAAACTTCCTCCTAACCACACATACCGCAATCTACATTGTATCAATATAAACATCTTTCGATTAACCGGAAAAATAAATAAACAAACAAGTATTATAACAATAAAAAAAAAATATAAAACAGCTAATATAAATATTTATTAATGTTGCACAAAAGGCCTTTTGTAACACATGGTTTAGTATCCTTTTTAAATTTGATATTTTTGTCGTTGTAATTTATATGAAATAACAGCATGTAGCAATTCATTATTTTTATTTTTGATAAATGCACACACGCGCGCACACACACACACACATATATATATAAAATAATAAAACATTGAATTTTATACAGTTGTTAAATTTGGACCAATTATATTATGACAACAGACTTTTTCTCTCTCTAAATATAACATCTAATCGAAAGGCAAATTTATTGTTCCCAGTTTCTTTCTTATTTAACCAAAATTCGGTACGATATTTGTAAATCAGATGTAAATAAACAAAAATCATCAAGTAATTTTCCTAACTGTAGTAAATTTTATGATTCAACAACAGTTATTTTTACATAATGGAGTGACACATGCGATCACAAACACAAAAAAAATTATAAATTTAATAAATTTTACAAACAAATTTTTTTAGTCATAGGATTTGTACATGACTGTTTATTTATGATGTTATTTTCTGTTGTATTTAAAGCTCCACTTTATTATTTTTTTCAGCATAGTAAAGTGTTCTATAATGTAAAATGTTTAAGAAAATTTTTAAATGTTCATAAAATCATTAAGAACTTAAACCATCAAAATAACTAGCATGTGTGTAATCGCTGATACCAGCAATTAGTGATTGAAGAAGAAGGCTGCTAAGAATCTCTTGATTGTAGTCCCAGGATATCATTTCAAGCCACTTTATGAAGTTGGAAGAAAAGGTGAAGAGAAGGTAAACATGCTCTGTACTATAAAGGCATACACATTGGAAATACAAATGAAGCAGGATTCATTATACATAAAAAGTCGCTGAACAACATTGTGGAGATTGATGTTGTAACAGATAGAATGACAACATTAGCTATTCACCTTAATAGTAGATATAAAACGCAGATATTTCAAATTTATGCTCTAACAAGTTTTTACAGTGATAAAAATGTGCATGATGTTTATAGGGATGACCAAAAGTTGTTGTTTTTTTATCAGACTAAACAACATTTTAAAATTATCAAGGAAGACTGTAATGCTAGAATTGATAAACAATTTAAAGATAAATGGGATGTAAGTAAATTTGGTTATGGTGATAAAATGAAAAAGGACATAGACTTATAGAGATTGCATGAAAAGAAAAAAATATATATTATGTACTCTCCCCTTTTTGAGAAAAATGCTAAACGGAAATGGATCAGGAAGCATCCAAATAAAGATACAGCCGAAATGGATTATATAGCGTCTAACAAAAAATAAGTATTTCAAGATTAAAATATTTTTAATAAATTCAACACAAGAAGAAATCAACGGTTAAAAAAATATAAGATGCGGGTAAAAACAGTATCCATGGTTGACATTCCTAATCCAGAAATATTCCAATGAAATCCAATTAGAACTTGTAAATTGTTGTGTTTGGTTTGAATTGCAGACTCAAACCGACTGTTATGAAAAATATGAGCACTCAAAGTTTAATTAGTATAAAATATATTTACATAATATACAATCAATAAATCTAATGCCAAATGTATAAGCTAATTAATGTATGGCCGGTTGTGCCCAAATGAAAGGGCTAATTTCCAGCTACATGTAATAGCTTGCCTCAGGAGTTTATCAAGTGATTCTTCCAGCAGTAATAAACAGCTTGATTTGAGTCAGCTGTTGTTTTTTCAGCTTCCAATCTTATCAGGGATTTGCCCCACTGCGGTTGACTTACAGCGTAATGACTATAATATAAACGTTCATAGTTAGCATGGTTTAGATTGAAAGCACGTTCTGTCGTTTGGGTTGGACAGACATTATCTGCCTTACCTCCAATAGCATAGACTATTTATTGACAGATCCCTAAGCTTACTGATGGCAATTGGATTCAGAAAGCATAATTGCCTATTGGCCTATGATAACCATTGGCGGTGTTTTATCTAACTGTTTACTTATTGGTTAGCGGCAATAAATCATCAGTAAATCAGATAATGTGGGAGTATGGTTTAGTACATTTCTGAATGCAAGGTGAGATATGACATCCCTCCTCCACGCTTGGTTTGCTGCTTTTCTTGGCCTGTTCATCTTCATCTTTGTTTGATGTGTTAGTCCCTGAATGTTCATTTGATTTGCTGCTGTCATCAGTTTGTGTATAATTTCGTCTCAGTTTACTTGGGTGTCGATGATTTTGACAATCATCTATCATTTGTACTACTACTGTGTAAAATCTTTTCAGTTGCATCACTACTGCTGTATCAATTGTACATTATGCATAACACCTGAATTCCTATTACCAATTTTATATTGCCATTTTCTTTTTTCCCCAAAGTTTGGATCAGGTTTCAGGGCAGATAGGTTTGTTTGCAAATTTGTATTGAGTGCACATGAATAATCAGGTTATAATTTGTTTAATGTTGTGACTTGCTTCACTTTTGTCACTGAAATGCCTAAGTGACTGAACCAGTCACGACTAATAAGTTACTACGATCACTTGATGCCAACACCAGTGATACGTATATAATTGATGCCAACACCAGTGATACGTATATATTCTTTTTAGGCATCGTCATTTTAACTGTTGCTTGGACCATCAATTTTATTCGATTGCCCTGATAATCTGATATTGACTAGCTGCTAGGATGCAGCTTATATATATATATATATATTATTATTAATGATAACCAGGCCTTTTTTGATACAATGGAGACTGCAGACCTTGTGTCCAGTTCATTGTAATTGGCATATCATTAATCATAATGTTGTATTTAAATCCAGATTTATTGTCTTTTATATGATTTATATAAGCAACTTGTTTATTTTTCTTATTATTTGGAATGGGTTTTCCATTCTCATATCGGCTATTTGTTTCTTCATTTTAAGACAAGCCGCTATTTATATGACTAACTCCCTTGCAAATGTACACACAGTGTATTGCGGTGCGGGCATTCTATATGTCTGTGCATTTGTTCATTGCATCTATAACAACACTTTATACTCGTTGTTGTTGATTTATCTGAGCTGGCAGGGTGTTTGTCCGGTCCAGTGTTTTGTTTTATTTTTTTACACATCATAACTAATTTTTAGTGGCTTTGCTTGACTAGCTATTGATTCTGCTAATTGTATTTGGAATGCTGCGCCAATTCTGTCGAGTTTGGTCTAAACTGCAGATTCAAACAGACAAATATGAAAAGTACGAATACTCAGTTTAATTAATATAATTTATTAATATTAAATATATTTACATAATATACAATCAATAAATATAATAAACCATATATAAGCTTAGTTAATGCAGGGTAGATCATGCCGGAATGTCTAGACTCACTTTCAGCTGTATGCAATAGCTTGCCCTGTGACTTTGTCCAGTTACTCTCACGGTGTTATAATAGACAGCTTACCTTGAGACAGCTCTAGTCTTTGCAGTTTTTAGTCCTATCACAGACTTGCCTCACTTCGGTAGACTTAGCGGCAACGAATACTCAGTACGATCAAATAAGATGGGGATCTGGACTAGTCCACTTCTGAATGCAAGGTAAGATATAACCTAAATCGTTTTCAAATAATAACAGATATTGAACCTGCTTTAGATTACAAAATCAACAGGAAAATATATGATATTTTTTAAAAACTGCAACTCAGATAGCCAATACAAAAAGCAACAATTGGTCAGTGATTTTTTCAGACCCAAGGCAATTTATAAAAAAAGAAGGAATTGGAAAATATATAAAAATGATATGTTAAGAAGAATTGAATATCTAGAAGGTTGTAAAATCGTGGGAAAAAGAATTGATAACAATATATAAGAATGTTTCATTGTGAATTAGTAAAGAAAACTATAAAAGAGAATAAAAAATGTCAAGAGTGTAAAACAATATATTGGTATTGGTATTGGTAGGACACTTATTTGTGAAATAAATAAAAAATGGAACTATTACTAAAAACAAAGAATGCATCATGAAATATATAAAATAGATCAATGAAGAATTATATAGTGTTAAAGAACAAAGAAAAGTACATTTTACAACTATTATACCTTCTTAATTTTCTAGAATCATAAAGGGAATACCTGCAATTGATATTAGAGAAAAAGTAGAACTAATGATAAAATTATAATGAATAACTTAAAAGAAGCAGGTAAAAAAACTGAAAAAATCGGTAAAATAATATACCAAATAACTAAAGGATAAAGATATGCTAAATGATAGAAAGAATGCAGTATTAATGTTTGAAAAAATAAATAAATGTGTAATTAGAGACATCTATCTTTTATTGTTTTATACAAAATTTTTATCAGGATAATTACAACTCGTTTACAGCAAACTTTAGATTTTAACCAACTAAGAGAGCAAGCTGGATTTAAAAGTGGTTTTATTATAGTGGATCATATCCAAGTATTGAGAGAAGTTATACAAAGGACTAAATGAATATAAGTTGCAATTATCTTTGGATTTGTAGGACATTTTATTCTATAAGCATTTAGGGTTGTATTCTCATCCTTGGTGTTCGCCTTAAGATGGCATTGATGCTAATCAAAAACATGTACATATAACGATTTCGGGCCTGACCTAAATGATCGATTTGATCTAAAAAGATCTGATTTTTTAGATTTGTAATAAAATATTCTACTAACTAATATGATGTTAGTTTTTTTCATTTTTGTAAATGTTTATTAATCTTATCTTGTTTTTGAGTTTGTGTGTCTTTAAAGTTACGGTGTTTTTCGAATTTTTTTGACTTTACGTGTGTCTTTTTAAAGTTACGGTCTTTTTTTTTTTTTTTTGCAAGAGTAAATCAATAATTTTATTCAAAAGCAAGACGTAATATGTAAATATTTATTAATCTTATCTTGTTTTTGAGTTTGTGTGTGTGTGTGTTTAAAGTTAGGGGCTTTTTCGATTTTTTTTTTTTTTTGGACTTTAGGTGTGTTTGGTATTTTTTTTTTTGCAAGAGTAAATCAATAATGTGATTCAAAAGCAAGACGTATGTTTATTAATCTTAGATTGTTTTTGAGTTTGTGTGTGTGTTTGTGTGTATCTTTAAAGTTAGGGGCTTTTTCTCTTTTTTTTTTTTGGATTTTGTGTCTTTTTTTTTTTTTAAAGTTACGGTATTTTTGATCAAGAGTAAATCAATCATTTTATTAAAAAAGCAAGTCGTAATTCTAAATCTATCAAAAGTAACGTAATTTATATACTACAATTTAGAATTGATACCCGACTACTATTAGTAAGTACCGTCATTAAAAGACTCTATTGAAAAATGATACCCGACTAATTTCCGTTTTCTTTTTTTTTTTGGGGGGGGGGGGCAGTAATGAATCAGAAAGTGGGTTGTTTTTTGTTAAGTCTGTCTATATAAAAAGGGTACCGTTATTGAAATACTAAATTTAAAAATGATAGCCGACTAATTTACGTTTCTTTTGACAGTAATTAATCAGAAAGTGGGTTTCTTTTTTTTTTTTTTTTTTGGTAAATCTTGTGTATATATAAAAACAAACAAACCATAATTCAAAGACTCCATTGAAGAAAATCAAACCCCGTTGAATTTGCTTTATTTTTTTAAAGACGGTAATTAATTAGGAACTGGGTTGTTTTTGTTAGTGTGTAGATATAAAAACTAATCTTATTTTGAAATAATAAATGTAACAAAACAAAAAAAAATAATACTCGACTAATTTTATTTTTCGGACAAGTTATTACTAATAATTAGACAGTGGGTTGTTTTTGTTTGTGCGTATATATATAGCGAAAGTAACTGGTCACGGACGAATTCTTGCGAAAACGGTACTTTTCGCGTGATCCTTTAATTTTTTTTTCTCTTTCGCACCCTTAAAAGCAATTTTTGAGGGTTACCCCTTCGTAATGGAATCTTCAGGACATTATTACTAAACTTACAACAGTAAAGTAAGTTACAACACATTAAAAAAAATAGACGTCTTATCAAATTTAAAAAAACTACGACCATTTCAAATACACACATTCTCACCTGAAACTACAGAGAGAATAGATATTCTACTATTACGAGAAAATGATGAACAAAATCGACTACTATGGCAGCCAATCAAGGCATTTCTTTCTCTTTGCTTTTAGCATAGAAAAAAAGCCATAACCGGCAGCTTTCGGGAGCTCTTTCTGTGTTTTAGCATAGAAAGAAATCTCTTTGTGTTGGCTTCTGTCACCGCCTCCTCTGTCCAACATAACGTGAGGACTTTTCTGCGTTTATAATGTAGAAAAATTCCTCTTTGGTTGGGTGAAGGCCGGTGAAAGACATCTTAAGGCTAAGGCGAACACCAAGGATGAGAAAACAACCGCATTTAGCATTGGATCATCAAGGTATAGATCCATGATATTATCATTCTGTCACGTATTCTACTAAATGATAATCTTCCTAGTATTATCATGCGATGGAATAGTTATAAACTCAATATCTCCAAAACATTTTAAAGCAGATTTGCAAGAAATATTTTATGGTTTAAAATGAAAATCTAACTAAGTAAAAAGTGAATGGAGATTTTTTGAGTCATGTACATTTTGAAGAAGATGTCATTTTTTTTCTCAAATAATACTTTAGAACTTCAGAATATATCTTAAGATTTAGCAGACGAAATATAGAATGTAGAACTAAAGAGTATAGAAATATTCAATAGACTTTCTCAAAAGAAGAAAATAAAGATTGATATAATGAGTTAGTTAAAATTAACAAATACAAATAGCTTGATCTTATTATAAAATTAATCTTAGAATTAAACATGGTTGGGATGCTTTTGGTAGAAATAACTTAATATTAAAATTAATTATGTCTAGGTGTTTGAAGAATAATATTTTTAATAAAGGTGTTGCAGCAGTTGTTATTTATAAATCTGAGGCATGGGCACCTGTTAGAAGAACAATTTAGATATTTCAGATCACTCAATAAAATATGTAGAAATGCACATAAGGAATAACAAGAAGTGATCGAAAACAAAATACATGGATAAAAGAACAAACAGGTATTACTATCGTCATTAAAAAATAAGGCATTGAAGAGAATCTGGGATGGGCATATTGCTAAAAAATAATATAGGAATGACTAAAATATTAAATGAGATTGTAAAAGACTTAGAACGAGACATTATGTGAGATGGATGGATGAATAAAATAAGAAAATATACTGGAGTGATTTTGAGAAGTGAGACTAGAGATCGGTGAAGATAGATTAAAATCATGGCGACCTTCATTCTGCAGTGGATTAATAAAGATTGAAATTGATATATATATATATATGAGTGTGTGTGTGGTAAAAAGTACTTTATATTTAAATTTCAAAAAACATGTATTTTATTGCAATCAAAGAAAATCGACAAATACAAGCCATTATACAATGTTTAATGTACATGAGCGGGAAGGGCGTAGGATTAAAATCAAATATAACAGGATTTCACTGCTCTTCTGTATTCAAATAAAAATATTCAAACAAAAGCAAAAATGATATTCAAGACGTATTTCTTCTCAGTGGCCTAATTCATAGTGTTTTACAAATATTTTTATCTGGATGAGGAATTTCTAACCTAATAAACAATTAATAAGATTCGTAATGTATTTAACGGATATGAATGGTATGTCAAGTTAGGTAGATTTCTCTTTATACATTAAATTGTAATAATTAACTAGATGTTTAGATATTTTTAAAGTAACTTTCGTTGTACATAAACATAATGTTTTTTTTTTTAATTTTTTTTATTTGTCAATCTCAAATTATAACGATTTCAGGTCCATTTTAAGTTAATTTAATAAAAAATATTTTTTTATTAATGTTTAAAAAATTCTTAAATGATTTACATTATACAAAGACCCTTCCACAGTTTCAAAAATAGTGAAACAGAAAGGCGTAACTTTATAATTGATTAATTGTGAAATGCGGACGGCTTGGACATTTTTAGGCCCTTTATTTATCTTCTATCTATATATAGCTATAAACTCATTTGATGACAAATGTTAGATGCTTAACTGAATTAAGTAAGAACTATACTAGCCTAAATTGAAATCCATGCTGTGTGTATGATAATTAATTGCACTGTCCCTGAATTATATTTCTTATTACCTACCCCTTTCGTATGTGACTTTATATAGATAATAATGTGTGAATTGTTTAGAATGCAATTAACAAGAGATGTCTTATGTTGTGGGACTAGACAGATTTCCCTGTAAGACGACTATATTTTTGAACTTATGTTTGTGATCATCAAGGGTGATTATACATATTAAAAATATCTTAATAAAACATTGCAAATGAATAATCCGTAATCTGAATATCATAAAAATTGTGTTTTATTGTATCTTAGAGGTAATCTACAACTACATGTCTCACAATTTTACAACATCCATCTTTTTCCAAACGTATTAGAAAAGACTATATAAACAATTATCATATGTCTAATGATTTTATTACAATACACTGCCCGGATTACGAAAATAGTAGAGTGAAAGACTCAGAAATAAAGTTGCAAGGACCAAATTATCAGGGAATAGTAAATTAAAATCTGGCTTTAGACTAACTCTGTGGAACTACTAAATGCTAGAATTGGTAAACAAATGAAAGATGAAAGTGGTGTAGGTAATTTTGGTTAAGGTAATAGAAATGAGAGAGGGCATAGACTTGTGGAGTTCGCAGAAAAAAATACCTTTATATTATGAATTTTTTTTTTTTTTTTTTGAAAAAAATGTTAAAGAAAATGGATATGAAAACATTCAAATGAAGATATAGCAGAATTGGATTATATTTTGACTAACAGAAAATATAAATTTCAAGATTGTAATGTTCTTAATAAATTTAATACATGAAGTGATCATCGATTAGTAAGATGTAAGATACCGGTTAATGCAAAACTAGAGAGACAAAAATTATTAAGAAAAACAATATTTAGAGTTGATATTGCTAATCTTCAGAAACATTCTAATGAATTTAAATTAGAACTTACAAATCGGTTTCAAGTATTAGTAGATTTTGAACATGATTCAGATTTGAATGAAATTAATATGAAAACAACTGATACAATTTTAAAAACTGCAACAAAGATAGTTGGTAGAAAAAAGTAGCAATTGAACAATAAAATTTCTACTGAGACTAGAAAATTTATGAAGAAAAGAAGGAATATGAAGATATACAATAATGATGTTTTAAAAAGGATTGAATACCTCGAATTTTGTAAAATGGTTCAGAAAAGAGTTGAAAATGATATAAGAAAGTCTAATTGTGAACTAGCAAAGAAAGCTGTAGAAGAAAATAAAAGTCTCAAGAATGTAAAACAGCATTTTGATATTGATAGGAAATTTATATCTGGAATAAGAAAAAAAAGATGGAATAATTACTAAAAAGACAGATGACATCATGAAATGGGTAGAGATGACTTCATGAAATGAGTAGAACACTTTTATTAAGAATTATATACTAATAAGGAACAAGTCCCTCCTATATCCCTTGCATTTTCCGAATGGCCCAAAATTTTAAATAAGGAAGTGATATATGCAATTAAATGTTTGAAGAAATGAAAGGTTCCAGGTAATGATGGAATTATAATTGATATATTAAAAGAAGCAGGTGAAGAAATAGAAAAAAAATAGCAAAGTTATATACCAAATATCTAAATGATAAAGATGTACCTGATGATTGAAAAAATTCAATAATAATATTAATATTTAAAAAAGGTGATAAGGAAGATATAAGAAATTACAGACATATCAGCCTTTTGTCAGTTTTATACAAAATTTTTATCAAAATAATTACAACTCGTCTACAAAGAACATTGGATTTCCACAAACCAAGAGAACAAGCTGGATTTAAAAATGGTTTTAGTACAGTAGATCATAACCAGGTATTGAGAAAAGTTATAGAAAGGACAAATGAATATGAATTGCCATTATGTTTTGGATTTGTAGATTATGAAAAGGCATTTGATTGTTCAGTGATTAAAACATTGGATCATCAAGGTATAATATATCCAGGATATTGTCATATTTTAAAGAATATTTATAAAAATGCAATAGCAACAATTAGGTTACATAATGATACTGGTAAGGCAACATTGAAAAGGTTGTAAGACAAGGTGACTCCACATCTCCAAAACTTTTTACAGCAGTGCTGCAAGAAGTATTTTGTGAATTAAAATGGGAAACTAAAGGAGTAAAAGTAAATGGAGATTATTTAAATCATTTAGATTTTAAAAATAATGTAGTTGTTTTTGTAAATAATACTTCAGAGCTGCAGGAAATGTTGCAGGAATTATCAGATGAAAGAAGGAAAGTAGGTATAAAGATAAATGTTAAAAAGACTAAAGTAATGTTTAATCGATTTGCTCAAAATATGAAAATAAAAATTGATTATGATGAATTAGAAGAAGTTAACAGTTACAAATACCTTGTTCAGATTATTAATACAGATGGAAACATAATGGATGAAATTAATCATAGAATTAAACTTGGTTGGGATGCTTTTGGTAGAAATTACTTGATACTAAAAGGAAATACGCCTATGTGTTTGAAAAGGAAGGTTTTTAACAAATGTGTTTTTCCAGTTCTAACTTATGGATCTGAGACTTGGACACTTAATATAAGAGTAATATAGAGACATCAGAACACTCATAGAAATATGGAGATATGCATGTGAGAGCAACAAGAAGAGATTGAAAATGCAATGTATGGGTAAGAGAACAAACAAGTGTTACTGACCTCATTGAAAAAATTAAAAAGATTGAAGTTGGGCTGGACATATTGCTAGAAGAGATGATAATAGATGGACAATTGAAGTCTTAAACTATATTCCAAGAGAATGTAAAACATCCAGAAAGAGACCACATGTGAGATGGATTGATGAGATGAGAAAGTATGCATGGGTGATAGGGAGAAGAGAAGCTAAAAATCGAAGAAGATGGATTGAACTTGGAGAGACCTTCATCCTACACTGGACTGATAATGGTTGATGATGATGAAGATGCCACCAGAGTGTTTGAATGCTACAAGATTTCCAAGACATGATTATTAATATTTATAACTATTAACTAGAAATATCTATTACCTATTCCATAACAGTTTTACATTCTTTATTGGCAGGTTTTTTTATTTCCAAAAGTAATTTAAAGTAAATTATAAAATGAACATAAGAAACTTGCAGTTGAATAAAATAATGATGAAAATATTTTAATTAATGCTTTGTAAAACAAATTGATTTCAATCATACTAAATAATATTACACCTATAAGCATATTACGAGGGTATTTGATCAGAATTTAATCAAATTTGTTTAAATGGTTTATTTTCTTTTCAGTTATTTTATGGGAAAAGTAGCAAATACGATTCTTATAATACCGATTAAATTTCAACATAGAGTACTATTAATATAATTAAAACGACTCGAGTAAAATTTTGTAATTTCTGATTGAATCATAAATGTAGATTGAACCTAGGTGCAAAATATCATTAGATTTAAATCAATAAATTAATTGACACATAGAAATTGTAAAATTTTTTAAACAATTATGATACTATTATTAATCCTTCGGCACAACGGGTAGATATCATCTTAGTGATTGAAATCACTGTCATGATAGAAGTTGTTCAAATAAAAGTGATAGATATGATAGATAGATGTGATTTTATTTGATTTTTTGGACTAATTTTATTACTTTAATGAGAATAAATAGTATACTGACAAAACATATTGAAACAGGGCAAAATATATATTGAAAGTGTCACGTTCTTTTGAGTATCTCACTTTCACTCCATATTTTAGGTTATCTTATATTGGGTATATCTATTGCCACCCATAATATTTGTTTTGTGGGAGGACCGATATAAAAATATCTTATTGAAGATTTCAAAATATCGGTTTAAACTTTGTTATTCTAAATAATATTTTAAAGTATTAAACAGGACACCGGAATATTTAATTTTCCCATTACTCATAATTATAGATAAAGCTGCCATTATAAAAAAGAGTTCAAAATACTTATAAATGATTGCGTTTCCTAACTTCTGATGACATTGTAATATATTGTAACTGGAATAAAATTGTTCTTTATCAAATACTTAACGTGATCGTTAAGTAAATGCGTTTATAAGAAGAAAAAATGAACTAAGTATTGCAGTTGAGATTTTTGTCCACAGTTAAGAGTAACATTTCCTGAAAGAGAAAGTTACTTGAGGATGATTTTTGTTACAATTATTTGAAAATTTAAAACTTTAATTAATTATTTTCACATTGTTATCCATCTTTTATTTTTATTTAAACTATTAGTTTCCAAGTTAGCGTTTCAGTCCGTTTTTTTTTATAATAGCGTTTGGTAACTTAGTTTTTTTACGTGATTGACTAATGGATATGAAATGGTCAATCGAACTTTTTCTGCTTCAATTTCGTAAGTATTTTCATTAAATAATATTAATAATTATAGACAAAATAATGGTTCTGTAAATACAATAAATCAACTCTTCAAAATGTTATCTAGAACTTCTCTAATATTTTGGTCTTGGCTTCATTGATGAAAATCAGGCCTTGGTAAAATAGATTTTACTATATTTGACGGGAAAATTAAATACAGTAACTATAAAATCAAATGGTTTTTATTAATGCTATTTCAATAGAAGTGATTTTTTTTATATTAAATAAGATGTCTAAGTCGGAAGCTTACAAATCAATTCTATTATCAAAGTAGCCATGAAAAAAAAAAAATGAATAAAATATATATAACTCTTTGAAGTATTGCTATTGCTTTATCTTTTATGTTAAAGAGAGAAGAAGACAACCGATATAATTAACTCTATTATAGAAATCTGCATATATATATATTCACATTTTTATAAATATCTACATGCTATTTTCTAAGTGTGTGCGTAAATTCATTATACAATAAAACAAATAATATTTAGTAAAATGATATTATATCTGTAAAAGTAAAATGTACGTGCGTGTATGCTGAAGACATACACATTATTAAAAAAAAACATTTATATTAATTAAATATTGATAAATAATCAGTATTAGCAGAGATATTAATCTTAACTTTAAAAAAAAGCCACTGCAACATTAGAATGTGTAGTTCCTAATCAGATTTGATGATAATGAAAACGTATTGCTTAAAATAGATAATTGGAATGTGAACTGCACTATCTGATCACAAGAATCGAAAATGGGAACTCTAGTTATGAACCACCACATGAGAATCTGATGTCCAATTAAAAGAGACATTTACAACACCCATGAGTGCATATAGAATAATAAGAACAGGAACTTGCTAGGTGAAGGTCCGGAAATGCAAACATGCTATCCAACGAGTAATCCAGTCACCTCTACTTCACGTTAGTGTAGCAGACAAGTTTACTTCGGGATGTAAGAAAGTAAAATTAGGGACTCACAACGGGTCGTATCGATCTATAATATTATTTTGTAAACCTTCTGGCCCATATATTATGTTTAGTGAGATATGTATATAGAGTAAGAATTATAACATATATAACTGTTAATGATTTATTATTTTCATGTTTAGCATTCTGCAATTAAAACTTTATTACCTTTAAATTACTTCCCGAGCCGTTTCATTTTATTCTTAGTATTTTTTTATTTAATTGTGTTTGAAATCCAGGCAATACATTGCTGCTGGACACAACACTATTTTATATCCATGTACAGTTGATGAAAAAAACAAAAGTTAGAAATTAGAAAGCATTATATTTTTGGTATTATATAAAGAAGAAATGATAAGACCACTTACATACTTTAAAAAAATAAACATTTGAACACATCAACAATATTAGTATTTTTATATTGGACTATTTCCACCTCTAATATGCGCATCGAATGTCTTTAGAAAAAAAATTACCTTCAGGAAAATACCAACAATATTTGTTTATTTATAGAAAAAAATCTCAGTGTAATTCTAAAGAATATTTATTAAGTATACTTTTTATAAACAACCGAGAAGAAATGTCTGGTATTGGTAAGCGATACTTTGCAAATATTTGGACAGAAAATTCAAAAGAGTAGGACTCTATATATCTAGTAATCTCGGGGATAATGAAATCTTTTATGAAGAAAGCTAGTATAAAATTGTGTTTTAATGAGGAGCATAAACACTACAAAATTGAAATCAAAATGTTCAAATGTCACAACATATTTGAATACTTCAAATATTGGTAATTATTTGTACGCTTGGCAAAGACTCACTTATACAAGATAAGGTATTTTAAAGACACAATTTCTGATATAAAGAATATAGGAAGATAATATATTTTAAAGACAGTTTTTGATATGATGTAAGGCCAAATAGTAGTGGCAGAACAATGTTATTTAGGAGATTTTGATTACTTAGTCAAATGCTACTAATAAACTTTTCAATTGTGCAGCAATTATTAGACGGGTATTGCCATAAAAATAACATTTACATTAGACATTCTGGATATGCAAGTATTTAGAAATTATCAAATCTACCATGTTTCCAAATAAGGATTAAAATCCATCAGATCTCAGACACAAGTGTAATCTCATTATATATGGTTTATTCTAACTAGCATGGGGGTTTATTTATTACTTATTTTAATACCCATGCTGGTTAAAAACTCTTTAAATGAAATATTTGCAATAAAATTTAATACAGATTTATTCAACATTTTATATAATTTTCAATTCTGACCAATCAATTAGCGGCAATTAATAACGTTTTCAGCATTATTGTACTTATCAACCTACCAATGAAAAATAATCATTTTCATTAGTTGTGTTAGATGTATATATGGATTAACGGATTTAGCAACATTGAAACAAGTCTAAATTCAATTACATCTCACATGTAAATACTGTCTTATTGCAAGAAAGAATTCATTTTGATAGGTTTTAATGTCACAGCAATATTAGAATGTATATCAAATATTTGTTTTTTTCCTATGATTAATTGTATTTTCGGTTTTAAACAATCAATATATTAATGCTTTTAATAATTTCAGGATCCTTATACTTAGGAAACTGTTGTGTCAAACAGAATGACATCTATCCCAGTCTTCGAAATAATCTGCATTTTATTATATTACAAAAGTGGCTTACAATTATTCACTTGTATTGACAAAAAAAGAAATAAAAAAATAACTCTTCCAGGAATGTTAGAATATGTCATATATAAATGAGATTATCATTATTGAAGCAGTGGATGTCTAATCATCATCCAGTTTCATGCTTCACCATCTACACTAACCGCCTGTGGGGTCTGCAATTTAGACCTCACCTTAAATATATGCCATTCACCCACACACTGTATACATAATGATTAGGAAAATTAGTAAAATCAATTATATTTAATGAAGTGAAACAGTAGTTTGCGTGATGCATATATTCTATTAATATTTATTGCTGAAAATTAGATGTTTTCTTTATATAATTGTAAATATCTTTTTATATGTGTGTATTTAATTAAAGTATTGGAATGTAAAAACAAACAAAAATGGGGAAGGTTCAAAATACTGAAATAATCCTTATCTAGATTCGGCTTGTTTTCATTAAGTAAAATTCTTTTGTTAGTTGTTTTCAAATCTTTAAAAATATATCAAATGGTATTTCGAGTCTTACCTGTTTTAAAAATATTTTACTAATTAAATGTTATTTTTTTATTTAATCAAGAGATTACAGTGATAGCTGTAGGAAACTGAGATTGCATTCTGGGCAGGATTAAAGGGTGTATAAAAGAAGCCATAGAACAAAAGAAGTCAGATTTTAGTCAGTTAAGTTTAGTTACTTTTCAGTCAGTTATTTTCGAAGTGTTTCAAGACCATAACATTTTAAGAAGTCAAGAGAAGTTCGGTGCTATGTACTGTGAGTAGAAAAGAAGTACTTTTCTCTTTTTCTCTCGGAGAACTGTCTACCTGCAACTGCCATGTTCCATCCAGCTGGCCATACAAATTGATCACTGTTCCAACTGCTGATTGGTAATAATGCTGCTATGCTGCTTTCCTTAGGTAACCTTTAATGTGGAGCTGCCTTTAGTATAAAGTCCTTAAATAATTTGTTTATCTAAGATATCTCTGTTAGTTATGCTCTGAAATTCTCTCTCTGTAATCCCTTACTAGCATAATGTAGTTCTCACTATGCCTTTCATGCTTAATTTATGTTATATAGCTTTGTAAGCCTCCATTAATATTTACCTTGTTTAGTTTAATATGTATATCTATAATTGATTTTCTTTAATATGCCAATAACCAAACTTGCGAGTTTAAAAAGGGGAGGAAATAATTGTTTAATTTTGAAAGAAGTGGAAGCTTCATTTAAAATCTATCGATAAAGTTTTGTTTATTTAAAATTGAAATCGCTGGCTAGGTTGATTTTATATTTACATCTGTTATTCACATTTTTTTTTCCTAAAATATTTTATTGTGGATGCATATTTTACTTTGTTACGTGAATCGTGAACCTTAATATAATTAATTCACCTTTTCTTGTTGTTGCCTGAAGGGCTAATTCTATCAGTTAATACATATATGGGAATAGAAATTAAATATAAAATTTTGTTATTTTAATGTCTTAGTTAAAGAGTTATTTTCTAGTATAATTTTCAGAATGATTCTTTATTCAAATATATATAATTGTGCAGGAGTCAAACCATTTACAGGCTTTCAAATATAATATATTAAGTTTATTGTACATGTACAATGCTGCTGGCATACCTTTCCTTATTCTTATGGTACTTCCACATATATATTTCTCTATTGCTTTGTCATTTGGGGACTTCAGAAATGTGAATCTCCCCACCTACTACTTTTCAAAATCGTTTGTAATCAGGGACACTACTCCCTGTGGAAGGTGAGGGTTTATGGGGTTTTGATTGTGCTCTGGCCTTCAAACCAAACCTCTCCATCGATACTGTATCATCAAAATGACTGATGTATCACCCCTTATTCAGTATCAAATGTTTTAAAATGATGAAGCATTCAAAATGCCATAATATCCGTATTTCTTTTATGACATGCTAGCATCGTTATTGTTTTAGTTAATGGATTTATGCCTGTTTGACCTTTCGTTAGGTGTTGGAAATAATGACTCATTCATGAAATGCATGAATATGCTAATTAGTCAGTGTGTTGATTTTAAGACTCCTTTTTTTAAAAATGTTTATCGATTCCCGTAGATGTAAATCCATTTATCTATTTATATTAGTGATGGTATCACATATTCTCGTAAATGTAGCGCATTGTTTGTTTCTTATTTTCCAAAGACGTCTTTAAAAACAATGCCAATAAAAGTATATATATATATAATGATTTTCATAATGTAGATAAGTGATTCAGATCGTATATTTTGCCTGTTTATTAAATATATCATTTACTACTAAACCTGTCACAAACTTTTATATTTATTTTAGGCAGCCACAATATTCTGTTAATAAAAGGTTATTAAATTGGCATATTAACCCCGCACAAGTTTTAATATACTCCATTAAACTATATTCCTTAAATAATTAATGTAAAGAGGATTTTATAAAAACAAATCCTAAGTTTTGAAAATGTATCATATCACTCCAAGCATGAAACAAGTTTGTAATATATATAAATGCGTTTTCTCAATATTTTATGAAATATATATTTCATGCAAATCCTGGTTTTGTTGTTGAATTACTATTTTTTAATTAGGATTTAGAACTATTTTCTTTAGCTAATAAACTTAGCATTAATAAATATTACTTTCATAAATGTAATTCCTGGGCTACTCTTATCTTGATCATCATCATCAGTCGGATCTTATGCTCTACCGCTTTGCTTCTGGGCCTGGAATTAAAATAATTTTACTATATCATCAGGATTGTTGTTCATTGGGTCAGAGATTTGAAGAATAGGCAAATAAGTTAGTACTCAGGATTGCTCCTGATCTGTGTATCTCGAGCAGGATTGGATTTGAGGTGCTTTTTATTAGGATTTGAATCTTGTTAAGTGAGCATACTATTTTGACTGGTACAGTAGATTTTTTTCCCTGGGCCTGTACACCCAATCATGGGGCTTCATTAATAATTCCACACCCTGAAGAGATGATTGATGATATATATGCATATTTCTTTCCTACTCGAGTTTGTTTTCCGATTTTATATATATAAAATGTGAAAAATTTGTATTAAAACCAATGTCCATGTGTTGCAACCATAAATGTAATTTTTTGTCTGTATCTGGTTTTGCCACTATAGAAAAATATTGTTTTTCCATGTCTATAGCTACAAATGTAAAAAAAAATATATATATTGTTTTTGAAAGAAAAAAAAAATTCATACCCACTATTGTTGAATTTTAATAAATATTGTTAATAATATAATAATATCCTTCATCTTTATCTTGATGACATAATGCTTTAAAAACCTTAAAATGGCTCAAATAATCAAATACCTTTCCATATTCTATAAACTCAATGCTAAATAACAATTTATATTCATTGGTCTACTTGATGACTTTTCTCCATACGTTGATTAATCCACTATGCAACAAACCACTTTTAAATCAAATTTCTTCTTTATGATTAATTAGAATCATAATTTAGTTCAAGACATGTTTGCTATAAAAGTATTAGAAAACTATATTTCTCTCATTTCAAATATCTTCTTTATTATCTTTTTAATATCGATATAATATATTCACAGCCAAGAAGTTAATTGACAGCTGAATAAATTATATTTGTAAATAATAAAAGAAAAAAAAAATAAAACTTCCAAATGTTTATTTACTCTGAATAATAATAATAATAATAATAATAATAATAATAATAATAATAATAATAATAATAATAATAATAATAATAATAATAATAATAATAATAATAATAATAATAATAATAATAATAATAATAATAATAATAATAATAATAATAATAATAATAATAATAATATATAATTCAAAATATTATCAAGCAATAGAATATAAATAATAAATAAGTTTACCTATGATCTCAACAATTATTGAAATCAAGACACAGTAATTCACTTCTTTGGCCATACATTCAAACAAATTATAATTATTAATTACCTATCAGAAAATTAATTTCTGTAAATAAATTTTTCTTTATTTAACATAATTTTTTAAAAAATCTATCTTAAGATTAAATTAAAAACAAATATTATAATAAAATAGATTACTTTAAAATACTATTTTAAAACAGTAACGTTAAACTAAAAAAAAATAATGAGAAAATTTTAAAAGTTATGAAATGTCTTTCCTCTACTTGCAAGTTTAATGCTTTAAAATTCTCCCTGAATTGCCTAGTTATGGATAGACAGTTCTGAACAAAAGTTATATTTCTTTCATTGACAGCATTTAATGTAATATATACACAACAAAACTAAATCCTGCACAATCTGGGAAAAATATTA
Source organism: Epiperipatus broadwayi (assembly GCA_028023455.1). Lineage (NCBI taxonomy): Eukaryota > Metazoa > Onychophora > Udeonychophora > Euonychophora > Peripatidae > Epiperipatus > Epiperipatus broadwayi. Next base: position 8,940,229 of record JAQFVV010006234.1, read on the forward strand.
GGCATTCTGTACAAATGTATATTTATTTCAGTGTTTTTCTCAACATATATTTAGGCACACAAAATTTCCACAAAGCAATAATTAAAAATGCATTTTTATGTGAAATAAAATGTTTTTCTATGTACATATTTTCTATTAATTCCAGCTGTTATATATAGCAGATATATCACAGTAATTATAGCTCACATATAATATTTGCATTTCCATCAATAGAAACATTGGTAGACTATTCTATAATATAATCCACTTATTGTGTTTTTCAACAGACATCCATATTTTATTAACTAAAAGTAGATATTTTTTAAAAATTAATATTCAAGACTTTTATTTCTAAAAATGTGTATATTTCAACAAGTTACTTTGTCTAGGTAAAATAATAGCTATACCAATCCAAGCATTAATTAAATAATATGATAAAAATCTTTTAAAACAGGTGCACTGGTTGCTTTATTTGGGATCAAACATTATTTCAAGACATGCAGTTTCTTTATTGATTTTATTGTAAATAAATTCTTTCAAAAGTATAAAACTTTCAACTGTCATTCTTTTCCAATTTTTATTTTAAATCACATCATTTTCAAATGTAAACTTCTTTCAAATCAAGATGTAAAGATAAATTAAATATAAGATTTTTATTTGCATTCATGTGACAGAACAATTATTCAAGCACATCATAAAAATATATTTAATTTAGCTTTTGATTTAAAATGCAGAATATTAACTTTTCTTTTTCTTAAAATTAATAACATTATTAAAATGTTTTCATAATTATTAATTTCTTCTTTACTGACTTAAGTTTCCTTGACAAATTAGTTTCATTATAACAAGACAAAGTTATTATAAATAAATGTTCATTTGCCTAAGCACATTAGTTATATAAAAGTTAAAATTCTTACAAAACACAAAGTCTCCTCTGGACTTGTAGAATATTCATTGGTATTTGGTGTATACTGTACCAACACTTAAATGACTATTATCATGTTCCATAAAAATCATTGCAGTTTTAAATTACATCTCAAGTTAAATTCTTTGATAAAGAACATTCTGGTGTTTATTCAATCATTATTTTAAAATAATTGTTAAATTATCCCTCTAACACTTTAAAAAAACAATAATATAATTATAATGAATTACTACTGTTACAATTTAAAAAATATATATTTCAAACTAAACTATATTATTATTATTATTTTTACTTTCAATATCTAGACTGAATTGAACATCTGCTTTTATACTGGATTAATGTAGTGATTTCATTGGTTAATTCTGATTTTAAAAACTTGCTAATTTACATAACTAAATCAATTTCATTTTTTAAAGTTAGGCCTAAAAATTATTAGTTATCATATTTTGAAACATTATATTAAATTACTTAACACTAATAATTAATAAATACCTTTACTATAATTATCAAACATCTTTATTAAAACAATTTAAATATTTTAATGACTCTAAATATTGATTTCAAAACAAAATATGATATTTAAACAAAAATAATAATTTTACTTATTACACTTTAAAAATATTATCTTTAGACTTAATATTTGCAACTTTTACAATGCATCAAATTAATTAACAAGCTAGAAATTGAATTTTTTTCAACAAACATAAAAGCTCATACAAACATCTCTAATCACATGACACATTCAGAAGATTCTAGATTAGTGTTAAATTAAATATTATTTAAATAATAATTTAAACATAATAATTATTTTAAACATATATAACATATTTTTTTTACTAAAATTAAACTATTATATTACTGTAGTATCAATTGAGTATAATAAATAAAAATTAATCCTATCTTTTAAACTATAAATAATATTATTTTATCACTTAATTTATCTTAAAATGACTGTAATCCATTTAATACAGCTTTACAGGCTTCTATTTACTAAGTTTAAACTTCTAGTACCTATATAATTATAATTACATAATAGATAATAACCTAAATATATATTTTTTAAAAATAGTTACATTTCAAACTGTCCCTAAACTATCTGGACCAATTACAAAAATACAATATATATAAACTCAAAAATATTATTTAATTTGAAAGCCTTCAAGTATATATTGAATCCCTTATTTATTATTCTTTTAAGAGGCATTGGATTTTTGATATCAAATATGATAGAATATTGAGTCAGTCACATATATCTAAGAATATGGTCAATGAAAATGTCATTGAAAGGTAAAAAATGTATACTTTCTTATGTAATTGTCTAAGTTTTATAGTTGTAAAATACTAAAAGGCAAAAATATGAAAAATACAGACAGGATTGTTTGAAAAATGTGTAGCAAATCTTATGAATGATTACTGCATAAGATGAAAGTGGCATCAAAATTTAATCTAAATCTGTGGATGAGGAAAGTTTTGATAAAAATTATTTTCCAGTAATAAATTAACCTTTTCCTTGTCACATTTTCCAGTTGGCCAAGTGAGGTAAAACTCTAAACTTTTGATTGGTCAATTACAGAATCAGCAGTAAAAATATATTCATCTTTTAATATTACATTTATTTTAGTTTTATTTGTAAAAAAGTAAATTTATATTTATAATAATAAAAATATATGATAGTGGAAGACCTACAAATGAAGTTTGTAACAAATTAGAAAGTGTTGTGGATGTAATTGATTTCTTTCTCAATTTACATTGTAAAAGTAATTTTTTTTTACTAAAATCTTACGGTTTTTCTAAAATAATTATATATTCAGCATATTTTATCCAAAATAATTTACAGCATGTAAAAAATACCAACAAAATACTGTAAATCATTCACTTTTGTTTGAAAATCAAATAAAGATTCTTAGGGTGATAAAAATTGCGGAAAAGTGTCAAAATTGTTGTTAGTGCTGATTTATTTCTTAATTTATGTTTGTAAGTCAATTCTGTCTTTTCCAAAGACTTTCTCACGTGGTTGAAGTGTTAGTATTCATTCATTTTATAGTTAAAATACAAAGCGCATGTGCAACAGTTTAATGATGTTTAAATAGATTTATGTTCATGTAAAAGTAAATAATTTTTTACTAAAATCATACTATTTCTCTAAAATAATTATATTTTTAGCATATTTTATCAAAATATTTTATAATATGTAAAAAAATACTAAAACAAACCATGTAAAACATTAATTTTCATTTTGAAAATCAAAACAAAGAGGTTGAAGTGGTGAAAATTATTGACAGGCACTCTTCTTTTCTTGACATAAACACCAAACAATCAGCATGTAGGAGAGCCTGGCTAATATTACTGACTTTTTACTTGTAAAATAATTCTAGAGAGGGCAGCATCTTATGGTACTTTTTAAGCTTTAAAATAAGCAGAAAAACACTATGGTAACATAAAAACAGACATTTTGAGTGACTTGAAACCAGGTCTGCATCCATGCATTTTTTTAAGAAGGGGTTAAACCAAAATTTTAACTATGACTGACAAACAAACATATTTTTGATATTTGATTAATGTTTTAGCATTTAGCAAAATTGTCCATAATGGACACAAGCTAGAGATTTTATATTGTCCTGGTCCAACATATCTGCATGCTCCATGATCAGTAAATAGAATGACCTGCATTTAAAAATGAAGCATGTAATGACATAGGTAGGAGAGTGATCTGAGATTTGTGCTATCTAAGGAAATAATAAATATTTTAGATATAATACAAAAGATAATTAATTGAGGCCATATTAGGTTAAGACTTTCTTTACAACGAGAAACAAGCAATTGGTAATTAATAGATGTTATCCCCAGAGGTATCATTTTATTGTAGTCATGAAACTTGTAAGAATACTTTTGAAAAATATTAGAATATAGAAACCAAATATATGTCCAAGAGTAGCACTGACAATAAAAAAATTTACAATAGTATTGAAACAGACAGTCCTATCAATCCTTCTGTTTCAGCTACTGTATAATATAGAAGTATTTCTATATATGTATATATCACCAAATCCTCATATATCAGGTTAATATTGTATTAAAATCAGGCTAAATTAAAACCTAAATGTATTAGTCATGAATGTGTAAATATATCTTAGCATACAGTATGAAATCTGTATATGTAAAAACCCATATATACACACATATATTTTTCTAGTAGTAAATAAATGAAAAATGCGTTATATGTGTAACAAGAGACTACATACATGCAGGAAATAATAATGTTAATAGAATTAAAGCATTATAAATTTCTTTATTAAGAATAAATATTTAATAGTTGAAATACACAGGCTTATATATACCTGTGTCAATATATGTAATAGACAGAGTATGAGCACAGACTTTCACATGACCCACCACTCTCCACACTATCTCATAACACTGATACACCTGAACACACATATGTCAAAAAGATAAATAATCACCAATATACGTATTTCATGCTAAACCAGCAAGCATCAGTTGGTCCAGATTACCATCTCTACACATATATGCTACAAGTGCTCAGATATATATTAAGACAGCAAATCCTCCTACTTTAATGGACAGACTTCAATGCACTCCACACCCCAACTCTTCAACTGACCATTCAATTGAAAATCTGATGATGAAATGCTCAAAGGCCACCCTTAGGCCAAGATCATTGTCACACCCATGTTGACACAAGGTCAATCTGATCCCTCATGTAAGGACATAATCCATTAAATACATATACAAGGGATAGGCAGACATCTCTAATATGTAATAGTTGAAATACACAGGCTTATATATACCTGTGCCTATATATGTAATAGATAGGGTATGAGCACAGACTTTCACATGACCCACCACTCTCCACACTATCTCATAACACTGATACACCTGAACACACATATGTCGAAAAGATATGCACAGACTTTCACATGACCCACCATTCTCCACACTATCTCATAACACTGATACACCTGAACACACATATTTCGAAAAGATAAATAATTGTTTATTATTTATCTTTTTGACATATGTGGAGAGTGGTGGGTCATGTGAAAGTCTGTGATCATACCCTGTCTATTAAGAATAATATTCTAAAACTAATATTTGAAAGTATTATATAATTCTGCATATATCGCTAAATTAATTGATTGAGTTACATATATAAACAGATGTTTTCCATCTGTAGATTTGTTTTCTAAAAAGATGACCTCATAAAACTTAATCTTTCTCGCTGTATTTGAACTAATTACAAAATTAAAAGTAACAATAAATTGTAGAAAAAGATATGAATAAATTATCCGGAATGCTATATAAAATCTAGCTGTAAGAAATAAAAACAGTGGGATTGCAGGATTCTTAGAATACAGCAAGAAAATTAGCAAAACAGATCTAAATCCTTATTATGAATGGTGAGAGGTGGGTAAGCTGATAATATAAGCCTCTGCAGCCATTTAACACTCATTCAGACATTATTTCAAGTCAATTTGTTGACAAATTATGTTAAAATTGGTGATGATGATGAAGTCTGAGTAGAAGGCAATTTTCCTTGCTTTTTTGACCCCAGGAAAATCTACCATGCAGAAAGAAGTAAGATGAAAGCCATAGGATAGAAGCAGATACACATTGACAGAACCTTTCAACATGAAACCAGCTTGTGAGCAGAAACAAGAGAGTGGTAATAACCTCCTTCCATTTAAAACTAATAATTCAACTAAAATACAATAATTCCTAAAATCTAGCTAAATCTAAAATCTATTACCATAATAATAATGTACTTTAAACTCACTACTAAAATGCAATTTTATTTTTTTTATTTTAACCTTAAAACTTGCCTGATTTACATACTGAGTTAATAACTGATTTATTTCATTATTGATTTATTTACTCAATTTATTTACTGATTTATTTGTTGGTTTGCTGATTTATCTCTGATTGATTTAGTTTCAACATATTTACCTTATTCTGAGTTATTAAATGTTATTTAGTTTTAACTTGCTTAAATCAAATGATTTTAAATTATTTATCATAACTTTTGTTATGTATAATTCTAAATACTTTATTCTAAAATGGTAATTAAGTTTCTAAGTTATTTTACATATTTTAACGTAATGATATTTGCTTTTACATATTTTATGTAATGATAATATTTGCCTTTATTAATTATCATACACAGCTTAAATTTGTATTGAACTAATCAATCAGACGTAAACTAATTGCGTTTCCATTTCCTTTTTAAATTAGGCTAAAACAAAGCCAAACTTCAGATTTCACTCATGTGAAATCTCCTCTTTAAACTTACATTTAGTTAAATCTATGCCAATTTTTATTATTTTTCAATTATGTATTTGTTTATGCTATATTTATTCAAAATGGGATTTTACTCTAAGTTAAGTGCTTATTGAGGAGCGATTAAATCTTCTCACACATATATGTAATATCACGTACCTTAATGCACAAAAGAAACTCATTTTGAATGGGACAAAATGTCTTATTTAAGAGATAATTAAAAGCGTACAGCTACTTTAAGTTATATTTGCTTTAGAGATAAAATTTAATTAATATTTAGCCAGAGTGATGAAATACAGCATAAAGCTATAACTTTATATCATAATTCTCCATAATATGCTGTACTCCTCCCTAGAATTATAAATGCCTATATAGATAGCTTTATAAATTAGATTCATAAGCTTTCCTTAATAGCATAATTATAGATGCTCTATAATGAACTGATATATGGTATTTTCATGAATGAAACTATTGTTAAGCATCCTAATTTTTATTATATAATAATGTAGTAAGTGGTGCAAATGTGTCCTTAAGAAACACTATGACATATATATTTGTTGATGTGTATATTTCTTTAATGTGTGTATGTGTACCATTATTCTCTTAGTTCAGACAACTATCTCCTTCAGATGGCATTTGGCTACTTCCAACCCATTCCGCATCCTCAGAAATGGAGCATGAGAATCCCATAGTTTAATTAGTTGTTCAATCACCAAACTAAAAGGTGTCTCATTTCCACAGCAATGAATATGGTGAAAAAGGAAATCGATACTTGATACAAATCCACTGAAAAGGCACATTTGTAATGCACAGACTCAGATCTTATATTTTCTTTATGCCTTGATATAAAAATTCTGACTGCCAATCATCAGTTCATTTGGCCATAATAATTGTAATTTTCAGCTTTGATCTGAATTCGAATCTAATTTCATAGGCATATAAGGTGCATAGACAATATTAAATATTTGAGCTGAATAAAATGTCATATTCTTTATAGATGTTTATAATCACTTCTGCTTGCTCTAAAGCAGATTTAGATCCTGTTATATAGCATGAACTAGGCATAGATTGTCATGAAAAAATTAACTAAGTTATAAAGTAATCTTAAGGCTCATGAAACTGTAATTTTAACTGTATAATTTCTTCATCACCTGCGAATGATAGATATATATATATAGCAAAGTAAATTAAATTATTTGCTACAATCACCTGCACATGATTGGAAACACTATATATATAAACAGTAAATGCACATATTAAAATCATAACCTATGAGTGATATACATATATATGATAACTATAATAATGTGACTAATTTGTAAACCAGAACAATTAATGTCACCTGTGAGTGATTTAAATTGTCACATATGCATATGTAAACTAAAGCTACATGTAACTCAGTGAACCATGAATGATTATATCCTCAATTATCACTTGCTGTGTGAACCCAAAACTCAAATGTAAAATTGTATCCCTAATTTAATCACCTGCGAATGAGACACCTACCTAGCTACATTATAATCATTATTTTCATTTATTAATTTTATTATTTGGTTTTCATTAAATTAATTTTAAATTTAACTTTTGTTTCATGTCTCAATGTTGCTCATTATTAAGTCATTATTGATTAGTTAATCATTAGTTAAGAATCACAATCCATATTTCATAATTATGTTCCACCACTGACATTGTCTATATAGCTATACTAGTTAAAATGTCAATTTCCCATAGTCTTGTGCTTTACCGATGTTCTACTGCCAGCACATCATGGAAGAGAATGCTGCTGTGGCCTCATATGTGTCATCTGCAAGGTGGTAAATCTTTGGGTATTAGTAAAGAAACTGGGGCTATATCAGACAACATGATTCATACCACTCTATGCTGGTCAGCCTTGGGATGATTTACTAAAACTCTGGATTTTGATGCGCTAATCTACAGATTTGACTGTTACAGTATTTTTTTTTTTAAAAAGAAGGCTTTAATTTTGTATTGAAAAATATTGACAATGAGGAAGCTCAAATAAATGTGACTTAATTTATGAATAAGTTTCTATCGACAGTGATGGTGCTTCATTAACTGTAGATAATTGTCACATGGATTATTTATAGATATGTATTGTATATTCTGTTAACATTTGAATTTTATGTGAAAAATAAAATGAGTGATTTAAATGTCTCTGAAGATTATTAAGATAGTATCAATGAAGGCAAAAAGTCTTTCTGTGCTTTTTTTCATTTTATTACATGATGGGCTTATATATATATATATATATATATATATATATATATATATATATATATATATATATATATATATATATATATATATATATATATATATATATATATATATATATATATATCAACCATTAAATGCCTGTATTTTTAAATTATATAATAATAATTCAAACAAATTTATTTAATACAATATTCAAATTTTACACAATATATTCTTTACCAGAAGTACTTTTGATTGTATCAGTGACAATCTTTATCAACCATTAATAAAAATGTACACAAAATAAAATTATATATATATATTGCTATGGAATCCTTACCACTCATATTTTTTGAATATCGCCTTGTGATAAATACAAGCAGAATCATATGTGATAAAGCTTTTTAATCCAAAGACGGACATCTTCTCCATTTTAAACACTGTCATTATAGTTAGTACTGCGAGTTCTTGTATGTGTAGTTCTCATATTATCTATAAGACGTGGCATAGTGATGTTTGTAAACCATCTATAAGACATGGTATAGTGATGTTTGTAAACCACTCATTTTATAATTAGTCAAATATTTTAGGATTGTCACAGTAAAGCTAATTTAGGCTAACCCATTCCTCATTTGTACAGGCCCAAATGTGCTCATAAACGATAAATTATTAACTATCATATCAAGAGTAAAACTCTCTTTAGAGATGAATTTGTAAACGCCCTTATCATTACTTAAAGTAATGGTCACAGCATTAATAACATTGATTTATTATTATTTATACTTCATTAGCATACTAAATGAGTTGCCTATATGCAAAGTAATAACTGCATGAAATCTGTGCTATATACATCTGACGTAACTTTAAATTATTTATGTTTATTAAATTATGTTGAATTACTCATGAGTTTGTGTCTTACTGAATCTCACTCATTGAATCCCATTTAATCTTTATAATAATGATAATATTATTTAAAAGTTATAACATTACTTTAAATAGATATTTATCTCTGGGTTGTTCTGTCTTTGCTCATTCTGGATGGATACTATTTTATAATTCATGTTTCTTTTGCAATGCTAGCTGTGTGCAATTCATTTAAATTTATAAGTTTTCCCCTTATATAAGATATTTGATGTTATTTATTTACATTAATTACCCTATAGGTCACGTGTTTCTCTGCTGTGTCTCTGGGACCAGAATGAATAAAATTTCATGTTATCATCAGAAGTGTTGTTTATAATGTTATAGTTTTAGAGAAGAGCAAATAGGGCAGAATTCATGATTGCTTCTGACCTGTGTATCTCGGGCATGAGTGGATTTAGGGTACTTTTGCTTAGATTCTAAACCTTGTTAAATGAACATACAATTCTGACTGGTACTATATATATATATATATTTATATAATTAAGAGCATGCTAATAGCTCTAAACAAGCTTTTTTTTTATTTATGATAAATGCTACTACAAGAGAAGACATTCAAATCATTTTTATATTGGATTGTCCCCATCCCCAGACCGGTTTTGATGTATGGGTCTCTTCAGTGAGGAGTTGGGACATTAGATTTAAAAAACCAACTCAAGCAAAGCATTTAACTAAAAGTTAATTGTTAGAAGAAGATCTGAAACTTTTAGACATCTACATGTCTTTAAAGTCAGCTCTCCAACTGAAAAAATCATATGGGCCTGAACTTAATTCAGATACTCCATATATTAGTAGGCTTAGCCATTTAATTTAGCCAAAGCCACAACAGCAAAATAATAATAGTAATAATAACAAGTCAGATGTCACATGACTTATATATAGCATGCACTTACAAATATGTAAAATTAAGAGCGTGCAATAGCTCTAAACAAGCTTTTTTTTATTTATGATAAATGCTACTACAAGAGAAGACATTCAAATCATTTTTATCTTGGATTGTCCCCATCCCCAGACCGGTTTCGACCTATGGGTCTCTTCAGTGAGGAGTTGGGACATTAGATTTAAAAAACCAACTCAAGCAAAGCATTTAACACATTCTAATTTATCCTGTAACTAAATTGCAATAGTGTATGCATAAAAAATCATCATCACATTTTCTTTTTATAGGAGAGAAAATTGTAGAGCATAGAGTCAAACTCTCCATGACCAAGTACCCAAATCCTCAGGAAGAGTGGGGGATATTTGTTTCTTTCTCTCTGTTCAACTTTGTATTGGTAAAAGAGGATAATATATACTTTGGATGGTTTAATATTTGTACTTAAAAGTTAGAATTGTAAAGCACATATAAATAATATTTATTTTATAAAGCACAGATGATATTGAAATCAAACTGAGAGACTTCAAAACTCTCAAGCACTTATGACTATTAACATTCAATCAGATCACAAGCACTTAGACAGAGAATTTGAGAAGAAAAGGGTGGTTCCACCCTCTTCTTTATTTGTCTTTCTATATATCCAAACAAGTCTAAAGTTCTTAGATCTGAAAGCATGAATCTCAAATATCTTCACACTCAACTCACTGATTTCAAATTACAAGCATACAGTTTAAAATCTTTTGATTTACTATGCAGCAGTTTTTTGATGTTATAACTTGCAGCAATATATTCTCTGTCTCAATGCTTGGATCTGATTGGATGTTAATAGTCATAAGTGGTTGAGAGTTTTGCAGTCTCTCAGTTTAATTACAATACTGTCTGTGCTTTATAAAATAAATATTATTTACATATATCGCTGCAAGTTATAACATCAAAAAACTGCTGCATAGTAAATCGAAAGATTTCACGCTGTATGTTTGTAATTTGAACTCAGTGAGTTGAGTGTGAAGATATTTGAGATTCACACTTTCAGATCTAAGTACTTTAGACTGGCTTGGATACATAGAAAGACAAGTAAAGAGGAGGGTGGAACCACCCTTTTCTTGTCAAATTCTCTGTCTCAGTGTTTGCGATCTGATTGGATGTTAATAGTCATAAGCGCTTGAGAGTTTTGCAGTCTCTCAGTTTCATTTCAATGCATGTATAAGTAATTGTCTGCAGAGACAAACTCTATAAATCATTTTTCTAAGATGGTTTATTAACCTTCTTTAAATTTAACTTATAATTAGTAGACTATAATATTCTTTCTGTAATAATACTTTGATTCTAATATTTGTCTTTGATTTATTTTATACATTTTAATATTAAGATGTTAACAATTTATAGATTTCAGATCATTTAGATTACTTGAGAAGCAGGTTTTATATATTTGAATATATGTGAGTATATGCCTGAATGTAAAAGGAAAACAAAGCATATACATTTACAGATATAATTAAAAAGAGTTTTATTTAAATAATTTTGTAGTTTCTGCATAAAACAGTTATATATTATTTAAGATCAGTTTGTTTTATTTTATCTGAAAGAATGTCTAGGGTTAATAAAGAAGAGATAAAATGGTCAAGGTTGACAGTCAAATGAATAATAGCAAAAACTCATTAATCAGTCATTCTAATTACCAAGAAATTTCAGATCATTTTGGATTTTACTAACTAATAAATTTTAAAAGAAAATTGTCAATTTTTGATATTTTGTCCAGTTGCCTTGATTTATAGATTACATGTGCTTCAGCAACAGAAATATGTGTGATATCATCTGACAGACTAGCACATATATAGCTAAAAATAAGACAGTATAGGGGGGATAAACATGACTGTCTTTCAGAAAACATTATATTTTTATATATTTGACTGTTTCTACAGCTTTATGGTAGTCTAGAGAAATATTTTTTGGTATTCCTGCGACCCCAAGAACTGTGTGTGCATCAGGATTAATTTAAATCTAAAGTATTTAAAACATCACTGATTTCCACAGATGAAAGAAGAAACTTATTATTTCACCTGTGCTACTACTGTTCAATCCAAATAGAAACTACTGAATGTATGCTGAAATTTATACAAACCATGTTGTTGCTGAATTTGAATCAAAGCACAAAGCAAAATACCTAAATATATAAAAATCAGAAATATCAATCTGTTTATCAAATGTAATTATATCCAGAAGAAAGGAAAAATCTATTCCAGTGCTAAATTGTCCCTAAAGAAGCAATTTATTACATCATCATCATCACCACAGTAAAACAGACAATTTGAAAGCCCAAGCCAAAAATAGGACTGTTTAAGTAAACTGCTGCAATTGATAAATATATGCAGGTTACATATTGGTGTGTGGCTGATTTCAAATTCTAAATCTTAAATAAGCTGACTTCAAAGTAAAATTTGTTTGACTCTTTGAGACTGCTGGTACATCAAGAGTTAAAGAAGAACTGGTGATATCAATTTTTAATTATATTTTTATCAGTGACTTTTAACAAAACTTTTTAATAAGATATCCATTTATCACTCTCTTTAAATATTAAAATGATAATCAGTATTGTTCTATTAAATTGTGTCAGCCACTTTACAGCACTATTTACATGCAAAAGCACATAAATATTCTAGGCACAAAAGCACAGTAAGAGGTCATTTAGTATATGGAAGCCAGCTGGCATTGCTAAGCTATAAAGCACAAAAAGATGCCATTTACATCGGCCACTGGCCTGCTTTAGAGTTACACATTTTATCCCAATACTAATAGTTTAAAGTTTGTTACAGTATCACATGAGAGTGTCTGGACTTCAGTCTGCCACAACTCTTCAAAATGTATCTCAAAGGAATTAGCTCACAAGTCATCTGACTTACTGTTACATCCTAATAATGGTCAACCCATTACCACCCTTCCCTACTGAACATGGAATCGTCAAAAAATTGAAAAGGATATATCCAAGCAAGATTTTGACCAGCTGATGTGAAAAGTAACATTTGTGCAATAACACATCCATGACAAATAAAATGACAGACAGGTCAAAATTAGGCCAACTGCCATCCACAGAAGCTGATGTGTATGGGAATTGAATTAATTTTACTCTAATAAAATCTTGGCAATAAGGTAGATCAATTGAAAACATTTTAATTCTTGGGGATGTGAAAAGGCATACCATCTGTCCTACAGTGCAGGATTAAAATGAAATTTTGCACTTGTAGTTAAAGCTTTTTAAAGTTTTTGGTAGCATAAAATTGTTCTCAAGTAAATTACAGAAATTGATGAAGAAAATCCATGAATTACTTTAAGGCTGAGGGAAAATAAGGTATGGCTGTGAAAATTCCTGTAGTTCTATCCACAGATCAAACGAAATTGTCCAAAGAATCCATTTATTAATCTTTAAAATAAAAATAAAAATGATTGAGTTCAAAATTAGTAACCATTCTTGATAGGTGTGTCATTAATATCCATACACATATTCTTTCAAAGATAGGTTTGTAATAAATCAATCAATAATTTTTTTTTCTTTTTCAAAAATGACCGGAAAACACAAAAGACAGTTCAGTAATTAAAGCATTGTTAGCATTTTTCTCACCACAATGTAGTTAGTTATATCTCAAGAAATGCAAGTAGACTTTGCAAAGTTTGCAGCACCAGGGGGTGGTGGTTTGGCCATCCAGCATTATGGGGAATTCTACTATAATAGAATATTTGCAATAATGTATTGTGTCGACCACATAAAGTCATCGTGACACATATATATTTATTAATAAAATTAGATAAATTAGCTACTAAAAAGTAATAAAGATAAATGAGTTAGCTACTAAAATTTAAAAAAAAGGAAGGAAAAGAAAGAAAAAAAGTTGAAATTCAAATGTCGAAACTACTTTGGATTTTTGTAATAGTAAGAGAAGGGGAGGGGTGCATAAAGAAGTGCGTCTCTTTCTCTCTTTTTTAAAAAAAATGACGAGTAAGTCAAATGCTTGAAAGTTATTTCTGTTTGTTGTGGGAGAGGGGAAGGGGATCCATAAAGAAATGCATTTTTTCTCTCTTTTAAAAAAAACTATATTGTAACAAGTTAAAATAAATTATAAACATAAAATTTGAAAAATGAATTGTAAACTTTTAAGTAAAATTTAAATGTAAAATGTAATGTAAAAACAATATGGCCATATAAATCAGAGGTGTTAAAGTCTGTTGGACTAATTAAATTCCTCGGACAAAGAAAATGTATAACAAGGAAAAGCTTATAATTACAGCTAAATTAATTAAACCTACATTCCAGCCACTAATTAAATAAAGAAACACGATGATAAGAATTCATTGGAAATCTAAACCTTAATTAAAAATTTACAAAAACAATGAACAAAAGAAAGACAGTAAGACCAGAGTTACGATTATTATCTGATCATTCCAAGTAGAAATTAGGAGGAAGCAACAGCTAAAAGAAAATGAAAGAAGTGCATGGCTAGTGGAGTTAAAGGGACGTGGGTTTGTATTCAATCCGTCTCACTACTAACTCACTATGTACAAGATCTATGCCTGACCTTCTAGAGAGACTGCCACATCTGTGACTGAACAACTTAAGATCTACCTAAAGAATCGACAAGAAGTAAAAAACTGGAATGAGAAATAACTCCACAAACTGAGAGAGAAAATCAATCCAGCCGACAGTGAAGGACATACCATCTCTACAAAAAAGGGATGATTCCCACTGGATGGTAAAGAGCACTCAAAAGAAATACCCATGGAAACAACTACAATGAAAACCTAGGTAAAAAGCATGCATGCATTTTAATTTTTAATGTTCATAAATAAATAAACAAGGAACAATCTTGATAAATTTAGAACTCTACCCAATAGGACTTCAAAATAACTTTAATATTTGATCTGTTTTACTATGTTTTATTATAGTCATGTATTTATATAAGTGTGTGTGTTTTTTTATTATTGTTATCATGTATTATTTTTATATAGAAGTGAGTGTTATTAAACATATTTATTCGTAAATTGCATATACTTGCTTTATTCTCCTATCACCAAGCTACTACAGGGGGTGAAACTGTAATTTAGTGATTAAAGGGTAAGACTGATTTTAAAAGATATTCATGTGCTGCTTGTTCATGCAAATTTCCCAATTATAAAAAATAAATAGCAAGCGCTGGACATTTGTTAAATTTCTTGAAATAGTTTGCTTTGTTCAGCAGCCGAGGGTTCTTGATCGGAAAAAATAACACCAAGATAATATGTACATATTGCCTTGGGGTTCAATCAAGGGTATAGATATGAAGTTAAATTTGTATCTGTATTAGCTCTCTGCTTGTATTGTAACGGCGTTGGTTAAATAAATAAATAAACAATATCCATTACAGTTGGAGGCTAAGCCAGGATATGTCGGTTATCAAAAGAGATAGTAAAGAAATAATAAACAAATAAAATAATAAAAGTAAAAGTTGTAAAATAAAGTATAATAAATAAGTATAATAGAAATAAAATAAAATTAATAAAATCAAACCACCCAAATAACCATTTCTGTTACAATATGTTTACATCAAATTGTTCCAATAAATGTTATTAAGAAAATAAATGAATTACATTAAGCTGTATCATTATTATTATTCACAAAGAATGGGGTGGGCCTGTAATGCGATATTGATATATTTTTGCACAAGAATGCCATCAATGATCTATTAGAACAGTATCCAAGAATCAAATATTAGAGAAAATTTTTGATAGTAGTAAATGTTCACCCTATTAATAAATTATGTATTCTTAGATTATCATTACATGTAACCATTTATATCTGTATTTTATTTGTATAAAATGTGTTTATTGTGTATTGATTCAAGTAGGAGATTTATATTGTATGTAAAGGGAAGTACAGTTTTTATTCATAATGGAAATTAACACATATACACACATATAATAATAATATAATTATGCTTGCATGTACATTTGTTGAATATGGATGCATAAATCGCATTGGTGGTCGAGAGGTCAGCGCGACTGCCTTGCACTTGCAGGCAATTGGCCGGGTTGCAGGTTCATGTCCTAGCCAATGCTATGAACTTAAAAAAAAATCGATACAAATTTAGTATTATGAGATATACATTTTAAAGTAGTTAATGATCTAGAGTGGTGAAAACTGAGATAGGTACTTTGATGCTGATTTCATTAGATGTTCTTATTTCTATGAACTAACTAATATTTATCTACTTATTTCTTGATGATATGTTTAAATTTATAAGTATAAAATGTATGTTATTTGCTTAAGGCAAGTATGTGTGTGTATTGAGTGTTTATCATTAAAATTAAAATGTTTTTTAGGGTATAAGATTTTTATTTACCCACTAGATTAATAAATGCTCACACATCGCCTTATATGTTATGAACATTGAGTTTACATTTCATTAAGGGAAGAAGTGGGGGATCTTTGATTATTATTACTTAAATGTAATTGTTGATTATTAATTATGTAAATTTTCTACCTGTATTATTAATGATTAATCAGTAATAAATTCTAATTTGTTTTTATTAAAAGAGGCATATATCGTTCTTAAGAGTTAATCATTGTCTTGTGAAGTTGGTTTAATTATCATAATCATTGATGAATGTCAATCTTTATTTCATAATTTAAATATGACATTTTGGGTCAATAATTATAGATTGATAAAGGATTAAATGTATGTTGTGAATTAGTTCTAAAGCTGTGGCTGGAAGGATCATTGTCGTTATCATTATCATCATCTTATTAATCAATAGCCTAAATAAATGTGTCTAATAGACACATAGAAATAATGGTTCTCACTGTGTATTTGTGTATTATTTGTGAGTCATAAAATAATAACTACCATTGAAGATCATCAAATGTCATTCAAGGTTTAGTGAATTGCCACAGATAAATTTAAATTATTTAATATGAGTTAGTTACCCTTACAAGAATGTTAAATATGCTTTATGTTAAAATATTATATAATAATTTGTCTGACAATTTATTTGTACCACTAAAGAATAATGATGTTTTCCCTTAATATTAGTGCAAATGTGATATGGTTATAAAGTGGAAAATCCTACACACTTTATAAATAGTGTACTAACTGAAGTTCAAACCCAGTAGAGTATAAGTAGGTATATAATGTAACATTATCTAGTTCTAGATAACCTAGTAGTGCCCACATATATCATATACACATAAGTAAAATTTAAAAGACATACTAGTGATTATAATTCTCATTTTCCCCCAAACTAGTTGTGAGCTAGTTTTATATGATTTTTTATGTTACAATATATATTGTAGCCCTTGCGTTTGCCCAAAGCTCCATTAGATTTGAGGCTTAGTATGTATGACAGTGTTTGGTAAAATTTTCCTCATGATATATATATATATAGCAGACAAACTTTTTATCCAATGTTAAGTTTGAATCAAAGTCATAGTCTTATGGATTGAGTAATTTACTTAGTACACAAACTAAATATTCAATCATAAAAGTCTATAAACAAAAAAATATTTTGTATTGATTCATAAAGTAATTTAATAGTCAAACATATAGTTGAAAAATTTAGGAATTAGCAATGTTATAAATTGTTTAATGGTTTGGAGATTGGAGAGAAAGGAGAGGGGGATGTGAGATTGCAATATTATTTTGGGGGGAATAAGAATGGACAATCTTAATCTTACAATAATAAGTTAAAATACAATAATTAATAAAATCAAATTGTCATAGAAAAAATCAAGAATTAATCAAAGTATTGAGCAATCGGTTTAACAAGAATTGTGTATGTGTGTGCCAATGCGTGTATGTGTAGATTTAATTATGAATTTTAATTATAGGGTTAATTATTAATTAGTAATTATCATATATTATCTCCTTGAAAAGTTTCATTAAAGAATAATTGATTTATTTTGGTTTTTAATTTATAGCGGCCAATTTTCAGTCAAGATACTGGGTTTGAATTTAGGTTGCTATGCATTTTTTTATTATTAAAAATGTTTTTCTTTCATTTAATTTCTTTCTGGGAAATTTCCACAAGCAGAAAAATACTAAAGAAAATCACATGATGTGCAAAGTGGAAATGTATAATTTAAAAAAAAAAAACAATAGGTAATCAACCAATTAAAATATTGACATAAATGGTTTGGCGGGTAAATCATTCAGGAAGGAAACCAGAGAGTATAAAAGGTTAATCTGTTCTTTAGTTAGGGATCATCGTCGTTTAGTAATCATCATCATCAGTTATCTAGAGAAAGTTTGTTGGGTTCAGTAAGCAATTTTTCAATATAAAAATTCTGTTCCTGAATAAGACACTTCATCAAAATTTTATAATAATTGTTACAAAATGAGTTGCGAGACGATTTTTTATTAGGCACATCCTTTCTTCTCAAAATTTGACCGGATGTCATTTCTTTTATCAAAATTTACCCAATTTATCAGTGATTAGCAATTAACAAGGCTTAAACTGCAAAAATAATTTTGCTCAGGAAAAATGGACAAAACACTGTGTTCTATGAAGGATTATTGCAAATTTAATTTTATTAAATTTAGAAGTTACCTATTTTCGAGAGAAAATAGTTCTGATTTTTTAAAATAAGGTGGAACTGAACGCTAAAATCCCATATGAAGAATAAAATCATTGATAAATGGACTTCATACAGTGAAGCTAAATCAATTCATTATATGTGTCAAAACTTAAAAAGCTTGTTATCTTCAATAATGAAAATGCAATTAATGCCAAGAACCCAAATGGATTAAGGATTATAAACAAAAAACGAAAATTTGGTAAAACTGATTGTTAGCGGCCCCAACATTTCGCCCTCTATTTTAAAAAAAAAAACAAGTATATTTTTTTTCATAGGAAGTGTATCTAACTATACTAAGGGTATCTAACTATAAATAAACTATATCTAATTATAAATGTTTTTACATAAAGCTTAATAATAAAAAAATAAACTTACATTTTTACGCATAGTTTTGAGCTATGCACATGAGGAAATTCACGAAAACTGTGTCATGTGAAATGCAAATTTCTGCAGGCAGGATGGATGAAAGAAGTATGATTCATCGATCTCCACTATCCGTAACCACTACGTTATTCTTACCATGTAATTGTAAAGTATATCTAACTACAAAGGTATTTTTTACATGAAGATTAATAAATAAAATTAAAAAAAACTTACATTTTTATGAGCAATTTCGCACTAGGTTATGTGTCAAAACTTAACAAGTGTCAGAAAAGATGTCCTGGCTGTCAAAATTATGAACTACTTCTACCACATGTAATTTTTGCAGACAAAGTTTCTATCACTTCTTTGGTTCCCCAAAATGAAATTTTAAATGTTGCGGCTGTTTTGGCAAAAAGCTGGAATACACGTAGCCTGCATGAACAATTTCAAACTCCGGAATAAGAAGTGGGTCATTTTTTTCTGAAGCCATCTGTCTTTGAACACCATTGTTGATATAACGTTTTGTTGGGCGAATAATTTGCCAATGCACTTTATTATACTTTTTTCATCCATCCTACCTACAGGAATTTGCATTTAGGGGTATCACAAACATGACACCGTTTTCGTGAATTTTCTCATGTGCATAGCTCAAAACTATGCATAAAAAGTACGTTTATTTTTTTTTATTATTAACCTTTATGTAAAACATTTATAGTTAGATATACTTTATTTATAGTTAAATGCACATCCTACGAAAAAAATGTAATTCATTCTTTTTAAAAATAGATGACGAAATGTTGGGATCACTAACAGTCAGTTTTACCTGAAAATTTATTACATTTCATTATAAGGATTGATCATTTAGGAAAGTGATTCCTTCAATAAAGGCCTCAGAAGAATAATTTGCAACTAAAAGGAACGGATTTTGTGCTAAAACTCGAAATAGAAATGTCAAGTTTCAAGGAGGCTTCAATGAAGTGGACCAGAATTTCTCAAGAAGTTATCCAATGTGATATATGTGCGCACGGAACAAAATCAAATAAGATAACACAAACCAAAAATTTAAAGTAAGAGTCTGAAGTAAAATGGGAAGATCAAAAGGACGATCTGTGAAGACTATAATTAGTGCGTGTTATTTGTTTCTAATATTTAATCTAAATGAAAAATTTAATCATATATATATATATCAGTTTAAGTTAATCTATGTTATGCTTTTTTTAGTAGATACGTCAATATCAAATAATTTTGTATGTGCCTTATTCCCAATAGTAATTTGTTGCTTTACATTTTTATTTATTTATTTATTTTTTATGGAGTGAGAGATATTGTTAAATGAAATGTTTTGAATCGTACAGGTAGCATTATTAAATACTTAGGTTTATTGATATGTTTTATAAAGATTGAGTAAATATAATGACAAAATATCATCATTATGTGATAAAAGTATAAAAACATGGTTTTAAAAGTTAATGCACATTTCTTATTATTATTGTTACTGTAAAGTTAAAATGAGTTAGATATAAGCTAGCTAAGGCTTGAAAAAATGTTAGCTAATGTTTTAGTATACTGTTTCGTGAGAGGAGTGTTTATATGTGAAATATTTACTTGTACAAATTGGTGTTTGACCCTTGCATACGTGAATGGATAAAGAATCCCCACCAAGCTAGTGTATATGTAGTTTAGCTCGCTTACTAGAGGTTTATTCCATTTTTATAAAGTATTTAAATGCAGTGGATGAGTTTCCCACTATGTTATTTTCTACACCAAAAGATGATTTCTTTATTGATGACAAGAGTGTGTTAGGTATACCTATGTATTCCTGTATGACTAGTGATAGACTCCTAGCATGCCTCAACCTTAGTGAAAATATATTTTTTCTTATTCGGGTCACTGCCTACTCTCATATTAATGTTGACGTTCCTTACGGGTGTATGAAATTCAGATACGATAAAGTATCAGTTTAAATGTTGGTTACATGGTCTTAAAATTGATTTGATGTCAGAATGAGTGCGGATAGTATACGTGCAATTATTATACTGAAACATTGCTTTATTTAAATGTTTTACTGAATTAATAAGAGCCAAAAATAATAGCGAAGTTAAACATTAAACTTAAGAGTTAAATAAGATTCAGGAATGTATTAAGCGATGCGTATATAAAATCATCTACAAAGTATTTACACAGCCAGCTGAGAACGTCTCCGGAATGGTAAAATCACTGAAGTATTATTGTTATTATTATTTTCATAAGAACATTGATATAGATGGTATGCATGTATAATAATGATCGAGCTAAGCACTGATTTCTTAACACTCGAAAAATAACTAGATTGAGAGAAGGGAAGTAATATTTAAAATATCTTCATTGCAAAGCACAAGGTGAAGAAATATTAGGTTAAAATAATTAATGGGAAATTATTAAATTTTATTATCGGAAGAATTATCTTTAGAATTAATCGGGTAATTAGAAAATAAATCAGTAATTGAAAGCGTTGAGAATTGGGAGAGAAATTTAATGTTCACTATATAATTAATTGGAAAAAAATGATGAAGGTAAATATTATCATTATATATCGGCTTTATTATTATGAGTAAGATTCAATACAATTGTATTCTATAACATCACAAAATTAGCAGTTTTTTTAGGGATTAGTTTTTTTTTTGTCATACGGTTGAAAAACAGGGAAAAGACATTGGAATTATGTAAATAATGTAAATATTATTTTATTGATTTCTGTTTGATAATGAAAATTGTTGTTTTAGAATAAATTGTTTTGTGTAAGTCCCAATGTTTTGTGGTCTAATACAATCTAGAAATTTCAAATCCAGTCATGCAGCTATACACTGTTCTTTATATTTGGAGCATTATTTTATTAAATTACACCGGTAAAATTTATTGTAATGGTTAATTTTCTAGGCTGATGCAGCACTGCAAGGATTAAATTACCGATGTTCTGGAAATCATTTGGTATATTTAAATTATAGATTATGAATTTCGGGACAGTAATTGGGTAATTGTGGATGCAGTGGGTGGGCATAAAATCCTTTCCCCATCCGCTATATTCAAACACCTTCCTTGATAAACTTTTTAAGGATTTTTCTTTAGTTATTAAAGTATTTATAATATGTATTTCCACAATTTAATGTAAGCTTAATTATTAGATCTTTAGTGTAAGTGGACATTGGCTATGTTAAAGTCAACCCAAGTCAACTATGGAGATAAAAGAGTGTTTTTCACTAATAATCCATAGCAGCATGTTTGACTTGCGGACCTTATTGTTCTAAACCCTGAGAAGATATTATCATAAGAGAAAATGAGCTAGTACAATGGAAAATTGAGAGTAAAAAAGATAATTGTACAAATGACTTATATAGGTGAGGATGATGGAGGGATGGATCAGGAAGGTTGAGATAGGCATGGAATTATTTATAATCGGAAACAAAATTTTAATTGTGACTTTAATGGTAATGGATGGGGAATGTTCTGAGACTATAAATTGCAATGGGATTAGCGCTTAACGTTTCTTCTATTTAATAATATTAGTATTTTTTTTTTACTACGCTCTCAGTGTTTCCCTCCTTTTATTGATTATTTATTAAATCCTTCGTTAGATATTGTTATTAGAAATTATAAAATAAATAATTGAAATAAGGTTTAGCCTAATGTTTTCATTGAAGTTTCAATTTGGCACCCTGGAAAATATTTTTATTATTATTAATATATCCCTTCGCCATCGATGCTGAGGGAGGCCGCATGACTGATGAGGTTGGTGATGATAATCGTCGTGTCCTGAGCTGAGTTCAGTTTTATAAAATTAAATAAATAAAATATTAATAAATCATGAGACAATAAGGTGAAGTACAACCAGTAAAGTATTACATTGAGCCAATATCCCACAGGATACACCCTCAATGGCATAAGAACACTAACCCCTCTGTTATTTCAAATAATAATAAATCCATAGCGTTCTTACGACTTTAAAATAATAATAAATTTAATATAATGCTAATAAATAAATCCTAATCTCTTTATTAAAATAATATAATTATAAATATCTCAGGTTTTTAAAATAATTCTAATCAACTTATAATCTTCTGAAGTCACGTATGATAAGGGATTTTGTATCATCTCCTCAACTACACTTTACTGTTACTGCTACTGCTACTGCTACTCCTACTGCTGCTGCTGCTGCTACTGCTACTGCTCCTCCTCCTCCTCCTCCTCCTCCTCCTACTACTACTACTACTACTACTACTACTACTACTACTACTACTAATAATAATAATAATAATAATAATAATAATAATAATAATAATAATAATAATAATAATAATAATTAATCTTATCTACTGTTCAATGTTATGGTAACAATCAAAAATAATAACAATAAATAATATAATATAATGTTTTAGCTTTCATGTGGCATCTTAAATTGCATACGCAATGTAATCTGAGAATATGTGGCAACAAATAACGTTGTAATTCTATGCAATACATTATATAATTAATTATGACCATAATATTAATAATAATAATCTAAAATGAATTTACTCAAATATATTATATTCTGAAGCATACTAATTTCTTAAGTAAATAATTATATTCATACTGGGCAAATATGTTACTTTTGGTATCTGGCAATCATGTATTTGTAATGGTGAATAATCAACACAACATGAAGTTTTATAAAACAAGTTTAACAAAATTTATTATAGACTTTTACCACAAAATTATATACAATATTTACAGTTATATATTTTAGATAAATTATATATTTTCTCATGAAAAAATAAATAAATCAACAAGTAAATAAGACTTTACTCCGTATTATAAACTTTTGCACATTTATTTAAAATAATAATAATACTACAAATTATGAATACCTGTCTACCGACCAAGAGAACAAGCTGGATTAAAAATTCGTTTTAGAGCAGTAGATCATATCGAGGTATTGAGAGAAGTTATAGAAAGGGCAAATGAATATGAGTTGCCACGATGTTTTGCATTTGTAGATTATGAAAAGGCATTTGATTCTATAAACATTTCTTCAGTGATTAAAGCATTAGATCATCAAGATATAGATCAAGGATATTGTTATATTGTAAAGAATATTTATAAAAATGCAGCACCAACAATTAGATTGCATAATGATACTGGGAAAGTCAACATTGAGAAGGGTGTAAGACAAGGTTACTACATATCTCCAAAACTTTTTACAGCAGTGCTGCAAGAAGTATTTTGAGGATTAAAATGTGAAACAAAAGGAGTGAAAGTAAATGGAAATTATTTAAGTCATTTAGATTTTGCAGATGATGTAGTTGTTTTTGTAAATAATGCTTCAGATCTTCAGGAAATGTTGTAGGAGTTATCAGAGTAAAGTAGGATTAAAGATAAATGTTAAAAAGACAAAAGTAATGTTTAATAGATTTGTTCAAAATATGAAAATAAAGATTTATTATGATGAATTAGTAGAAGGTCATAGTTACATATAGCGTGGTCAGATTATTAATACATATGGAAACATAATGGATGAAAGTAATCATAGAATTAAACTTGATTTGAGTGCTTTTGGTAGAAATAACTTGATACTAAAAGGAAATATGCCTATGTGTTTGAAAAAGGAAGGTTTTTAACATATGTGTTTTAAAAGTTCTTACTTATGGATCTGAGACTTAGACATTTAATAGAAGAGCAATACAGAGACTTCAGACCACTCAAAAAAGTATGGAAAAATGCATGTTGGGAGTAACAAGAAGAGATCGAAAACGCAATGTATGGGTAAAAGAACAGAAAGCTGTTCCTGACCTCATTGAAAAACATAAAAGATTGAAGTGGAGTTGGACTGGACATATTGCTAGAAGAGATGATAATAGATGGACAATTGAAATCATAAACTGGATTTCAAGAGATTGTAAAAGACCCAGAAAAACCCCACATGCGAGATGGATGGATGAAATAAGAAAGTGTGCAGGAATGATATGGAGAAGAGAAGCTAAAGATCGGAGATGTATTGAACTTGGAGAGACCATCATCCTGCTGTGACTTGATAATGTTTGATGATGATGAATTGACATGTTTTAAATGCATAGTTTTCGCAAGTATACACGATAATATAAAAATATAAACTACTGAAGTGACATTCATTTTTAAGACATGTTCATAGATTTTATAATATATTAATAAAATTTCTACTATGATAGTGCTGATGTTATTCAAAATATTTATCTTGGATTCGTTCAATAAATAAATTGACTTGAATAAAATAATATGATTGACATTCCTTTATATACCTTGCTTGACACTACTCTAATAAAAATCCCTATGTGTGTGTTTTATGTGTGTTCTAAAACATAAAATAATATTCATAAAATATAAGTACTCATTCTATTTTATGGCATTTCTTCTGGATGTTCTATTCTTTAAAAATATGCATTACCATGTATAATCAAAATATTCAAAAATTATTCAAAAAATCTCAAGAATAGTTTCTCTCTTATATATATATATATATATATAAGAGAGAACTATTCTTATACTATATATATATATATATATATATATATATATATATTGTACATATACATATAGTATTCAATTATTTAAAAAAAAAAAAAAATTTTTTTTTATTCTTTTATACATACAGAGATTTATATGTATAAATCTATTATTATGAATAAGCAGTTCTTTTTATGATTTATTATATAATATTTTTTATTAAATAATATGTGTTAAATTTATTTAACTTTCATTTTGTTAAAATAGAGTAAATCAGAAAGGTGTAAAATAAAATTGTTAGATTAGGAGATAAAAATTGTACACGTGTGAAACAATGAATAGATCTGTACAAACACAAATATGCTTTTACACTTATTTCTGATGGCTATAGATGGCCAGCTTTGTTGTTATCTGTATCTTAAAATTATTTTTACAAAAGAGGTGCTTTGATGTAGATGATAGCGATCAATTTTAAGTCAAACTTGTGAAGCTTTGATTTTTTTTTTAAGATAAAGATTTCCAGATGTTTTTCGCGATATAAACGATTAAAACAATTTTTTTAGGCAGTTAATCATAAATTTTTTTAAGAGTCAGTAATAAATTTCTTTAGAGAGATGATCAGTTAAATTATTATTATTATTTTGAGACTCAACTCAGTCGGTCCTTCCTTGTTATAATTCTTAAGCAGAAATGTAAGCTCGAATCTTTTTTTTTTTTTAAAAAAGAGAGTGAACGCTTTAATTCTTTTTTCTCACTCTTTGAAAGTTGAAAAAAAAAAGAGCAAATGAAATGTGCGTTTATATAAAGCAATTTTCAAGCAATATTAAAGAATAGGAGAGAAATGGAACAAGATTGAATTTATTATAAGTTAGTAATAATTATAAAAATGATATTAACATATTTGGTTATGCATAATAATATGCCTCTGCATTGCTAAACCATCTTTTTCTGCTTCCTGATTAATACAGAATGAGTCAAAATCGATGATCTGTCTTTGAAGTCATGTATCCAGTAATAACCAACAAAATGATAGATTTTGACCCCAACCACACAAGCTATATGGAATGCTTTGTTCCTAGTTCCTGTCTTATTAAAAGCTCATTGCCTTTCAACCCATGGAGAAGAGGAAATAGGAGGAAGAGAAAATCCATAACAGCCATGTAGAACCAAGTTTGAAGCCATAAATCAAATTTTTGTTGATTTACCTCAATCATCTAAAGTGTCGACAGCAATTATTTTTTTAAAGAAGAGAAACAAGCAAATCCACCGGTACCTACTTATTCAAAGTACTTATAATAACTTTTTTTTTAAATGGTAGAAGAAAGCCAATCAACAGTGAATAATAATGGAATTGAAGAAACAAGCAAAGTCAATTGATTCAGCATTATCTCAAAAGTATCTGCAATAACTTTCTTTTTTTTTTTTTTGTTGGTGAGCAAAGAAAAGCAGTCTGATAATTCAAACTCAGGACATTAATAAGAAGTAAAAAGTATACGGGTAAATATGAACTTTCTTTAACCGATTTTATTCTTTTGCTTATTAAAAGTAAACCTTAATTTACTGGTCAAAGCAATTTTCTTTTTTTGATACAGAAACATTAAAGACTTGTTTATCTATAGTTATTTGCAATATCTCACAACATAGCACAAACATAGTTTAAATCTTTAAACTTAAATTTTTCATTATTTTTTTTTATTATATATTGTAATGTTGAAATGTTTTTTTTTTTAATTGTTCTTCAGTTGTTAGTGATGATGAGCAACCTATAGATATATGCATTTATAATGTTTTTTATTTTTATTTTATCTTGTTGCATATTAAAAATTAATATATGTATTTTATTTTCTTTCGCTATAAGGTTGCAAAAGAGAAAAGATATTTTATATATGTAATTTATGGGTATACATTTTAAACATATATGTTAACATTACCGAATGCGTGAATGTGTAACTGTTTATCCAAACACATCAAAGAATAGGTTATATATGATTAGTTTAAAATAGTAAATTAAAAAGTAGGGCATTACATTTGAATGGAAATGAAATAACATATACAAGTTACACCTGAAATTTATTTTATGATATGATGAGTAAGAAAAGTCTTAAATAAGCATTTATAGAATATGTATTTTTTTTTAATATTGATTTAAGTCAGCTTATTTTGAGATATCAAGAAAGATGACAAACCTATATATTAAGTTTATTTGCTTATACTTATATGAATTTTTATATTAATAAGCCATTTATTTAATTGTCGATTTAACTTTAAAGAAGGAAAGAAAGAGTAGTAGTGTTAATAAAAATATAATTATATATCTTAATTGGTTTCCGAGTTATTATTAAGAATATTGTGTTTTGTTTTTTTTTGTCTTAATTCTATCATTTTAATTCAGCATCATTGCTCGCAGTTATTAAGTATTACCATTCGTATATATTGAGCAATCACTTGCAAATATTAAGCGTCCGCAAAATAATAGGTAAACTAGAATGTTGATATTTAAGTATTTAAGGATTATGCTTTAGAATAACTAAATTTTGATAATTATAGTTCAACATAGAAAGCTAAAATTGTGTTGTGTCCATGAATTTAGATCATCCTCATCAAAGATGGATATCATGTTATTAGTTAAAAATGTTTCAAATAATACTATATAAAAGTTATGATCGCCATCAATCATCATTAATAAATTATAATCATTAAATTTAACGTTTAGCGTAATGAATATATTTTAGTAAATAGGGGTTTATAGAAAATTGAATATTATGCAAAGAGATTCATGATGATCAATCATCACCATTAGTATTATTAAATCCCCGTATGAAATATGATAATTTTAATAGATGCCTATAAGTTTATAAAAATGAATTTATTGTTGTGAGTTTATTGATAAGCCATGGCTGGTATCATCATCACCATTATAATCATTATTATGACATCACTATTATAATCATTATTATGATATCACTATTATTATCATTGTTATGATATTATTATCATCATCATCATTATTACCTTTATTGTGATAAATAATTTAGTTAAATGGCCATCAATATCAATAATGGTCTTCACATGCTTGTTTGGAAGCCATTAATAGGATTATACATGTCTGTTCATCAATATACGCTAATGAGCTAGCAATGTCTATAAGAATCTTTGATCTATAGTATAAACTTTGGTAATATTGGGATCTTGTAATTTTATCAATATAGATAAAATGTAAGAATGTCATTTTTGTTCAATAGTCATCCAAGTCATGTGTAATAAATATGTACTGAATGAGTTTGAACTCAAGTACACTATAAATAGATACTTATCTAGATTGAAAACAATCTAGTGGCGCTCATGGGAAAACACATGTACTTAGCTAAACTGAATAAAGAGTGATATCATCCCTTTCCAACTTCATAATATTAGTTTTATAAAATATATTTTTTTATAAGTTGTCATGAATAGCACCAGTGTGTGCATATGACCATGAATGGTCTTATATATTTGGAAAGAAGGATAGGAAGGATTCTTTGTTAGAAGAATCTAGTATTGGAGATAAGCATAAGGCACTCCAGGAATCTCACAGTGGGTACTTTTATTCAGTTGCTATGTTTAATATTATTTTTATTAGATGACAATGTCCAGTATGTTTTACTGTTTAAATGACTGCCCCAATATATAAATAAATACCAAGAATCTTTAATGCTGATATTTTCTTTGTCTATGCTATGATGAATTGATATAGTTACAAATTATAGTTACAAATACATATCTTTTATATTAATTTAATAATTACAAATACATATTGATATTAACTGATAAATATTGTTACAAATGGCAATTGATTTATTTAAATTGTTACAATATATATATATATATATATAGTAATTATTCTATATATATATATATATATATATATATAGTTTAATAAAATACTGTAATATTTATGATTCTTTATTATTATGGTTTGCATTTACTGTCAATCTCATTTGTATTTGACATCAACATAAATCAAAGCAAGAAAAAACCATCTCATCTTCTTTCAAAATAACGATTTCACAATTCAAAAATTATTCATTATTTTCCTTCATAAATACAATTCTGTACGATGCAATAACTTTTGAAATTAAGATTACGATACGATGCGTAGGCATGAAAAATTAACTAGAGTATAAACTCAATAGTATAAAATATATAGATAATCTACATGGCAAAAGAGCATACAAAGAGGCATGACTTCTCTGTCTAATGACCTCCGCTATAAAATAATGTCCAGACTATTTATTCAGCCCATTCGAACATTTTAAGATACATAATCAAGAAAGAAATCCCCCATAAAATATATATACAAGACACAGGGCTACGTTATCTGTACTTGCATAAACTACTAAGATAATAATATAAGTTACTTTCTATTCCCCCATAAATCCTACATATAAGCATCCCATTGGTTTATTTCCATAATCCCAAGGTCACTATCACTTTAAAATTTCATAATAGATTTATCAATCTACATCGCAAAATTATCTAACATTACTCTAAACAATAAACAAGATTCACGTATGACTTTAATAATCTAAAACTACTATAACAAGAAAAGATTTATTCTCTTTCAAAATTCAGCAATAGGAATACAAATTATTTTGTTTTCAGATATTAAAATCAATATTTTAAAACACTTTAATATAAGGTTAATCCATTAAAGAACATACAAAAAATATATGTATCAGTAAATTATATTATATTAGTAATATAAAAGAAAAGTATGCATATATTTAAAAAAAAATCCTAGCTCGTATCTCTAGAATAGCAATAAAGTTTTATGTGTAATTAATTCAGGCACACGTATTTTATACGTTTATATGATAAGGTAATATAAAAATATTCCAAGCAATTCAAGAAACAATAAAATCTACATCATATAAAATTAGTATATTTTTACAAATTTACCTAGTAACATTTGTCAGTTACTATAACTGATGTTTTCTGGTCCAATATTTCATATAACAAATATATTAAATAATAATAATATCCATATATTATTATCATACTTAGAAAAATATTTATAAAAATTTTATAAAGAATTAAAATATTCATTACAATAATAATTATGTTTGATTGCTAAATATTTCAATGTAATTTTCCTATCTACACTAAATAAAAACTTAATACTATAATTAGTAAACAAAATGATAAATAAAACTATATTTACTGAAAATTCTAACCTGCCATAAAATTCAAATAAAAAAGTTCTTTTCTTCCTTCTAATATTTCTTCATTAGAAGTCCTTCATAAAAGCTTACTCCCCAACATTTGTTTCTAAGAAACCACTGTCCAAAACTTGAGAACAAAAAAACAGAGCTCTCTTCCACTTGATGCAGCAGAGTAAACTCATAAATGAAAAAAAAATGAAATGAAAAAAAAGAAAGAAGTAAAGTCACCTTTTGTATCCAAAAATATTTTGAAGAATAATTATTAATCCCACGATGAAAGTCTATAAAAATACAGTTTATTGCCTACAGATTTCAGAAATTTTTTTTTTAAATTGTGATATCATAGAGAAAGTTTTCAATATAATGTCCAGAGTTTTTTATTCACTAGGATCCTACATGAGCTTTCGATGTAACAGTGACGCTGATATGAATTCATATGTATTTGTACAGAAAATATACACTTTATATTCTATTAAATTAGCATTTTCATAGTAACTCAATAAAGACATTTTTAAAGTCATTTCAGTCAGGATAATATTATTTTTAATTACCCATTTATTTCCTTTTTTGAATAATTCTAAAATCAGTTTTTTAAAATATTAAATAAATTCACTCCTTTTTAAAAAAAAATGAATGACAACTTGTCTTGTAAAATATTCTTTGTAATAATTTTCAAGAAAAGTTTATAATAAGCTTTTTTAAAAACAATATTTTCTTTTTAAAACATATTCACTGCAATTTTTTTAAGATTAATGTTTTTACCATGTAGCTTTTGCTTTTCAAATATGGTTATCTATCCTTAAGATATAATGCATTTAAAATACTAGATTTTCAAAGAATATTTCTGTTTAACTTTCTCATTAATGTCCAAAATATTAAAAATAAATAATGACATACATTTTCTCCTAATATTTTTAAAATTGTACTTTCCTTTGGTATCTGTACTTCCACCCTTAATTTTCTCTAATATATACTTATTTCTGGTATTAAATCCACAGCTATTGTGATGTTGGCTCCAGCT
Source organism: Epiperipatus broadwayi (assembly GCA_028023455.1). Classification (NCBI taxonomy): domain Eukaryota; kingdom Metazoa; phylum Onychophora; class Udeonychophora; order Euonychophora; family Peripatidae; genus Epiperipatus; species Epiperipatus broadwayi. The sequence goes on from JAQFVV010006234.1 coordinate 8,972,122, forward strand.
TTAACAGAATGCTTTGGTAGGAATTTGGCTATTTTAACAATGTGTTACTTTAGCTTAGAAAATCTATAATTCTTTAAATCCTTTCTTTTAAAACAATAATTTTAAGTAGTAAAACTAAGCAATACTTCGATATTAATAATAAAAAATAAGTTATTAAGGGAATTATTTAATTAGTAAGTTATAAAAAGCATATATTTATCACCACCATAAGTTATAAAAAAAGCACACAGAAAAATGAGACTGTCTACTTTTATACTAAATTAAATTGATGATTTGATTGGCTATTTAGATCTTCAAGTGGTGATTTAATTTACATATCTGTTAAGTTTAGGTTATTAAAGTTTAGAAATAAAATCTATGACTCATTAAATATTATATTATTTAATTTTAAATTAATTTTATACTTTTATTTAAACAAACTAAACACTTTAAAATAACATTTTAAAAATAATACTTTATTAATTTATCCAATATTTATTTTCAATATATCTATTTTTAGATTCTAACTTTACTAACTACACATTTGTTTTAAAACCACCAAATTAAATATTTCTAACATATATTTATATTTCATGACAACAAATATTTCAATTTTTAAAAAAATTCTAAAGAAATTTTGAAACTATATCTAAAAATCTTGTAAGCACACAAGTATGTGTATTCACTGGTCACATGACTTAACCAGACAAAATGTAACAATTATTTTATAATTACTATCTGACAACAGAAATGAATATTTAATTACAAAAAATACTATATTAAAAAAATAGTAATATAATAATAGTATTTGGAATAATAATTTTGATACTATTTAAGCTGTAACAAATTTAACACATTTTCCATCACAAAATATTACAGTTTAAATATATAATTTATAACATAAATATTAAATATAGTTTTTATTTTAAAATACATTAGTTTATTTAATTTTAAGTCATTATTCTAAAACCAACATTTACCAATTTGTTTATTTAATAAGACTTTTAGTATATTATTTGACTATGGCCAGTTTTTCCAACCATACACAAATCATAATATTTAGCTTTACTTTATAATTTTAACACATGAATATAGTTTTTATGTATTTACTACTCTCACTTTACTTTAACAAAGCATTTTGAAATATTACCAATATTATACAGCAGCTACACTATGTAAAATGTATCCTTAATTTAAAATTTTCAAAAAATTGTCTCATTAAACCTATTTGGACCTTGTATAAAGGGCACAATATATATATCAATTTAATATCTTTTTTCATTTTTTATATCAATCTAACCTTTTTATACTCTATTACCAATCAATCTATATTGATATTAATTTTACTAACTATATTTATATATATATACCCATCTCCAATGGTCTATTATTAGTCTGTAGATAATTATTGTTTAGATTGTCATTATTAAGTACATTATAGTTCATTATTGAAATTATATATTTAAATCCATTAGCTAAACATTTTGCACCATTCATTTTCAAATGCATGCCATCCTGGACTAAAAAGTTTACAAGGTTTTCTTTTAATAAGAAATCTGAATGTTGGAGGAAAAAATATTATTTTGTGTATTTCTTACAAAAAGACAATAATTATTAAAGTCATATATCCTATTATTAATAATCCTTAACCGTAATGGGTCCATAGCATAATAATTATTTTGCAACCGATGCAAAACTTGATTAATTATAATCGTAATTCTAGGGGAATAAGAACGAAGGTACTCTATTAATTTCAAAATATGTACATGTATATTATTCTTAAATGAAGAAATATCATTACTTCCAAGATGACCAAATAAAAAAAACTAATCTTATGTTTAACCATTAAGCATCACATGATCACATTTCCTATACTAGCACATTAATTGTTGATAAACAGAGAAAAACTCTCCATACAGTATTGCCACCTGTGCTAAACAGAGTAATCAATGGATGCCAGAAGTCTGGGGATATTGGATGAGTAGGCATTAGATAGGGATTTTATGCACAAGCCTTCTGGCATCCATTGATTACTCTGTTTAGCACAGGTGGCAATACTGTATGGAGAGTTTTGCTCTGTTTAATCTTATGTTTATTATTCAACTTATTAAAAAGAGAAATTCCATCCTGTATTTCATTATAGGGATTGAATCCCCAATAAAATTGTGTAAAAACTTCAAAGTCGAGACTCGAATAAAAACCACATAATTCAATGACAATAAAGTTCTATTTTCTTTAGCCAGAACAGAATACATGAAAATAAATATACTAATTAACTAAAGGAAAAATAAAAACATAATAAAAAACACACAATTACTTCTGCATAAAGCTGCTTTAATATTTCAACCAGCAGACTGGTTTTATCAGAAAGCACAGCAAAATGGATAATTCCAGAATTAAACGCTAAAATATTACAAACAGTTACATATCAGATAACAAAACTAATTCATGTAGGTTATAACAAAATATATTTACAAAACATTGCATAAAAATACATTAAAAATACCTCTTTCACAAAAAACTTTTTTTTAAAAAAGTAAAACCATATATATATTATTATTATTATTATTATTATTATTATTATTATTATTATTATTATTATTATTATTATTATTATTATTATTATTATTATTATTATTATTATTATTATTATTAAATATATCAAAAAATGATAAAAATATACTATTATAAATTTTACACACCAAAAAATCTGTATATATAGTTTACTATATGTATTTTACTATATACATATATATCTTATACACATATATTTTTTATATACATACTCCTTTATACTAGTACGCCTATAAAATAATTCCCTAGGAAATAAAAAAAAAACAAATCCCTGTTATACTAGGTAATTCAAGGATGTGATAGTACCTATATTCATATCATGATGAGTGTTAAACTTAAAAAAAAACAAAAAAAAACAACAACCTCTTTTTCTGTTTTCTTTCTTTCATGGAATCATAGAGATGCTAGTGCTGAGTTCAGTGGAATATTATAGTTAGGTTTAAAAGATGAAGAAAAAAAAATGTAATTTTAAGTTTAACAGATCTGTTTCTAAGATAGTTTTTTTTATGATAGTAATTAAATGTATCAAACTGAGCAAAAGATTTCTTAATTAATTAAATAAATATAATCAATTTACCAGATTGAAAGCAGCCTTAAAATCAACTTATCATGCTACATTTCTTTTGCAAACAAAATTAATTGTTTATATTAAAAGAATAGCTTGAAATGCTTGCACAATTTTTAATTACATATTGTTTAAGAGGAAAGTTTTGAAAGGATACGATCATTTAGTTGTTTTTTTTTTTTTCAGAATAATTATTGTAAACATTTTTTGATAAGTATACTCCAATATGTTAAGGCTTAGGATTATTATTGAGGGATATGGGACATCTGATTTTATAAAAAAAATATTATAATAAAAAGATTAAATGTGTAATATTTACGTGAAAAGAGTAGATTGTAACACTTATGTCCGATGGGAGTGATCATATAATTGAAATGTTCCTAATGTTAGCTAAAATAAGATCAAATACTAATGATATATGGCAACTTAAATGTATGATTTATTCCATTATCTGTTAATTTGAAATATAATTATTAGGGAGAAATTGCGTATAAGGCTGACAATGTATCTATGGATTTAGAGTCAATTTTGGATATGCTTTATCCTTAGCTTTATACATTCTTAAAATTATAAGGGTATAAAAATTAAAAAAAATAAGACAGAGAATTGTTTGATTTGGAAGATTTGTAAATATTGCATAAATAAATATTTTTTTAGCCAAATGGTGATTACTATGTCCTTGGAATATATGTGCAGGTGTGTGTAAGCCTGTACAGTGTATTAATTTATATCGTTGGAAGTAATTTTTATAGAACTATTTTTCGCAATTTGGTTTGAAATAAAAAGGATAGAAACCAGTTTCTGATAATGAAGGAATACTAATCTGACAGCTTGATATGGGTATTCAAATGTTTGATATCTGTCTGATGAGTAAAGGTTATTTGCAAAATGGAAATGAAGCTAGGTAGAATCATCAGACTTTTTTTGTGATGGATGTTTACAATATAGTAAAGTTGAGATGAGGGATATACTAACAAATACCAAACAAAAGATTTTATATCATGTTTATTGCTCATTTGAACAGGAATGTATAAAAATTAAAGATTTTTAAGAAGTCAAAATTATTAGAAGTATGATGAATCTCTTCTTGAGCTGTTACATCAGAGTTGTAATATTTGGTATTTTGTAAAAAATTTCAGCTTTGATCTCGATATACTCTTTGTGTTGTGATAACATAATTTTATTATCTGTTTTTGTTGTAAAGAAATAAATTTGCAGACACATTCTTTAATGCTTATTGTGTTCCATAGTTTACAATAACATGTAGGGGTTTTGAAAAAAAAAAGTCAAGTCCTCTATCTGTCATGATTTTTGTTTACATAATGGTTTCATTGAGAGATTTATTATTTTACCGTTTTTAATTATTAGATATCATAAGAAGTCCTTGCACTAATCTTCAGAGTGAATTGTATACATGATATTTAACTAGTCAAAATAAGACACAGATCACATGACCTATTCTCTTAAGCTTGTAAGTTATAAACAATGAGGATTGCTGATTCCTCAACAAGCTTTGTGATAAATGCTTAGCCAGAGCCAGCATTTAAAATATCTCTGGCAGGAACTCCCCACAAACCCCTGACCATGTTTTCATGCTTTGGCACTCCTCAGAGTGGAGCCAATGCCAAAGCATGAAACCATGGTCAGGGGTTTTGGAGGGATTGTTCCTGACAGAGATATTTCAAATGCTGGCTCTGGCTAAGCATTTATCACAAAGCTTGTTGAGGAATTGGCAATCCTCGTTGTTGATATTTAACACTTTTGACTACTTATAAACAAATTTATGTGAGATAGTGCTTTTTCCCCTTAAAAAGCAAAACAAACAAGCTTAAACATTTAAAATTATGAATCGAATTAGATTCAGTATATTATAATTATTTTTCAGTTCTAAATTAATTTATTGCCTTTATATATATATTCTTATGTGTAGATTTAACTTCAGTTCTGAACAACGCAATAACGGATATATCGTTTGATCCACCAATCGTTCAGTTTCAACGTTCTCTCTGCATTACCGTTCATTTTACATTGTCTGAAAACTATATTTTAAAAAGCTTACTACTAAAAGTTTCTAACGAGCCTGGAGCCATTTACATTTATAATCAGACAGCGAGTGACAGCCGGCAGTTGACATATAGTAACAATTTCTGGGGCAGCAGAATAGTGAGAGATCAAAAAACTGAAGTCAACAAGGTCTGCATTGATCAAATCTTTTTGGAAGACGATGATTATACTTATGAATGGCATCTGGAATTTTTTAAAGAAAATCTCCCAATAAAAGTTGTTAAGCCATTTTCATTTGTAGTATTCGGTGAGAGATGACCGATAATTAATTAAATTTAATGATTATGTATGTATGTATGTATGTATGTATGTATGTATGTATGTATGTATGTATGTATGTATGTATGTATGTATGTATGTATGTATCCATGTACGTATGTACATATGTATCTATCTACATACGTATCTATCTATCTATCTATCTATCTATCTATCTATCTATCTATCTATCTATCTATTTATTAATACATTTATCTATCTATCGATTTGCCCATTTATTTATCTATCTATTATCTCTGTTCCTGCCTGTATATCTAACTAACTATTTATCTATTATATTTATCTATCTTTCTATTTATTTATCTATTTAGCTCTATCTATTTATCTAATTATATACCTACTTTTCTATCGATCTGTCTAACTATCAATCAATCTGTCTGTGTGATTAACTAGCTATCTATCTATCCTTCTTTGTATCTATTTACTTATTTACATATAAATTTAAATTTTTCTATTTATTTATAGATATATAAAATAGTAAGTTATCTACATTATATGTACATTTTAAATTATAATAACTATAAATAATAATATAAAAGCTAAGCAGAAGAAAAAATACTTCTACTTAATTTGTTATTATAATTTAAATTTGCATATATATCTATAAATTTTTATAATATATATATTTAAATAAATCATTTTTATATAGCGCGATGTTTGTAAACTGTAATTTAAAACAGCATTACGCTATTGCACATGCGCTTTGAAGATTTTAACTATAAATGAATGAATACTAATACTCAACCACATATATATATATATTGTAAAGATATGTATATGTTGTGGAATGGTAGAACGACAATTACGTGATATGTAACATTAAGTAACATGGGATGTGTATAAACAAGAAAAAATAATATATCAAATTTCAATTTTCAGTAGAAACAGAAGTGTTTTCAAGCAATTAAGAGTCGATTAATCATTTTATTGATTGTATCAACATAAGTTTTAAAAGTATAGTATTATCATCAATATACACATTGACCAGCTCCAAGCAGATATTACGTGGCAGATAGCCATAACATATGTGACTAACAGATATCGACTTATCACACACACACAGATACACGAGAAATAGTGCCGTTTAACATGATAACCAAATATTAACGATTAATACAAGAGACGAAGAATAGTTAAATATTTTAAATTTTACAAAACAAAATTAATTTAATAAAGCAAAGTAGTGACTAATTTTAAAGGAATTGCATTTACCGCAATATAAATGAGAATATTACTGCAAACATAAAAAAGTGCAAATTTAAAATATGAAAAATACTGGAAATTGTTATCTTATTTGTTATTTTGTTTGTAATATAGTTACCTAAATCAATTCTAATATTGCCTAAGGAAAATGTTTATTCCTTATTTTTATTTCATTAATAGTAGCTGTGTGGGTTGTCGAGTTAGAAAAGCTTGATTTATATCATTCATAATATGGCAGATGTGCTGCAGTATTTACATGTTAAATGCTATTTATTTAAATTAGTTATTTAAATATTCCATTTGTTTCAGAATTGGACTCAATTTTTTTTATGTGTCAAAGCATCGACTGGGAAGCGAACCCGGGACAACTACTTGTAAGGTAGCTGTGCTGACCATTCGACTGCCAACGCTTGACAATTTTTTTTTCTTATTATGGCATTGCTGTAGTTTACAATAAACCATGCCTGATAGGTTTTCAATTTCTGTCATATCCATGCAAACAAATTTTCAAGATATGGATGAATTTTTTCTTATGTTTCCAAATGACATATTTATATTCTGAGTTGTTTGAATCTCATTTATATAAGTGTTTATGTTGGAAGACTCTAGTATTGATATTTTCCCTATATTTGTCAAATCCCAAGTGAATGATTAACCACTCATATATAGTTTTTGTGGCATTGTAATGATATGCCCACCAGAAGTCTATCATTATGCAAGAGAATTACAAATAACCACTGCCAATCGTGAAAGGTTCATCAATCTGTCAAATACCAAACTTCCCACAAAGATTAGAATATTATTCAAATATGGTCCTAAATTCGAAGGAGATACATGGAAACCTTATATATGAAAATAATAGTAGAAATGGAATCCAAATACTAAATCTTGCCACATTGAGATAGTATTATCAGGCAACTAGCTTATGTCTTATGCTATAGTCCAGATAAACCCATAAATCAAATATGGACTAAAAGCATAAACAAATACAAACAATGCTTTTAAATTAACAACGTTGTATGCCTAAATGAAGATAAAGGGAACTATTTTGTATTGAGAAAAATTTAAAAAATATCTAAATGTCAAATTCAAATATTTAATTTTAAATACATTTAAACATACAATATTAAGGCCATGAAAAACAAATTTATAATGGTCATATTATGAAAATACAGTAACAAGGTTTAGAATAGAAATGTCTATAAAAATGTAAACATCAGTAGCAATGCTCACTCAATTATTTTTGAGCATATAATTATACAAAGAAAATCTTCCTCTCCACTTAATTATATACTTTGAAAGTGCATATTAATACAACACCATAAAAAACCATAGCTGAGTGTTAACAGCTCACCTAAGATTTGGAAAATTCACCATAACATCATCCTAAATTTGGTTCAATTTATGAATTCAGCACAGATAAAAGAAAATTGCAGATTGGCATCATTAGAGACATTAATGAATTAAATGGTCAGCATCACACAGGCTATAGATTAATATTATACAAACCCTGCTACAAAAAAACCTGAATATAATTCACAAAAACAAAACATCATAATAAACACACAAATTGGATCAGTAGCAAGATTACTGCATAATTTAATCATAAATTTAAAACTATAAAAAGTACGACCCTTGGCACTGCCTATAAGCGACATCATATGTAGTCTAACATTAGCTATCGCCAAAAAGAGCACAGTATTACCAAATTTATAGAAAAGCTCTTATCTATAAATAGTATAGAGATGTGTTGATATATGTACCTGCTGAGTGCATTACAAACTATCCCAACTATTAAAAGACAAAAATGCCCTTAAATGGACACCTGAACAAGAAAAACAATTTAGTGATCTGAATTTTTTAGATTTATGCATTAAATGAATCAACTGGATTTTAATATGATTGTCAAACCACTCAACACACCTTTAAGATACACACACTTGCTGAAATAAAAGTTTCTTTAAAAAACTCAGTTTTTGCAAATAAGATGCTGATCAAAAAGCAAACAAGGGGGCATAAATAAATGCCTTATGCAAAATATATTACCATAGAAATAGTCTATTGAAAACAATCCATTTTTTTTTTATAAAAAACAAAAACAAAACATACAACACCATTTCAGGTGGAGGGCAAACCATGGATAAGGATAACCTATGATCCAAAACTAACAACAAAATAAATATTTGTTCTACCACATTTAATATAAATCATAGAACCCCCCCTCTTAACCTGCATTGATTGTTATACAATAACAAAGATAGAAATACCATTCAATCATTTCCTCATATTGTATATAAAAATGAGTGCAACAATGCCACTTGTCAATATGTATATTACAACTAATCGAGGGCAAATATTTTTACATGAGTCTTCCTATATAAATACTTATACATACAAATTAAAAACAACCAAGAATATAAATCAGTCTTGGGAGCATGAGCAAAAAATTCAAACATCTTTGATCCACTAAATTTTAAAATTATTTGCATGGAGTAAGATGACAGTGATTTATTGCACATAGCAGTATGCAATTAATAAAAATGAGAATTGGGTCCTACTCTGAAACAAATAAAATATTTAGTATTAATCCTTTTAATGTGCGCACCATTTGAAGGCATTGTTTCTTTGCAAAATCATATAAAATGTAACATTACCGGGCCAGACTTTAATTTTACTACTTATTTTCGATTTCAATTTTACTATGTATTTTAATTGTTTTTTTTACCTTTTTTGCTATAATTATTTTTTGGTTGAAAAAAATCATAACTTTTACTTGTAACTTTTACAGGGCGGGTTTTAATTTGATTAGGTAGTTGAATTAGTTGTTGGTATTTTTTTTAACATGTTGTCACGGTTAATTTTTGATTAAACTATTTTTTGATAAACATTGTCAAGCTTTTTCTTACATAAAATGTAACCTTAATTTGATAAGGTAGTTAAATTGTTTTGGGTCTTTTTTTTTAGATGTTATGGTTAATTTTTCTTTTAACTTATTTTTTTAAAATAAACATTGTCAAGCTTTTTTTTTTTCCGGGAACTTTTTTTATAATACAGACACATAAATAAAAGGTAACATTACAGGGCTTGCTTTAATTTGATAATGTAGTTAAATTGTTTTTGGTCTTTTTTAGATGTTATTACAGTTAACTTTTTGGATCAGCATGCACACATATATAAACAGAAAAAGAGCAAACAAAACTGTTTTGCTTTTTGGAAAAAATGTTTTGCTTTTTTATTAATCAAAACACGAAATCAACTGTGTTTTGGATGTTTTAAGGATAATTGATTTTTTTTTAATCACTATTTGTTATAAATCCTTTAGCCATTAAGACAAAAAATCATGCTTTTCATAACATAAACACACTCTCATCTAAACACAAAAACAGCAATGAAAAATGGTTTTTTTTTCTGGTTTATTCATAAATATAAGAAAACAAAATTTCAACTGAATTATGAACAACAACAACAAACAAATAAATGAGCAGAAAAACACATTTTTACAAGTTTCTAAAGAAGCTATTGCTGCTGTGGAGGATTGGGTCTCACAGACATCTCTTAGAGGATGGCCAGGAAAATGACTTCTTCCTTATGCAGATGACACCAAATAAATTCTGCCAGGTAGTTGTCCAGCATTTTCCTGGAAGTTCTGAATTGTTTGTGGTTTCTTCATTTCAACAGGCCCTAAAGATGCTCGATGTTTTGTGTGTGAATGCCTATGGTTGGCTCCACAAAGTTGTAATGGTGGTTAACTGTCAAGTGTTGGAAGCCTGCAGATCTACAGTATTGTATCCCTGCCAACAATCAGAGTAGTGATTCAGGCTTTACATAGTCTTTCAGGGCCTGTGTAAGTGTGGATGCCAATCGGGAATAAACAGTTGTTAAAAACATTCCCTGCTAACATGACAACCCCAAAAAATTTACTGCTGTGGAAGGACATGGCCCTGGTAGTTTTTTGTCGACTCCACATAGTCTCATACAAATAAACAATCAAATCTGACCCACCTATTTGAAGGCAAGGTCTGGCTTCCAAGCTCTCATGGCACATCTCACACAGCCCATTGTTCCAATGTAGGATGACATTCTTGGACAAATGGTCAACTGTTCATGGTTCCAGTAGTAGATAATGCTGAGCACTTTAGACAAGGTGATTCTCTATCTGTCAAACTGACTGCCATACTTCACAGAACACCTATCACACGAACATGTCAAACATCAGAACTGATCTGTTTTATTTGTATGATAATTTTCATTGATGATCCACAAATGCAGGTCTTCTCATTTATTATAACATTTTTTGGATTGTTTAAATAAACCACTTCAAATTCTGTTGATGACAAATCTATCAAGTAGATGATTTGTTTGTTGAAATGCCCATTTTGTTTGTCTCGAGAAGACGTTACTTGCCATGTGACCTTCTCAGAATTCAGTTCATTCCTACATTTAGACTACTTTTGTCACTTTCAAATTTCTCTCCACAACCAATTGAACTTTGTGACAATTTCATTTTAGTCAAATTGCATGATTTCCATTTACCAAAAAAAAAAAAAACATTTCAAAGTCAAAACTTTAAAACAGTTGACATATCCACACCCTCACATAAGATGAGATAAAAAGTTTATGTGTGAAAATTTGCATAAAGTAACTCATGAAGCACAAAGCAGGTTGTAATATTTATGTGCAATGTCTAATACAATGTACAGGGGGTGTATTAGAAGTAACATATGTCCTGCTGGGCCACTTAAACTGCATTATTATATAATTTTACACATAAATAATGCCATCAAGTGGCACACACATTTGAAGGATTAATACCAAATATTTAAATAACAAATATAAATAATTAGCATTTCACTTATAAATGAAATACCAGTAGCATATCTGTCACATTAAGAGTGCTAGGAATTTGGCATCTTCAGCTAACCAACATTAGAAATGTTTTAGACAAATAATTACTAATAAAAAATACTAAATAAAAGAATATTGTTTTAATAATAATAATAATAATAATAATAATAATAATAATAATAATAATAATAATAATAATAATAATAATAATAATAATAATAATAATAATAATAATAATAATAATAATAATAATAATAATAATAATAATAACAACAACAACAACAATTATTCTTCAGTTTTTAATTAGTGTACATATATACAGCCAAAAGCCAATTGCAGTTTGCACATAGAAAATGGTATATATTATATGTTTTAAAGGGATACTACAAATAATAATAATAGAAATTTAAAAAAAATTGTGAATTATATATATATTAACAACCTTTGAAAAATCATTGATATTAAATTGAAGATTTTCATTAAAAAAGTCTGATGCAAGTATTATATAGACAAAATAAGAGGGAAATTTTAATGCATACTTTTTACAAGTTTAATGAAGAAATAATTATGATCATAAATTTCATATCTACAGTAACTGAAATGAAGTTATGAGATTATGTTATAAGAAATATTTTTTTCAATAATGACCATGTATAAAAACTTCATATCCATACCTTCCACCTTGCTACAAGATACATTATACAATCACTTTTCAGTTGACAAAACCTAGAATTTTTTTTCAAAACCAAGTATATTTTCCTTGTTTCTCTGTTCAAGTGTGGATTCCATAAAACAGATCCAAATTCCAAAATAAGAAGAACCAAAGGTAAAAAATTCTATATTTAGTGGAGTATTCAAAAGGATTAACATGTTTCTACATAGCTGTCCCATCTTAAGGGATTTATTTATTATTAATTCTATATGATGATAAAATTCACCATTACTAGAAAAATATATTTCCAAGATTTCGACCAGTATCAATACATTTTATTTTAAAATTATTGATATAATATTTAAACCTTAAAATTACATTAGAGTAAAATACTGAAGAATATATGTTTACATTGACTATCAATTTATTATTTCCTCAAACATTTAAAAAAATATTAATATCATCCTGAAGTAAAAAGCAATCATGAATAAAATAGATATAACTAAATATCCTACAATCATCAGAAACACAGAAGATAAGAGTATTGTAGACAAGATTTAAGATCATTAATATGTACATATTAAAATATTATGGAACCAAAATACTACCTTGAGATACTCTCAAAGATAAAAATTTTGACTTGCAACCAACCATCCCATCTATCCCAGTTTTTTTCAATGTTTGAATTCAGGCCAATTGGTAGGCAAATAATTTATTCTATATATATGTTTATACACAGGAAACATATATATAAAATCTAATATTTTGTCTATTTGTACAAATTATTTTTTTCTTCACTTAATATCACTAACAAGTAAAATAACAATTAATTGACTGATAAAACAGCTATGATCAAAAGTCAAAATATGCAAGGTCAAAATAGTTATAAGGTGATCAAGTTTGAATAATGAAGACTAAATAAGAAAAGGTAATAATAATAATGTTTTTATATTTTTTTATTTGTTTATAACAATGGGTTCAAGCTAGCATGAGAAAAATATCTCATGATTTTCACATGTCTTGTTAACTGTTAAAATGACAAACATAAATATATAAATAGCAGGAATGAGCTAGTGGTTAATTTGTTCTAGAAAGCTTAAATTTGTTATGGAGATAAAGGAAAAGAAATGAGAAACTACTAGAGATTGATTTTCTTTAAGCCATTTTATATATATATATTGGGTAGTTGGGTATTATTCCTGCAACCTAGGATAGATAGGATGACTATTCACATACACATTAAAACGTGTAAACTTGTGAACGTGAAATAAACACGTTCTTTTTTCTTCTCGAAACCATTATATTGAACGTGCACAAAATGTGTTTTAAAACGTGTCAACAAAACACAATTTCTTATGTGTCAAAACTTCTTAGTGTCGTTTGTTTTGGGAAATTATTGCATTTGCTGATTGAAAATTTTGTTTTTTTGTTACATTTTAAAGTTGCTCCTTGTTGTTATTGTAATTTTGTTTGATCATTTTTAATTTCATCTTCTGAGTTTTTTTTTTTTTCAATCTGATCAAAGTACTAAAAATAAGACTTATTTTTTGATTTAGTAACTGAATTAAACCGTTGATTTTGTTAATACTGTTGTTTCCCTTTACCTTCTAAAAGTGCTACTTTTTAAAGTAAATTTGGATGCACTAATTGAAATAATTTGTTGACAGATATTTTTTTTATTTAAGAATTAAATTAATACGTTAACTTTGTTAATATTGTTGTGCTTCCTTTTATCTGTTCAAAGTATTGCAACTTATAGTTATTTCTCAAGTCTGAAAACCATTTGATCATATTAATACAATCTCCCTAATTTTTTTTAAATTATGAATTGAAGTAAAGCGTTGAGTTTGGTATTTCTGTTTTTTCCTTTTATTTGTTTCATACAAAAAACGTTTTTACTCCTGCTTACACAGACATGATGACACTTTTTACATGTTGAATAACATCAAGAACGTTTTTCCTCCTGTTTAAAAACCATCTGATCCATGTGCTGAAATTAATACTTATTTTTTTTATTTAGTAACTGAATTAAAATGTTGACTTTATTAATAGTGTTGTTTTCTTTGATTTGCTCAAAGTGTTTTAATTTAGGTATTTCATCATTCTAACAATTATCTGATCAGAGTTCTGCAATGTACAGTTATTTCTCGAATTACTAATGGAATTAATATGTTCACTTTATATTTACTGCTATGACTAGATTATTATTACTGCTGCTGTTTCTTTTTGATCTTCTCAAAGTGCTGCTGCTTTTCCAATTTCCAGTTACTTTTTCAGTCTAGAAAGCATATACTCAAAGTGCTGCAATTTACAATTACCAATTTTTCTAATTATTAATTGAATTAATATGTAGACTTTGGTATTACTGTTGTTTTCTTTTATTTGCTTTGAGATCAAAAACATTTTTAATTTTGTTTATAAACAACTCACCAACTGCTGCAATTTCCAGTTATTTCTCCAGTCGAAAAACCAACAGATCATAGTGTTGCAATTTAGAGTTCTTAATCTATTTTTCATATTCAATTGATACATTGACTTTTCTACTCAAAGAGTTGCAGGAATTTACTGTTTTTTTCCCTTTACTACTTGAATAAATACACTGACTTTGTTATTATTACTGGTTTTTTGGACAACATTTGTTTCAAAAAATAAATTACCATTGGTTTACATTGCTTGGTAAGATTCCATTTTTTAGCATGTACTTGCACAATCAGGTGCTCTACAACCATTTTGAAAAAGTAGGAATGGTGGGGAGGGGGCTGATAATCGAATTTTGTATGTAAGAATTCCTTTACAAATTAAAGGTTTGGTAAACTACAATACTGTATTTCAGACAGTAAGTAGCCTCTTTTTTATTTTTTTTTTGTAATGTGATTTTAAAAACTATTTGTACAAAAATTGTTATATTTCTTGGTTTTAAATCATTCGGTTACATTTAGCGTTCAAGCATCGTCTGCTTATGTTTCTATTTCATACATTTTTTTTTTTTACTTTTAAAAAGATATATTTGTGTTGTGTTAATTTCGTGCAGAAAAATGGATCCTGTATGCCTTCATTACTACAACTTTTTTTTGAAACTGATGGAAGAAAATTACAAAATTTGGTTCTTTGCGTCCATCAAATTTGATTGTTTACGTCTGTCTACATTGCATACAAGTACATGTATATTTCCTATAAAATAAATTTTTGTGTATTTTTCTAAAACTATTGGGTATTATTCCTGCAACCAAGGAAAGAAAGGAGGACTTTTCACATTCCAATAAAAGCATTGATGACTTTGTAATGATTGATGTTGCCAAAATCATAACTTTAAAAAGTTAGCAGTGTATTGCTACGGATGTGAAAAGTCCTCCTATCTTTCCTTGGTTGCAAGAATAATACCCAAGTCACAATATAAATATTAGTGAATAGTAAAGTAGTCATTGCAATGTGTTTCGGGCGAATCCATACCACAGACATTCCAAGGTCAGCTTCGATGTCATTATAAATCTGTCTATGAAAATGTCTAATTTACAAAGCACTGGTCAATATCAATCTTCGATGGATTTATGTTATGTGTTCAGAGGAAATAATTAGTATGTGCTTGTTTTTAACCAAGAAGTATGGAGTATATAAATATCAACAGAGTTAGTGGACAAGAACATTATGTATGGAGACTGGCATTCAAGTTTATAGACTTTTAACTGTGGACAAATGCTTGCTTTCCTCAGGATATATATATATATATTCATGATTTTTTTTTATTATTATTTCTATTTGCAATTTCATGTATTGTCATTTTTTTCTTTGTGTATTCAAATTTATTCGGTCACCTGCATTTTAAAAGTGGAAGCAGTTATGTGAAATATATTGATATGTTGATATATAAAAAAGGAAATGAGTCAGAATCAATAAATATGTATAATTAACAATAAAGGTAAATTTATAGATCCCTCTTGAAATTCAACATCATTTCATCAAAGTGAAGTCAGGTTTTAATATAATCAATATTAATTGCAGACTCTAGAACAAACAAAGTTATATTACTAACAAATAAGTTTTAATAATGTCTATTTGTAATTGTTTTGTTTCTCTGTGCACAATTAATCAACTTGAGTAAATTATCTTTTACTTACTTTTCACTATTTTTAATATGACTTATGCACAAATATATAGATAGGATTGGGTCATTCTTTCTGAAAACAGTTATAAATATATTTATTCCAACATATAAATATCATTGTAATATTTACATTAATAGGGTAGACTTAGAGTTACTGAATTCTCAATTTTCTTTTTCCAACTGCTTAGATCAGCATGAGTCTAATAAATTTGATTCAGCTGCAAGTATAAATTATAAAGAATGAGATATATATGTCTAAGAGAGAATAATTATTTGTTTTAAAATAAATTCATGAAAATATGTTAATAAATTGTGGGAATGCAGTTATATGCAAATATATAAATTTTCTTCGTGTATTATTAATTTATTTCAATGTATAGTAATGAAAAGAACATTTATATATGTCTACCTTGAGACAATTTTGTATCTTTTGTTTGATTACTTAGCCACTCAAAATTCCAAGGAATCAAAAGTAAATGCATGACAGAGAAAGAAAAAAATGTTAAAAGCATGCCTAAGAAATATAGATCGAGATACTGAAAGGATTTTGGGAATAAAAGGAATTGGAGAAATTAATTAGTTAAAAAGAAAAAATCAGACCAAGTAAGAGTGGTTTTTCGAACTGAAATATTAATATTTTCTTGTGGTTAAATTGACTGATAACCTATTGTTTTAAACATAGTAATTCAGTCCATCGCTACCATCAGAATGCGGGAGTAGAAAAATACATATAAAGGCCACTATCCTAAGCTCCGAAGATGTAGCTGTTCCTGTTAATTGCTTGCACTCCAAGAACCATAGGTACCTCATCAATATGCCACTAAAACAATCCAGGAAGAAAGAAAATATCAAATTATGTACACTCAGAATGCCTCCAGTAAGTCATCATTATTTCTTAGACTCAAACACCACAAAATGGATGTTTGTGCAAATCTTTTGCTGTTGGCAGAAAAAATTTGTTTTGTTCTTTGACAGTAATGTACGATAGTAAAATAATATCTCAATTTTGGTTGATCATCAAAATCAAACTTATGGTGAAATCAACTTATCCCTATTAGAAATACCAGGTACTTCAAGGTAACTATAACTAGTTTTATTAACCTAAAAGAACTGAAAGTCACTTATCATTACTCTCCAAAAGTTCAGCCATTATGTAAAATAATATATTTTAATTTAAACATATAAATAAATTCCTACATACATATTTAATTATATGTTCTTTTATAATTCATTAATTCTGGTTTTTTTTGTCTTTTATGTTACCATTGATATATAAATTATATATATGTTTTTCTTTCTCAATATTTAATTAGCCATAGTAATAAAATTATCTACTTACTTTAAAACAAATTGTCTCTCAGTAATGAACATATTTATCACTTATATTAACCTAGTTTCTTTCCTGGCAGAATATCAGAATAAGCAAGTATATTGCATGTAATTTTAAATTCTAATACGTAAGTTTATATATACACGTCTTAAGTTGAAAGGTATATAAAACGGAAAGCTTGTTTCAACTACACAAATTTAGTCAGTCACCTCCATTCAACCTGATGGGTATTATTACCTTCCAGCCCTGGGGTTTGAGCTATCTGAAAGGGTCGGGCACCTAATTAGTGATAGTTTTAAGATTTCTAAAAGGAGAAAGTATAATTCTTACGGTCTTAGTAAGATTGGTGCTTGAGATCATTTAATTAATTGACACTCATAAATATACTTTATCCAAAGAAATTTGTTGACTTTTTTTTAAATGAAATAATGACCTCTGGGTAGATTTTTTTATATATTTTTTAATGTATATCCTGATATAGGATACATAGATTTTATTTCTTAATATATATTTAAGAAAGAGATTCGTGTTTGAATCCAATACGGTGGATAGTAGTCAAATTCTATCCACAGGTGTTATGGCAATGATACAGCCATAGTTTTGTGTTTACTACCCTACATGGTCAACAGATTCTATTTTTTTGATAGATATATAAACAAACAACTAAAAGTAATACCGGGGTTGCCTGTTAAAGTGTATATATATATATATATATATTGAACCAACCCAATGAAATGACCCAACCTGCTAATTTGAAACAACCTATAAACGAGAAATGACTTGCTCCTAACAACAACTATATAAAAAAAACAACTACTTATCTCTTAACGAAACTACTACTATTTATTATTATTTAATATTTGTTTACCTGCTTATTCAAATCAACCTACTTCAAACAACAAATAATAAATAAACAACTACTACTCCTATTTATCTTATTTAACACTTTTTACCTAACTTCTCTTAATGCTATATAAAACTTATACTTTAAAAACTACCACTTAAACTCACGGGAAATAACAAACATTAAGCATCGACAAATAAAATATTAACTAATATTTTATGATATTTTATCCTCCTAAATTTCCCTTACAGAAATGGTTGGTTTTCAGGCAAAGTGTCAACTATTATCGATATTGAACTATTAATAACATTCAACACTCGACTACCAAAATATATACCGATCAAATAAACACTTTATTATTATGTTTTAAAGAAGTAAGAAAATCCCTTAGGCACCAGCTAATTACATTAGAATTAGCATGTCCATCTGATCAGCATAATCCGGTGCCTGAACCATCCGCTACCTCAATCGGTTCCAATCACCCACTAATAAACAAACAAAAGGTACATCTTAAATGCCCGCCTGTTCTAACCTGCTACTATTTTCTAAAACTAAAATAATTTTCCCCCGAACCATTCTAAATAATACTTTGCTTCTTTAAAACTAATAATAACAACATTACACTGAATGCTAAACATTTATAGATTTAACTTGGTGAATCTTTTCTAAAATACTATTATTAATGATTGGATTTTTTTCCTCCTACTCTTATTAAGAAAATAAATATTTATGCTTACCCACACGTATCAGAAATAAACATAAATATTTTTTAAGAAAAAATAATTTAAATGTTTTACTTTATTATTTTAAAATAAATGCATCGTTTTATCTTATAATGAAATATATACTTGTTTTTTTTTAAGATTAAAATAAGCATTTTAATATATTACTTGAGCAAATAAATTATACACGTTACATCATATTTTATTATTATTTTTTAAGTTTATGTTTAAAATCAATCACACATATGTGCATGCCAAAAATATTATTTCATAGAAGCTGCTTTTAATTATTTTATTATCGCAAAATATTATCTTTTGAATTTTTAAAATTTTTTTTTTTTTTTAAGTTTAATTCAGAAAGTTCGAAAGTTTTTTCAATAAAGTCTATCTTTATTTTAAGAAGAAATCGGAAATATTTATATCAAAGTCAAATAATTACCTAGGTTTTGTATCTATAAC